>CM024239.1:100669832-100729783 GCA_013421045.1 Propylea japonica
AACATCTTAACGCGAGCAGAC
Organism: Propylea japonica; assembly: GCA_013421045.1. Taxonomy (NCBI): domain Eukaryota; kingdom Metazoa; phylum Arthropoda; class Insecta; order Coleoptera; family Coccinellidae; genus Propylea; species Propylea japonica. The sequence continues at coordinate 100,669,854 of CM024239.1, forward strand.
GTGTGCAATAGCTCTTCATAAAATTAAGGATTTCAGTGCTTAATATTCGAAAAATTATATTAAAAAAACAACTAAAGTGATTATAAGTGATTAGTACATACACACAAGTTGAAAAATTTCGTGAATTTTTGGGAGTAAGTAATACTAAATCGAAATCTATTGTTGCGATATCTCAGACTGCAAGGTGTTACAGTGTTGCCAACATGGCTGAGTTGTGCAAAATTGTCAGAAGGGAGTGGCTGACGAAGACGAAGCAGTATTTTGTGATGGATGGATACTTGGATGCATCGTCTTTGTATAAATATGTCGCAGAGGACCTACCTACGAATTAGCAAGTCTCCCGAAGAATGGTTTTGCGACCCATGCATTCAGCAGCAACCTAACGAAACAGCTAAAAGGAACAAAAATAATAAGACAACAACACAAGGTACAGGTCACAGTAAAGAATACACGTTGGGCTGATGTAATGTCCAAGTTGGATGATATGGACAAGAAATACAATGCACTCTTCATGAAGTACAATGAGCAAATGGAAATAAATAAATCTCTTCAGTTAGAAGTGGCTGAAATAAAGAAGAAACTTAATGAACGAGAACAAAGAGATTTGGAGAATACTCTCATAGTTCACGGCGTACCCAGGGAGAATGATGAAAATGTTCAAGATATCGTCGAGAACCTGGTAACAAAATTAGAGGTGGAAATTCAGGGAAAAGTTCTGAGCGCCTATAGAGTTGGAAAAAACTACTGGAAAGGCGGCACCGATCCGAATTAGTATGGAAAACAAGTCAGATAAGATAAATATGATTAAAAGCTGTAATAAAATCAAACTTACGGCAAAAGCTCTAGGATACAAATCAGATGAAAAAATATTCCTGAACCATGATCTGACTAAGGCCAATCGACAACTTTACAAGGAAGCTCGTGATTTCAAATACCGGAACGGATATAATATCTGTGGATTAAGGAAGGTAATATTTTTCTTCGAAAGGATGATAACTCTAAAATACTACTGGTTCGAGATTCAAATGATCTGGAAAACTAATAAAGAACCCTAAACTAAAAATTATATATATGAACTCACAAAGCGTGAGGAATAAATGGGACGAAATAACTTGCTTTGTGAGTGCTATTATTGTGATATTTGGTCTTGGTTGAGACCTGGCTGAATGAAACCGAGACGTCTTCCTACCAACTGGAAGGGTTCAAAGGAGTTCATACTTGTAGAAAAAATAGGGGGAGGTGCTTCAATATTTATTAGAGACCATATTAATTTCTCTATAATAGAAAAATCAGATTTAAATGAAGACATCAGCTGGCTTTGTGTGGAAGTGGGTGAACACAATTTAAAAGTGAGTGCACTGTATAAACCTCCATCTTATAACGACAGTGACTTTCTGGAGTATTTGGAGGACATAATGGTAAAGTACCAGAAAAAACATGTTATAGTAGGTGATATTAATGTTGACTTATTGAATCCTAGTTCGCAGATGTGCAAAAAATATCTCGAGTATTAAAAATTGAATAACTTTCGTGTTGGTAATGTAATTTCTGAAGCAATGGCAACTCGGATAACATCACACTCAAAAACTCTATTGGACCATGTTATATTAGATCAAAACACTGTTTTGTTAGACTCAGTTGAGGTTCAGAGCAATTCACGTTCTGATCACAAATACTTAACATTTAATATTAACGAATGTTTTAGAATATACCGGCCAAAAAACGTTTTTGAAAAGAGAGCGGTTGATTATATAAAATTTAAGGCATTATTCAAAGAAAAATCACAACAGTACAATATTGATACATTCGCAAGACTAATTGATTTGATAACTGAGTGCAGGAGAGAGTGTGAATGTACGAAGAAAATTAAATGTCATTCTAATAATATGTGGGTAAACAATGAATTAATCGAACTCATTAAGAAACGTGATAAAGTATATAGAAAAAAGTCTAAGCATCCAGCTGATCCTAATTTAGAAAAACAATTAAGAGCTTAAAGAACGATGTAAACAATAAAATCAGATCCTTGAAAAATCGGTATTTCAGAATAGAATGGGAGAAAGCTGGCAACGATGTAAAGAAACAATGGAGATACATAAACAAACTGCTCTCGAGGGAAAAGAAAAACATTCCAGGTATAAAAAAGTTGTCGGTTGGCCACGATATCATAACGGATCGGGAAACTATACTTGAGAATTTTAACAATTATTTCGCAAAGGTGGGGGAGAAAATATTGTCGGGGAGGTGGAAATGAAATCGTTAGTAATGAACCGGTTTTAAATGTTCAAGAGATCGATAATTTGAATTCATTTGTTCTCACTCCAGTAACCGAGAAGGAAATCAATGATATTTTACTCAATTTGAACCTGGTCACGATAAATTATCTGTCAGAGATATTTTGAATTTAAAGGATGACTTATTGCCAATTTTAACAAGGCTTGTTAATGCGATTCTTTCAAGTGGTAACTATCCTAGCGAATGAAGATCAGTAAAATAACACCCATACATAAATCCGGAAAAACTGATGACTTAAATAATACAGACCCATATCCGTTATTAGTACGTTCTCTAAATTTGTGAAACGGCCATAAAAAATAGAATGTTATCTTTATTAAAAAGTATGTTGTGGTCGATCAATACCAGTATGGATTTACGAAAAACAGTAATACCCTCAGTGCGACAGTTGATTTGATTAATGAAATTTCGTCAGCTCTAGACAATGGCAAGATAGCCGTGGCTATACTGGTCGACTTGAGAAAGGCTTTTGACGTGGTTAGCAGAGATATCCTTCTTCATAAGCTCCAACGAATGGGATTCAGAGGAAAAATACATAAGTTGATTAAGTCCTATTTAACCGATCGCCGTCAATATGTGTATAGATGATAGCAAAAGTGACTGGACTTCCAATTCGTTTGGTATTCCCCAAGGGTCGGTTTGGGTCCCCTTCTTTATTCATTATACGTGCTTAACTTGAGTAAGTCAAACGTCCGGGCCAGGTATTTCGCTTTTGCAGACGACACTGTCTTGATATATACAGGTAATAACATAGAAGAATTGAATGAACAAATTAATGAAGATCTACAACGGTATTTACATTGGCTTTGGAACAATAAATTGAAAATTAATATAATATAAAAACTAAGTATATGGTATTCAAGCAAAAGAACAAAAAAGTTAAGAGTCTAAAGTTAAGCATAAATAATATTGAACTTCAAGAAGTTTGTGAGGCGAGGTACTTGGGTCTGATGTTGGATACACATTTGAGCTGGAAGAGCCACGTTGACTCCATAATCGAGAAAATAATACCCATGGTTTCGGCTTTATATAAGGTTCGATCTTATTTATCAAAAAAAAGTAAATATCAGGTCTACAATGCGTTTTTTATGTCACATATAAGATACTTGATACCGATTTGGGGAACCTGTGGGAAAACATACTTCAAAAAAATACAAACGTTACAAAATAAATTTATTGAAGTGTTGTTTAATTATGATCGATTAACAAATACTACACAACTTTACTCTGATTTGCAAATACCAAATTTGAAAAAAATATTAGAATTAGAACAATGTAAATTAATTTTTAAAATCATAAATAAAATACAAAAGTGCAATACAGAGTATAAATTTACGAAAGATATTCATAGTTATGAAAACAAGAACACATCAAAACTTATATCAGACAAGAGTAAAAAGTCAAAAAGGGCTGAATAACCCAATAGCACAAGCTTCAAAAATATTCAATCAATTACCTACTTCCATAAAATCTGTCAGTTCAATTGGTAAATTTTCTGATCAAATAAGAGAATACTTAGAGTTGATGTAATGTGATTTTGTCCGTTTTTTCAATAGAATGTTAAGTTGGCATTTTTTGAAATTTGTCTTGATGTGGAACTGCGATTCCTCAAACATCAGGTGTGTATGTGCGAAATAAGATTTCATTTATTTTATTAACAAAGGCACTGGTTAATTTCAATGGAATTCTGTATCTACTATCCTCGATACCAGTTTAGGGTACTGTTTAGAGGATTGTGAATGTAAATTTTTTTTGTACTTGTATATTTTATTCAATAAAAAAAAAAAAAAAAAAAAAATTTCGGAATGATATGATAAATATTAATGACATAATACAATTGAATGCTCTATCATGATGGTATAGATCAGTTCAATATCTAATTACTTGCTGAATTTCTGACTTAAATCTCAAATATTGAGCGAACTAGAGTCATTTTTGTAACACGCCAATTTGATCTAAAATTTCGAAAAATAATAATTAATAACTCAAAAACCGTTAAAGATAGGTTTGAAAAAGTAAGAATGGATAGATTTAATATTTCATGGAGTGTCATTCAAAATAGAAATACTGGATGGTTATTCAAAAAATGTACCTTACATGGCCAAATATGGATCCACAAAATTTGACATCCTTACCATCAATAGTTTCCATACCTAATAATCGAATAGGCCACTCCTTTGGGACATCCGATATAAAAAGATGCCTGCGCTGTATGAACTTCAGAAATATTTTTTATGTTCAAAGAAATGAAGAAAGCCTGCTGTCAAGTCATAAATTTTCGCTCGCCTTTCGTATTCGTATTTATCATTAGTGTCAACAATTTGAGTGAAAATATGCCATTCCTTCATGGTTTCATATAATTATATATTTTTTTCCTCGCACCTACCAATCATTCAAGCCAGATCCTTTTACACCTATTTTATTTATTGATCACACAATATGTAAGTTTCACCATTGTCATTGAATAATAACAACCTTCGTCCATTTGAATACTGCAAATTATTTACTATAAGTATGCTAACTGCTATTATCGACAATAACTATGGGAAAAAAATTGAATAATTCCTAAAGCGATTTAACTGTAACACACCTGTAAGCTACAAGAAATACAGTTCGAGTAGAATTACTATAACTTTAACTATCACTATCACCTAACATACTGGGTGTTAACTCGAGCATTTGAATGGAAGTGCGTTTGATTCAAAAAAGATATTTGAGGAATCTTGGGACAATACAGGATTGAAGCCCTTGATATAAATATAAATTCCATAGTTGTACCGGGTTTTTCACTATAATTTGACCCCCCCCTTTAACTTTGTTACTGAAGGAGATACAAAAAAATGTTTCGTATAAAAGTTTCACGAAATCAACTGAGTTTTTTTGATATGAGTCCAGAAACTGAAATATATACAGGGTGGCCAACATATTGATGGAAACTTCATTTTTTCAGATGAAACACCCTGTATATTTTTCTTTTAGCTCTTTTTCCCCTGATTTCCAATATGTAACATATGTTGGTCTATCTTTCTTATTTTGAGCAACACAGAGTTTCAATTTCAATAACCATCTGGCATAGCGTTCGTGAATATTTAAGTGGCCAATCTGATCTTTGGATTGGTAATGGAGCACCCATTTTATGCTTTTATGGCACCAATAGTCCCGATTTAACAACGTTGGACACGTTTTTATAGCCGTTCCTGAAGGAAAAAATTTACTTCAGCAATAATGACAATCAATGAAAGCGGAGAATAATATTAATGATATAAAATCAACCATATGAAACCCATAATTCGAAACTAATTCCGTCAACGCACAAAGAATAATGATAATATTGTAATGATTAGAAACAAATTTTGAAGCTTTAATTTCTGACTTGAATCAGAGCCATAATAATGCGATCAAAAAGTCTAAACAACTTGAGATAACTATATGAACTATGTGTATTGAACGAAGGTGGTCATTTTGAGAATTTCTTTAGTTGATGTTATTCTTACCATACTACCAAAATTTATCATTTTTCATTGGTTAAGTAATTGTTAAGTATTCATTCTAAAATAATACTTAAGTAGAGTGTTTGGATATAAAGAATTTCGTAGGTATTTCACATATTTTTTTTATTCGTTGTCATCATTTCAAAACTTTGAAACTCTGAAAATTGAAGAGACACATCCACATACGCATTTATATTCGAGGTCAGTAGGAAATACCCTATCAAAAAAGGAAGAATATACAGGACAGGGGGTCCCATTTGAAAAAATTTAGTTGAATTCAATGTTGTTCACCCTATATATCTTCCCATTGAAGTTATTATAACTCCAAAAATGAGCATTTTCAGTAAACGCACTCTGTCACTTGTGATTACAGATCTTGGCAGGTGGTTCTTAAAATTTGAAACTCTGTGGTTCTCAGAATAAAAGAGATAGACCAACATATGTTACATATTCGAAATCTGAGGAAAAAGAGCTAGCCAAACATGGAGAAATATACAGGGTGTTCCATTTGGGAAAATGAAGTTGCCATCAATATGTTGGCCACCTTGTATATATTTCAGTTTCTGGACTCATCTCAAACACCTCAGTTGATTTCGTGAAACTTTCATACGACATATTTTTTTGTATCTCCTTCAGTAACAAAGTTGAAGGAGGGGTCAAATTTTAGTGAAAAACCCGGTACCTACGTCCTTGAGTAGGAACGAGTGATAGTATTCACAGTAATAGGAGCCAAACGAAGCACAACCAATTAGGACTAAGCCGACGTTTCGTCCATATATTCGGACGTTTTCAAGGCTGCAGAGGAACAAACATTGGTATAAAAAACAAGTACAACATAAAAGGTATAGATAAAATATTGGAATGAAATAAAATAAAATACGATGAATGGATTTCCGTACAACTTCTTACCAAGTTCACTAGGTTGAAAAAAAGATGTTAAAAGGACACATAGGATTGAAATGTGATACTCGTACCTAGGCAAACTAAAATGATGAATAAAACTGACAACAACAAAAGACGATAGTTTCATACGCCTATAAAACAACAATGACAGCAATCTATCGTATGACTAATACTATTTTTGTATGTGGTGTTTTCAGTTATGTATGGGATGTGAAATTCTCGGTATCAGGCCCCGTATTCTGGACAAGTGATCTTTCAAAGCGTATACGAACTTCATTGCGCGAGTCCCTCTTTACCTGCAAAAATTCACACCGCGCAATGAAGTTCGTATACGCTTCGAAAGATCACTTGTCGAGAATACGAGGCCTGGCCAACAAACCCGAATACACACTACTTCTTCAACGTCTGTCCTGCAATTTACTGTATCATTAAATATCTCTTCAATAACTTCCGAAGGGTATATACCATGTACTAGACCTCATTAGCAGTAAAATGCGTCTGGTGTAGTATGGTTCGAAAATATAAGGTTACCACGATAGGGCGATTTTTCAACTTTTCTGAAATTTTTTGCTTTGTTATAGAAAATAATTAATTATGCGAGAAGGACTTAACCCTCAATATTTGGAAAATATTTTTTTTTGAAGCTAAGGAGATGGTCCTCATGTACTGCGATAAAGTATTCACTAAAAATCCTGATAACTCGAGATATAAAGGATCGTGAATAACTGCACCTGTTTTCCTTATAAAATCCCGAAAATTTGAGATTTAACCAAAAACGTATTGTCAGCATGGTGAAAAAATGAAAGAAAAAACTTGTCTGTTTCGTTAGCTTTTCAAAAAGGTTCTCACGTCCATAATTTCTTCATTCAATTAAAAACCAGGGTCAAAAAATCGAACAGGTAACACACTTTTTCGAGTCATTCAGTTTTCCTATTCTCCCCTTCTTCACTCAAACCATGGCACGCTTACGAATCACAACTGAAATAGGGGATACCTGCAAGACTAGAGAAAGTTTTTGATTTCATGAAAGAATTATTGATGTCTGACCTTTTTTAAAATGCTAACAGGAACAGGAAAATTTTTCGAAGATCTGTACACTAAGTTCATAATAACTCCTTCTTTTCGAGTAATTCTGAATTTTTTTATCAAAATTTTATGAGAAATACCTGTGCAGCAATTTATGACCCTATATATTTCGGGTTATCAGAAATTTTAGTGAATACTTTTTCGCGAGAAATGGCGACAATCTCCTTAGCTTTGAAAAAAATATTCATTGAATATTCAGAGTCAAGTGGTTTTCACAAAATTAATTAATTTAGATATCGAGGCAGAAAATTTCGATAAAGTTGAAAAATCGCCATATCTTTGTAACTATAGATTTTCGGACCATGCTTCACTAGATGCATTTTGCTGCAAATGACGTCAAGTATATCTCCTCCGAGGGATCACGTCGACTTACCCAACACCCTGTATACATTCGCCATTTCCTGTTACAAAATGACCCAATACATCCTTCGAATCGAACTCCAAATTTGGTGACATTAGTTCAAATAATAATCCATTTGACTGAGGTCGATTCATTAACCGTAAGTAACTGTTCGTTATCATTTTCAATTCACCATAACTGACTGATCTTGTATGTCTTTAATCAATTCATTATTGAGTAATCGTCACTCGTTATATAATCTTGAGTTATTTAGTCATTATATCCCGTTAAATTATGTTTTATAAAACGTGTACCTCGAATGAACACAACACTTGCGTTCTATGGAAAGTGGAAGGTAATGTACCTACCTACATGATTGCGAACACTAGTTGATCTTGATTTTCACTGTTTACTTTTGTTCTGATCTGGGGAGATCTAAATATTCCGTTCAATTATAATTGTAGATAGACAAGGTGTCCGGAAATAACACCTTTTACAGTTGTAATTCAGAAAACAGAAATTGAATTTGAGAACAGATGAGATTGAGAACTACTATCAATTTGATTTACATACATAATATTATTTAAACATAGATATAGCTATTCATACATAATTATTGATTCTGAAATATACTCAACCAATTCTGAATTACAATTTCCTATTTCTGAATTTAATTTTTTTCAGAATACGATACAATTTCTTATTTTCGAAATTCAAATTCCCTATTCTAAATATCAACTCACTATTGTAAATCACAATTTCCAAATTTTGATTTTCAATTATTCAATTTGCCTTTCTGAATTACATTTCACATATTCTGAATTATTACAATTGGACAAGGTATTGTCAGCCATAGTTTTCTTGCGTGAAGAAACTAGCTAGTGGACCCTTCGTAGATGCAGGGTGATTTTGCTATTCGTTTCAAAATAATACTTATCGATCACTTCTGATTCGGTAAATATTTTTAAATAAAATTTGGTAGAGATATTCAACTCCAGAAACTCAAACAGTCTTTAGAAAATGAAAACAAATGTATGTATTAGGAAAAATTTGGTGTTTCTGTAAGGTTCAAAATGTTCACCCTGTATATGTGTTTGCCCAAAAAACAAAATTGGGTTGAAAAGAATAGCTATATGGAAATCAGTAATTCCGAAGACCGGCAGACCTAAACGAAAAACGTTATGAAGAGATTGAATTTTCACCCAACAATTCTCAAACGACTAATTTGACTATAAAAGAGAATGGATTTTCCTGAATTCATTTTAATTACTATTCACTTTCAGATTTCATTGTAATCAGTAATAACTCGATAACCCTAAGGCTACGTCCGCATAGGCAGGAGGCTTGCTTAGCGCCTAGAGCCTAGCGAGTCATTTTTCTAGTAGTTCAGTAAAACGAACGATTTGAAATGTACGCGATGTGCCGCACTACTCACATGGTCCTGTCTGGTCGCTTAGCGATTATCCAATGGCGTTTTCGGAAACTTAGGTACTCGATCACTAACCCGGGTTACAAATTGACAGCAATTGAACTGTTTATCCGTCAATTTGTAACCCGAGTTAGTGATCGAGTAAGTTTCCGAAAACGCCACAAGTAAACATCTAGGCGCTAAACAAGCCTCCTGCCTATGCGGACGCAGCCTAACGGTTCACTTCAGATTTAAAACCCCCGCCCTAAACACGATAACTTTCGAAGAGATTGTCCTAGAGACTTTAGATTTTCGTTTCGCAATATCTCAGACAAAACGAAACCAATCGAAATTAAATTTTGTGGACACATGCAAGATGCTCATAGCAAGCCTCATGCAAAATGTTGTGGCCATTGTGTCAATAGAACCATAGAAAATTCAATTGGAAAATCGAAAAGAAGAATATTTACATTTCCATTAGAAGATATCCGATTTGAGTAAAATTTTTGTTGTAAATAAAGATTGAGATACTGAATCTTCATGCAAAATTTCGAGAGTATCGAATTGCCTGAACCAAAGAATTTTCAAATTATTGATTACTCACATATTTCACCAATGTATTCATCAAATATAGGCCTAGACCAAATAAAGCTCGAAATAGTTGTGAATCGAATGATTTCCTATGAACATTACTCGAAATACCCAAAGAAACGCAGCTGAAACTGGAAACATTTCCTGCAGAGAAAGGAACTACATATTGAGACAATTGCCGGTCTCGTGTGATATACAACTCTCCAATTCCTCAAGATCATGAATTCTGGTCTCTGTATTGTTCAGTTCTCGAAAGAAAGTAGTCTCACCACTAACATTACGGTATAGCCATATATTACCTCATGCAATACAATATATAATCTCATAAATTTTCAACGGCAATTTGACAACATTATGTAAGTTATTCTTATCTGATAAGGAAGCAGTTTTCTAAAATGTTCCAAAATTTCGATTTTGAGTTGACATATTCAATGGAGAAGTATTTATTTTACCAACATAAAAGTGGTTCTCCGAGCAAATTCATTGACAAGATAATAGTAAAAATATTAATAATTCAATTTGATCAAAATATTAGTTTCTTCAACAGTAGAATAATAATCTGATCTTTATTAGCAATAAAGTAGATATATAGAAACCATGAAAATTATATATTCTGCGAATTTCAATCAACTATGTTATATCGAATAATTTCTGGAAGGAAGTTTCAAAGTTGAGTTAAACATGCGTTCGTTACCCACAAAATGCCTTTTGCTATTTGCATTCAGGACTATTCTTATTTTTAGAAATGTAGAACTATTCAAGAAGAACAGTTAGTTGGATGTCATTTACCTGTTTACGCCTGTTTATAAACTTCTGAGTACGACGGAGCGTAATAAGTTCTACATGAGTATGAAATTTTTTATTCAATTTTACCATATTATCGTAATGTGAACCATATTCTATTCTATTCTAAATAAACTCAGGTCATCTGTAAACTCTGGTTTATACAGAATGTCCCAAAAATACCACTCGAAAGTGACACTGAAGATAGATTGGCATTAGGTCTATCAGATAGCATCAACATGACCCCAGTAAAAGTCCGCTGGTTTTCGAGATATCACCACTTTTGTGTATTTTTAAAAAAACTCCAGATTTCGGTCTTTTATCGCCTATCATTGCTAGAAATTACTTCAAACTCATGTTTTTTTTTTACCTAGGCTATCCTGTATAGTTGCTTTAAACAATGAAGTAATAACTTCACCGAGAACTAGAACAAAATTCTTCAAAAATGTCTAACTTGTTGTATTTATGCCGAAGTTAAAACGTACACTTAAGTTTGAATGACTGCTGTGAAAAAAAATTATATCAGACTGAATTGACAAATAACCGTAAAAACTGGTCCATTTCATGCCATTTTCAAAATAAAGGGCACATCTCTCGTGACAAAATTAGAGTTTCTAAGGTTCTGAATAAAAAAAAATTGGTAGTGTTGTATTTAAAAAAAAAAACATGATATGGACAAGTTTTTAAGATTATTTGTCAATTCATTCTCATAAATTTTTTTTCCACAGCAGTCAGGCAAACTTAAGTTAACGTTTTAACTTCGGCATAAAATACAACAAGTTAGACATTTTTTGAAGGATTTTGTTCTAGTTCTCGGAGAAGTTATTACTTCATTGTTTAAAGCAACTATACAGGATAGCCTAGGTAAAAAAAACATGAGTTTGAAGTAATTTCTAGCAATGCTAGGCGATAAAAGACCGAAAACTGGAGATTTTTAAAAAATACACAAAAGTGGTGATATCTCGAAAACCAGCGGACTTTTACTGAGGTTATGTTGATGCTATCTGATAGACCTAATGCCAATCTATCTCCAGTGTCACTTTCAAGTGGTATTTTTGGAACACCCTGTATATCGATTGAATATAAATAATCTTTCTCAATAAATATTTTCATATAGTATTGTACAGGGTGACTAGAATTGGTAATCCCTGCACTACAACTTGTCAACCCTAAGAGTTGAAGAAAAATGAATGGCAATTGAAGTTATCGTTGTTCGAGAAACCGCATTGCTCTATGTATCTTCCTTTGTTTTCCAGCTATAAGCCAAAATTGACATTTATACAATTTTGACTTTGGTCATTATCTACTTTCCAGTTTGTGCTATGAACTTGAAACAAAACATTCAAAAGAAACTTTCTTGATTGGAAAACAGTGGCTTAATCTAATTTTTGCTTAATGGTTTCCTTCCTGTATTATTACTTTTGTTTCTTCTTATGGAAATTATTGTCAAGCGATGTTTATCGTGTTTATGCCTTGCCTACGTTCGATAGTTGAATTGACCAGAAATTTGTGGGTCCAAGTCGCACAAAATAGTTATTTTTTATTAAGCGCCTAAAATGAGTGTTTTTTAATGGAAATGAGAGTGTCAATTTTTGGCACTTGAATGTGCCATAATACCACGAATTTTATACTCACGAAATACAAACAACATTTTTGTACTGTGTAATGTGAATGTGAATTTTCATCGTCTGAAATATAATTATTAAACTATTAAAGAGCTTCGCGTCGGGAGACAACATAACCTCGAGCTAAAATCTAATAATTTTTTTCCTTGTATAATAAATACGAGTACCTAACTATTTTTAACGGTGAAAAAAGTAATCATTTAGGCATCCATAGTGATGAAGAAAAAGTGAGTTTTTTTGACAGTTGTACAAAATGGTTATTTTGTATTAAGTGCGTAAAATGAATGTTTTTTTTCATGGCACATGAGCGCTTAAATTTTTTAAATTCACTCAAATAGGCCATGAAAACACGAATTTTATACGCACGAAATACAAACAACATTTTTTGTATAACTGTGAATGTGAATTTTACTTCGTCTGAAATATAATTATTAAAGATAATGCTTCAAATACAATAATTCTCTGCATTCAGATCCAGTGATCTTTCTGTGTCGTTCCTATATAAACTTATTTTTTTCAACGGTAAAAAAGAGACTTTTTTCAAAGCTGAAAAGAAGTAATCATTCACGCATCCAGTGATGAAAAAAAGTCAAGTTTTTTGACAGTTGTAAAAAAAATATTTTTCGAACAGGTTTTTTATAAGTAGGTACAAAATTCACGAAATTCTGTGAGAATTTGCTCATCATTATTTTTCTTCTGAATACCAAATTTTGAATCGATCGTTATAACAGAAATATTGATGAGGATAGCAAAAATATTAAAATGCCCTTGATTCCAAAACTACTGGACTATCAACCCATTAAAGAAATTAACCTCGGCATTTCGTTCCCAAATCTACTCTCAAATTTAATTTAAAGTTATCGTGTTTGCGGCCATTGGGCATCATAGCCAGTCAGACAGAATCACTTTTATCCTCGGATACTCCATCAGTAAGTCCATTCGCTTTGTTTGAGGCCACTATCGGTTTAAAATTAGAAAAGTACGGACATTCATGCAAACCCTAGCCCACTGTTGTTCTAGGGAGAATTGCGAAAAATATTCATTGATGTATAATGATAAAAATACCTGCGCTAAAAAGATTCGTTATTGCAATAATATAACTTGTTCCAAAATTAACATTCATTAGATATTTAACTGAAATACTTTACAATATCAGTAATGCTGCATTGTAATTCGTCAACTGATTCTGAGATTCCTTGAAATTTCATTATAACGTGACGATTTTCAGTGGATTGGGCCCCATTGAATGCAGGCCTCAGATAGTATGGTTACTCTCGGTCTCTTTGGTGTAGAAAAATTTTTAAAATTGTGACTTTGTAGAAAGCCTGTTTCTTTGTTTACATCAGCTACTTCAAAACGAGACCATGATGACATTTGCCATATTAGTGAAAAATGTCAAGTTCAAGAGTATTCACGAAAATAAAAAAATGAATGCTTTCACTTTCGTATTCGTATTCCAGCGATTCGCTTTTATTTTCGTGACGGTCTTATCTCTAGCGTTTCCAGTATCTTGGTCTCTACGTTATAATCTAAACGAGACCTTGCAACTGCGGGAGCATAATGATCAGCAGAAAAACCGGATATCTTACTGTGTCATAATACCATGATCTAGATTATTGGAAATCCATCAGTTTGAAAGTGAGATTGTTGTAACAGCGCCACTTAGGTAACTGTTTATGTAAATTCTTGACTTGTAGGGGGCGGCGAATATGATTTTGAAGCTTGTTAGTGATATAATTTTCGAATTACGGGTGTTCTCGGTGAAACAACAAATATTTTAACCATTTAGGGAGCTGCCTAGGAAATTGTTGTTGTAAAACAGGAAATACTTGATTGTCTTGTTTCCTGTCGAAATCACTACGTCATATGCGATTAAATAGTTTATTCCTCGATTGGCGTATTATGCCAATTTCTCGCTTGTATTCAAGAAAAAAATAATGGAATAAAATGGTGAAACAAAGGATAATTCCTTGATGTCCTTCAGATATTTTTCACGCACGATATTGAGTCGCAAAATAGTTCACTACTACTACTAGTTATTTAAATCGTACTGGCTTCTGAATTTATATCGTTTTGGATTCAAACGAGACATTCTGAAGAATGAGATTTTTCTTATTGAATCACCACATTTCAATAACCATTCAACGTTCTACATATTATTGCGCACAAAGTAGGCGTTTGTTTATTTATCTGAGATAAGCAGTATTTGCTGTCACAACGATGAACAAAGTCAACGTTGTCGAATGTACCTGGCTCTATGCAATATTGACAACATTGCGTATCAATCTGACAGGAAAATAAACAACATAACCTAAAATTCAAAATACACAGTGGAATATGCAAAATTGTCATGGCCAACCGACGGCTTAAACTTTCGTGAACGGACTATATGTTGTGTTCCAGATCAGAATATTATAATTATTGATAAAATTTCTATGAGCTGAGTTGATTATTTTTGTTTCTATTTTTTATTGATTCAAGCTTAAATTTCTTCAATATTTCAGCTCTCACTGCTACTTGTTTTAATATGATTTCTTTCTGTTTTCACTTTTTATACTTTTGTAGTTTTCTATTTCAGGAAAGAAAATAACAATTATGCATACTTTCATTCAGACTCTAGAGAATTTGCTTGTGCTAACCATGCTAGACAATTGAAATGAGAAAAAAAGTCGTTTGAAATTGAATTACGAAAAATAAATAATGTCAGGAACTGTGTTACCGAGGGAGGCATTTTACAATGGTACTAATGAAAAACAATTAGATCTCGTTAATTTCTAGGTATTTATGTTGGCAATGATACCTTAAAATTTCGTGTAATAATTAATAGATTATTATTGCTCATGAAACGAAAAGTTGTAACAAGATATATAGTCAACATGGAATAGAGGCAGATAGGTGGAGGTCTTTTCCGAACTCACAATAGACGTACTTTGGCACGTTTTTATATTTTCAATGGATTAAAATTCTCGGGTCAATTTGAAGAAATGTTTGGTAAGCATAAAACTCAAAACTTGAGAAATATAGAAAACTTGAATATTCCTGCCCTATTCAATCTTTATATGTTGTATGTTGTGTCTGTATAAAGTTAATCGATGTGTTGCCGAAACAATATAATTCACTGATTTGAGGAAAGAAATTTATTTATTGAGAAATAAAACCAAAAAAATCAATTGAGAATCATAATACAGGGTGTCCCAAAACTCGACGTCAACACGGAACCGGGTGAAAAGGCAAGTAATGCTGGTTGTCAGAAAAATATAAAAAAATCTAAGTTGCATGATTTTTGAATAATGGGCATTTAAAAAAACACGCAAAATTCCACACCCTGTGGCAGTCTTTTCGCTCCTGTTGCCACAAATATCAACTTTTTCCAACTTTTTTTGTGTAACCTTGAACAATGCTTGTCTAAACTGTAATCAAAATTTGGATATCAGCTGCTCTAGGTTTCATAAAAATAGGGCTTGCTTCTCAGAAAAAAAATCGAAATAAACAATTGCCTAGTTTCAACTGACTGCATTGAAAAAAAATGTACTACGCATGTTTGGCATGTTTTTTCAAAAGTTGGCGCATTTAGTGAGGATTCCAAAATGGAATAATACTTGTTAAATTGTAGCTGCCGTAGTTCAAATTTATTTTCGATTGCCTTTGAATACACTTTTTCTTAAACTGCTTCCCAGAAAAAAGGTCCAATGGATTCAAGTCCGGTGAACGGGCCGGCCACTAGATTGGACCAGAACGCCGATCCATCTTCCGGGAAAAAATGTTACCAGAAAAAAAATTTCCAGAGATATTTCTCCGGAAAAATTTTTTCTAGAAAATTATTTTCTCTGGAAATTTTTTTTTCTGGTAACATTTTTTCCCGGAAGATGGATCGGCCGTTCTGGTCCAATCTCGTGGCCGGCCCGTTCACCGGACTTGAATCCATTGGACTTTTTTACTGGGAAGCAGTTTAAGAAAAAGTGTATTCAAAGGCAATCGAAAATAAATTTGAACTATGGCAGCTACAATTTAACAAGTATTATACCATTTTGGAATCCTTACTAAATTCGCCAACTTTTGACAAAACATGCCAAACTTGCGTAGTACATTTTTTTTCAATACAGTCAGTTGAAACTAGGCAATTGTTTATTTTGAATTTTTTTCTGAGAAGCAAGCCCTATTTTTATGAAACCTAGAGCAGCTGGTATCCAAATTTAGATTATAGTTAAGACAAGCATTATTCAAGGTTACACAACAAAAAAAAAGTTGGAAAAAGTTGATATTTGTGGCAACAGGAGCGAAAAGACTGTCACAGGGTGTGGAATTTTGCGTGTTTTTTTAAATGCCCTTTATTTTAAAAATTTATTATCATTATTATTATTTAAAATCATGCAACTTAGATTTTTTTTATATTTTTCTGACATCCAGCATTACTTGGCTTTTCACCTAGTTCCGGTTGACGTCGAGTTTTGGGACACCCTGATATTGATTTCTGTGAATCAAACAAACGCGTCAACTTAGAATTCAATTCGATTTGATCTTAGAGTACGATGAATTGAAGAACATTATCATTATTCAATCATTTTATTCACTTCCTCGTATTCTTTTTGTATTACATTTACATCTCAACTCAAATTATACAATTTTTGGGTTTAAGGTTGAAACCTTACTTAAGAGATTAATTTTATTGTTCAACCTTGCTCTCTTGCTATATGCTGATGCGAAAATCATACGATGATGGCTGAAAAAACAACCAAAAAAAGTGTTGTGAAAATTATCATAATCCTGTCATCGATATCAATCTTATTATTATTACATCGTAATATAATTTTGATAACGTCGCTAATAGTTTTTTGAACCGATATAAATATGAAAGGATGGAACACGTTATTAATAGAATTTTTATGAACCCATAAAATTTTGAGATCAAAAAATTATACTGAATATGAGTTCGCAAAAGAATTAATTATCCAAGAAGAATTAGATATTTCTAGGCTATTCTATTTCAAATAGTCTATGAGCTATTCATGCTAACCTCAAATTGCAAATTCGTCAGCATTATTTGGCTGAGAATTAAATTTGCAATTTCATGGTCAGTTGTGACAACAATAATTAAAGCAGAACCATTTTTATCTACCCATATTCGCTTAACATTATTCATAAGTATTAAGTTCAATAGAAGAAGAATACCTGGATTGTCCCTTGGTGAATCCGGCTTGTACAACAGTTTTATAATCATTATTATGTCTTTCTAACAATATCAACCTGCTGACGCAATTAACGATGTGGTTTATATTTCTCAAAAATATTACTGAATCTTCACTGGGAGCAGTATCTTATTCCTGGAAAATTAAGACGTGTTGAATGTCAAATATAAAATAATGAACAAAAAACACATCAGGAAATCCAGGTATAAAATTGGAGAACATAAAAAATCACCTGAATGAAATCTTTTTATATATTCTTCAAAATATAAAACCATACATGGAATTCACTTATATCAAAACCACATAATCGTTAACATCGCTAGCCAGATGTACGAAAAAGTGACTGTTAATACCTTTCGATTGTTGATATAGTCTTGTAGGACAAAAATACACTATATTGATACTTTTTGATATAAAGGCTCAGTTGCAGGAACGTAGATTAAAATTTAAAGGTCCATTAAACCCTTAATCCTCCATTAGTTCCTTGTAATAATGGAGGATTAAGAGTTTAATGGACCTTTAAATTTTAATGGACGTTCCTGCAACTGACACAAAGTCACATACTTTTGATATTAACCTGGAAGCTTTGATGATCATTTGAGTTGTAGATCTGCACTGAGGAGAAGCACCTACACCTGATTCTTCTCAAGATATAATAAAATGCCAAATTTACATGAATAACATCAGTAATGGTTGTAGGGGTACATATTAGTCACTGTAGAGTGCCAGAGTGGATGCTCGATAACGCAACCCTGAAAAAGAGGCGCTAAATTCCTCATAAATTAGATAGGGAACAGGAGTCGAATGATATCTCTTTCAAATTATTGGGGTTGTAGTGTTCCCTTATCAGGGTTTCCATTTTCAAGCATTCACTGTAGATATCTGCTTCTCCTAACAAACATTGGTGAAAATTTTCAGGTAAATTCTGCTATCAACTATGCTATGTTCATAAGAATAATACACTCCATCAAATTAGAAAATTCCAGAAATTTATTTCACAAAATTTTTAGAAGCTGTATAATTCTAGTTTGAATGCCCTGAAAAACTAGTTTTCAACTTTTTTGTTTCGTAATAAAAATATTGCTCTAGCATGGTTATATTTTAAAGCCTTGCCCCATTTATTTTTCAATATTCCCAATCTGCAAAAAGGCTAGTTGATATTCCGCTATAAATTCCGTTATAGGGATTCCAAATGATCTTTATCATGGAATGAAATAACAGTTGTGTATCTATCATTTATTTCATGAGAAAGAAAGAAAACCGAAATTGTTTTCAACGACTTATCCACTTTTAGGGTAAGTTGCGTTTTGGTATACGATATACGGATAATTTTTTTAAAAGAGACTTCAACGTTCGATAAAGCAAGAAAATTCTAACAACAATACAGACAATACAAAATGGCGAATGCGCCAGGTAGATTAATGAAGTATTCGAAGACCTCGTTTAGAAACATACAGGGTGTCTCCAAACAGATGCGAGGGACCTAGGGAAACGATTCCTCGATGAAAATAAACAGGGTTATTTTATATGATTTTTTTTTAGAAATCGACACTATTCGAGAACACAGAGTTTGGAAGGCGATGACGAGTTGACAGTTTTCAATGTTTTTACGGCTTCTTTAAAAAACTGAGTCATAAATCTAAACATAATATGATTCATCAAGTAGATGTAACTCATACTATTTTTTTTATCTCATAACTTTATTATTAGGTGTTGAAAATAATAATCCCTTATGATTCTCCTTCAAAAATTGTTTTCGTGAGATAGATTTTCGAAAAATAAAATTATTCTATGGTTTCCTATTCATTTCTGGAAAGAAAAAGTCTCTTGCAAAATTTTGATAAAGTCGATACTTTTTGCGGGAAAAATAAAAACTTACAAGCAGTTATATTCACTGTTCATTCAATTTCATCGTATGTTCCATAGAATGAATATTCTAAGATATGCTTACGCTCAAAATTGGTTTTGTCAATTATGCTTATTTATCGAAAGAATGTTCTATTTGTGAAACTAAATACTAGGGATATAATTTTCTTCCGTAAATTAGTAATTAAACCTTCAGAAAGATTTATAGAACATCTTTATCTCCTGTTATAGACACAATATCTTAGAATATTCATTCTATGGAACACTTATACGATGAAATGGAATCAACAGTTATGATTACTGCTTGTAGGTTTTTATTTTTTTCGATAAAAGTATCGAATGTATCGAAATTTTGCAAAATACTTTTTTTCTCCAGAAGAGAATTTTATTTTTCGAAAATCTATCCCACGAAAACAATTTTTGAATCATAAGGGGTTGTTATTTTCAGCACCCAATAATGAAGTTGAGATCTCAAAAATTTGTGTGAGTAACATCTACACCTTCATATACCGTATAATTTTATGACTCAGTTTTTTTAAGCCGTAAAACAAATTGAAACTGTCAACTCGTCATCGCCTTCCAAAGGCTGTATCTTGGAAGAAGGGTCGATTCAGAAAAAAAGTTATGTAAACTACCCCTGCTTATTTTCGTCAAGGAATCATCTCCCAAAGTCTCTCGTATTTGTTTATAGACACCCTGTATACTGAGACATTCTGAAGTCGATGAGTTTTCGTATATTGAAGATATCCATGAATAAAGACTATATAAATTTTATTCTCTTACTCTCTCATCTTCAATATCCATTTATCCTTCATTCATAACCAACTATTCAATAAAAAACTGCTATGACTCAACTTTTACAGCTGGGAATTTGATCATTTTACTTTTGTTTCAGGAGCAGGATGAAATTTCACACTATAGTCTTTTTCACGTCTTGGCTCTTGGATGTTTGCATAGCATATGATGTAAGTATGAAATTTATAATCACCTGGATTTTAAGTGTCAATAGCGCGTTGAAAATTAACAATAGCTCCTCCAATACATGTTGCCAATATGGAAATTACTCTATGTGGGACCCATTTGGTAATAAAATTAGCATTTGCGACTGAGGGCAAGAAGGAGCTGCAAGTGACGTAGTTGCTATTTTTAGTTCTATTTGAGTAAAATCAAAGTAGAATGAAAGCGGAGGTGTCTTGTACTTTTAAAAGGCGTTGAACGAAGTTCTAGTTCGGAAATAATGGTATTGTATTCCAATGAGAACGTCTGGAAATTGTAGCAGATAACCAAATCGAACAAAAATCAATTCAATAGATTGTTAGACAGCGTTCATGAATAATGAATAGATTGTTGTGATGAAAGCAATATACGCGAAAAATGAAGTTGTGCTGAATTGATATCAATCTCCATTTGAGTAAACTGTAGGTATAAGTTACTCCCTAGGTTCCGCCTTGTTACTATAACTTTGTGTTCGAGATAAATAAATCTTCACCCTATTGTATTTCTTCTTCAACGTTATATTCACCAGAAATCGAAGAAGATAATGACGTGATGTTTCCAAATAAAATAATTAATATTTATCTCTGAAAAACTGTTCTTTTCGTTGATTCTTTAGTGAAATCCCGATTTGAGTGGCATAATTTTGAACCAATTCAATCCAGAAAATAAAAAAAAATTCATTTTTAATTTTCCATTTTGAGTTTATTCACGTACAGTGGCGGCAAGTGAAATGTGGATGACTCTACAGAATATAATGTGGCTTTTTTTAGTTGATTAAATGAGGTTTCGACACAAAATGATTATTTTCTGAATATTTGCATTGCTAGTAATTTGAAGTGAAGCCCGAATACCATGTATGGTATGGAATTTCCTACCCAATTAAAATTACAAATAAATCGAATATAATTACACGATTCCATAACAAATTGGCGCCCAACGTGGGGCTGGAATTTCTAGCAATGGAAAATATATTGGAAATGTTATTTGAAAAATTCGAAACAATGGAAAGGAAAATGGAAGAAAATGTAGAAAGAATTGAAAGGAAAATTGAAGAAAAATTCTCAGAATTGTCATATAAAATTGAAAGAATGGAAAGGAGAAATACAAAATAATGCTGAGGGGAACCAACTTGGTAATGAAAACCCTAATAAAAATAAATCAGGAAAATTAACCGAAACAGAAGTGACAGAAGCCGAAGAAATAGAATGGATCACTGGCGCAGCCAGGGGGGAGCTTTGGGGCTGCAGCCCCCCCCCCAAAGATTAATTTCTTCGTTATTTCTTTCTTCTTTATTTTTTTTTGCAAATTTCATTATTCACTGTATAAAAAAAAAATTTCCGTCCAGCCCCCCCAAAATGAAATCCTGGCTGCGCCACTGGAATGGATATTAGTATTGTTTATCCAAATTGCAGTGTAGTGTTAATTGAAAAGCCTATTCCTAATATAATACTATATGATGAAGAAAAAATGGAAATAAGTGAAGCTTCAGAAGTTGTTGAAGATCTCGAAATTATTGATGAAGTTTATGCCACACCTAGAAAAGAATCACAAAGAGATCATTCATCTCACAATCGACAGCATTAAAAAATTCATTTTGAATTATGCAATGGGAAGTTCAAACCAATGAGGGGAATTTCATATATGGATATAAGGCTATCAAATAGATTAAGAAAAAAAAAATTCAAGATATTATTATTGTATGAAGACCCACCAAAGAAGTATTAGTAGTGCAATAATAAAATATGAAATTTATTTCCATTTTATCAAATTATGTTCAAAATTTAACAAAATGTAAACAAATTTGAGGGGATTTGATATGGTTCAATTCTATACTTTTAAGAGTTTGTATCTTAATGCAAGTAGGCAGGATAAAAAAAATTAGATGTGTGTTACCATGAAAAAGTACTGTCAGTAAGTAAGAAAATAATAAATAGAAAAATGTCACGAAAGTGTTTCCCATGAAATCCACCCTAAAAATAGTCTTATAATTCAATACAAATTAACATAGGAAATTGTTTGGGTCGTGTAATTTCCTACTCAATTAAAATTACAAATAAATCGAATATAATTACACGATTCCATAACAATACATAAACATATATGAATGGAGTCCAATACAGTAGGAAAAAAATCGTTGATATTTCGCCTGCAGCCACTGTGCATGTAATTTCAACTTTAACGGATTTCTAATTGAGGAATCCTCAGGCAAGTGTTTGAATCGAAAAATGAATGGCACATTGCTGTCACCTTTTTCAGAATTTTTTATGCTGTCTACGACATTCATCGATCTTTTCTGGTTTCGAGTTATAAGTCAAAATTGGCGTTTGGACAATTTCATTCTGGTCATTATTTCCGTTCCTGTTTGTAAAACTCGAAACAAAAACTATGTGGAAGCACTTTTTTTGGATAGGAATCTCAGTTGTTCTCAGTCTTATATTTTTATTGAAAAAAATTGGTTTTCCTCGCTTCAAAAATATATAAAATGTCATATGTTACCCTCAGATCAGAGGCTACGCAAAAAGGGACAAGGGTTGGAGCAGGCCCCCTCAAATTCCTTCAGCCCCTTGCTAAAATATAACTTATTCTAAACAAAATTGTACAATTTCATTCATTACTACCCTCACGGAAAATTCTGACTCACCAGTGATCTGAAGGCAGTATATTATGTTATATATTTTTGAAACGAGAAAAAGACAGTGAATATTTTTGAGTAAAAATATTAGTTTTCATAAAGAAAACCTCAGTTTATGTAATGGATAAGGAAAGAAACCCTTCAGCAAAAATTAGATTATGCCACTGGAGTCGAATCAAAAAAGTGTTTTTGTTTACAGCCCAAACAGAAACGTCTCGAGATAATGATCAAAGTTGAAATTGCTCAAATGTTTTTGCTTATAGCTCAAAAACAAAAGAAGATAGATCATTACGATTGACAGCTCTCAGAAAAAAAATCGATGACCCCGATTTTTTTCAATTACCTATAAGTTTTGGAAAAAAATATATTTTCAGATTTTGAATTATCTGAATATCAAATGACATAATTTTATTGTTTTGTCAGGTTTCCACTGCATATTCTTCTGAAAATTATCTCTCGGAAAAATATGATTACCTTTGTTTACAAATTGTTCATCATGATGAGCATGTCTTATGAGAGTATTTGGGTATATTCGCCAACCAAAATAAACTGACTAACAGATTACCAGAACAAAAGAAATTATTTTATAGCTCGAAATTTTTATTGAAAACATTCTCTTCATTTCACTTAATCTCAGAGGCAATTTGAACAACACATACCTATGTACTAATATTTAAGTTAATAAGTCACGTAATAAGTTGATAATATACAATTTAGCGTAACCATCAAAATAAGGTACTTGTCGACATTCTGAATGTGCGGATGAAGATATAAAAACTAATTGCTAGTATTAACACAAAATTTCCTTACTTTCACAGCTACGCCCTCAGGTCCTCCTCTATCGATAACAAGCAAGAATATCGTTTTGTACTTTCGGAATTCAATCGAAAAAATCGGTCATTCTCGAATTGTTTCACCGCCTACTTCTAACGACGTCTGTGATTCTTTCTGCTTCACTGCACACGTTTCTTAATCACTTCCTGTCTCGGATTCGGTTTAAGGATATCGAAATGAGTTCGATTACCAAATTTGTATATCAGTCATTAGAATTGGCCATTTTTTCGTTTTTTCTCATTTGTCGAAATATTATAATCGAGTAGGAAGTCTGTAGAAAGAATCATGCGAGTGCATTTCTTTTCGCAATTGGAAAGTCGGTGATCAGAGTGCGTATAATAAGTGACTATTATTAACAAGCTACATGGTTGTCTGAAATGATCTAGGTTATTCGCGGAACCGTGTTCTTCCTCGATCCACATATTTGTAGAAAATTGCAGGATTAACGTTATAAATTACAACAAAACATGGAGGTTTTATATGATAGTGCTGTGGAAAATAAGAGGGTTAATAAATCAATGTCATAAGGAGAGGGAAAGCTGTAGATCTATTCTGTGTTCCAATACTTGAATTTTCTATGTTTGAAAGTAATTGCTGTTTTAATTTCATTTCAGACATTATGGATACGGAATTTGAGATAAGGAAAACTGTATAATACTACTATCTGACAAACAGAATTTTATTGTTCTACTTTCTAAATATTGTCATATGCGAGGGACTTTGAGAGATGGTTCTTTGAAGAAAATGAGCAGGTGTAGTTCATATAATTTTTTTTTTCGGAATCGAGCCCCCTTCCAAGATACAGCCTTTGGAAGGCGATGTCGAGTTGACAGATTTTAACTTTTTTTTACGATCTCTTAAAACACTGAGTCATAAAGATATACATAATATGAAGCACTAAGTAGATTTATTCACAGAAATTTTTTTGATCCCATAACTTTATTATAAGGGGTTACAAATAACAGCCCCTTATGACTTTCGTTCAAAATTGTTTTCGTGGGATAGATTTTCGAAAAATAAAATCTCTTATGGTTTTCCATTTTCCATCAATTCTGGAGAAAAAATTCTCCTGCAAAATTTCGATACTGTCGATACTTTTCTCGGATAAATAAAAACTTACAAGTTATTATTAGTTATGATCAATGTTCATTCCATTTCATCGAAAAAGTTTTCCATATAATGAATATTCTAAGATATTGTATGTCTATAACAGGAGATAAAAGCAGAAGTGCATATCTGCCAAATGCAAATTCGAATAAACTACCATTTTTATAACTGAGTAATTTACTTTTATTTTATTACTTCAAAAAATTTTATTGAAATAAATCTAACTCTTCTGAAATTGTAAATTGTAGAAAGAATCATAGAAAATCTTTTTTCTCCTGTCAAACCAATTTCAAGCATAAACAATATCTTATATATTCATTCTATGGAACCTACGATGAAATGGAAATGATTTGTGATCACAACAGCTTGTAGGTTCTTATTTTTTCCGAGAAAAGTATCGACTATATCGAAATTTTGCAGGAGAATTTTTTTTCCGGAATTAAATGGAAAACCATAAGAGAATTTTATTTTTCGAAAATCTATCCCACGAAAACAAATTTTGAACGATAATCATAGGGTTGTGATTTTCAACCTCTAATATAAAGTTATGGAATCTAAAAAATTGTGTGAGTAACATGTACTTAGTGCTTCATATTATGTATAGTTTTATGACTTAGTGTTTTTAAGAAACCTTAAAAAAATTAAAATTTGTCAACCCGTTATCGCCTTCAAAAGGCTGTATCCAAGATACAGCCTTTTGAAGGGCGGTCGATTTCGAAAAAAAATTATATAAACTTTATATGAATCATCTTCCTAAGTCCCTAGCATTTGTTTACAGACAACAACAAAAACAAGTGAAACTCATCAAAGATATGGTTATGTATATATTATGGTTGAAGAATATCCGTTAGGTATAACTTAAACAATAGCGGCTGAACTCATTGACCTAAGATATTATTTAATTCTGTTTGTTTATTGTTATAAAGAAGTTATGCAATTCGATAATCCAAAATTGATCTAAATAGAGAATTTTATTCTCAATGGTTGCATTCGAAGCTGAAGTTAATTTTTTTTACAATTTTATGTTGCCCTTAGTCCTTACCTTCGCAACAGATCAGAGTATTAGTGTAGCAGCAATGCGAAAAGAACCGACCTAAAATTACACACTTTGTTAGAAAATTGACCTGGCCCAACATACGCGCTATTTATTTTATCAGTCTTCCCTGGTATAATTTCTCGAGCCTGAAGGCTTCACATTGGAGTAAAAATTTTCTTGTCTATATGGATTGGAAATATAAAAATATTTAGACAATTCTGAATCAATCATTTTTTATAGACGTTAATTTAATTTTCTCACATAAGTGAACTTTTCCAAACATGAAGGGTGTAGTTTTTTTAATTCTGAAACTGCAAATAATTTCCACTGCATTTGACTTACATGTTCACATTTTTTAGCATACTTTTCTAAAAGAGTCTCTGAGTATCTTCATTGAATATTTTATGATATTCATTGAACAAAAAAGTATATGTTTTAAACAATGATAACAGTGAACCAATAAAGAGTATGCTTTATCATTACAATGAGATGTAATAAATTTCTTCTGCATATAAGTTTCAATGTAATAGCATTATATTTGGTACTTATACTATGATTATTAAAATATTATATAGATCTTTCGGAATTCATAAATCATGGTAATATGGATATCTATTACAATGAATAAAAATACACATTAAATTAGAAGAGTGAAAATAGAATTAAAAGATTATGCAAGCAATTGACTTTTTGGCATCTGAGTAGGTGATACCCAATTAGAATGGGTTTCGCTTAGTCATCATAAAAAAACCCTAAAATGAAAGTGTACGAAGTTAAATTTAACATGATTTTTGGAAGTATGTATATTCAAACCTTCTTTAGGTAAAATTGTCAACTATATTCGAACCTTCATAAAGAACTAGCGACCCGCCCCGTCTTCGCACGGTAATATCTTCGAAAATATTCACTTAAATCATACGTCTGAATAGTCTGAATTTTGGTACCTTTCTACCCTATAAGTTGAGTAGTGTGATGGAATGTCGCTAAGTTTCGATCCAAGTAAACTGTTAAATAAAGACAGTTGCATCAAAATTTTATCATAAATTCCCTAAATTATGGCGCCTACTGACCCTCTAAGTTAGAAAAGTGATCAAATACTAACTTGAAGTCTTAGTAACACTCATTTAAAAATAAAACATCAAAATCATTTCAGTAACTATGGCGTCATGCGCTTCTTGACACGATCACGCAAGATTTCCGCGAGATGAGGTAATTTCCCGCCGTAAAAAGTAGCCTGTGTCCGTGCCTAGGATCCTATCTTTATATTAACCTAGTCATATAAAAATCCGTTCAGACGTTAAGACGTGAATGAGGTGAACTTTTAAAACAAACGATTAAAAATCACTAACTTAATTAGTTTTCTGCCTACTGCCTACGCCTCAAGTACGATAGCATGAATATTAATAGCCCATATTCTTTTCTAGGTTACTATCTATCACCTAACTAAATTTCATCAAAATCCGTTCAGCCGTTTAGGCATGATAGAGCAAAACTCCCAGCAAAAACCATAAAAAAATTACTAACTTAATTCAGTTTTCTGCCTACTTCCTACCCCCTAAGTACGATGACGTGATCATTTTTATCTTATATCCGTTTTTAGGTAACCATCTAATACCTTACTAAATTTCATCAAAATCTGTTCAGCCGTTTAGACGTGAAAGAGCAAAAGTCCCAACAAAAACGACTAAAAATCACTAACTCAATTTAGTTATCTGCCTACTGCCTACCCCCTAAAAACGATGGCGTGATTATATAAAGCCTATGACCATTTCTAGGTTATCATCTATCACCATACCAAATTTCATCAAAATCCGTTCAGCCGTTTAGGCGTGAAAGAGTACAGACAGACAGAGTTACTTTCGCATTTATAATATTAGTATGGATTCATTGAAATCACTTCTTCCCCATGAACCATCAATGTCAATTGACTATTATCCACAATGATAGGTATTAATTCTACAAAACTAATATCAAGCAAACAAATCATCTTTCATTATTCCAATGCCATATCGAACTCATGCGACTATGTCCTGTTCAAAATTATAAAACCTAACCACATGAACCCCTGAGATTTTTAGATTCTTATCCAAACAAATTCGCTTAATTTGCCTCATTACAAGCACTTGAGGTCAACTAAATAAGCATATTTCCATCCAAGAGTTCTTGCTGTCTATCATCGCACAATTACGCACCATCAAAGCGTAGTAAACAGAAAGTGCAATATAAATTCCTTGAGTCGAAGGTTCAGGAACTTCCTCCGATGACGATACCATCATTACCATCTCGACCATGTACCAGACTAGGAAATAGAATTATTATAGTCATAAGGCATCATCTTCTTTTCGATGTTATTTATGTAGGCCAACGGGTGGTGCTACTTTATTGATTAATATCGAACAGCAAAATTTATTTTTTTAGTTTTGAAATACTGTTTCTGATATAACCTAACTCCTATCATTTGACATAACAACGTTGTAAGCGACATTCAAAATATAGCGGCGTTAAATTGAAGTTTTTCCGGGCCAAATGCAAATACGCAATATCTCACTTGGCCTTTCTGAATTTGTCGTACAGTTTTTCACGTATAAGTGAATTACTTCCCAAATACCTCATTAGAATCTAGTTCTACTTAAACAATGCTATATAGTTTTTCCAAATGTCTGTAATTTTCGGATTTCGAGCCGAAAAAGGTCTCAAACGATGGAGTTAGACTCAATTCTATCCGTGGGACCGAAATTTCAGGTTCCCAAATGGCTGGGTTAAGTTCTTTAACAAGCCAAGTCGTATAGGGTGTTCCAAAAAATATGGCCATTCAAAATTTTTGTTCCTCAATATCTCAGACAAAACGATATCCATCAAAATGAAATGTAGCAGTCACATGCAAGATGTTCATAATGAGCCTCAGAACTTTGTGGCCATAATCTAAACAGAACCATAGAAAATTCAATTGGAATATGGAAAAGAAGAAACTTCTTTTTTCAATAAAAAGATATCCGATTCGAATGAAATTTTATGAATAAAGAATGATAGATTGAATTCTTATGGGAAATTTTGTAGCCATAGTGTTAACAGAACCATAGAGAATTCAATTGGAATATCTAAAAGAAGAATCTTCATATTTCCATAACAGGATATCCGATTCGAATGAAATTTCTTTTGTGAATGACGGAATTTTCATGCAAAATTTTGTCGTTATAGTGTTAACAGATCCATAGAGAATTCAATTTTAGTATTGAAAATAAGAATCTCTATATTTCCATAACAGAATAACCGATTCAAGTGGAATTTATTTTTTTAATCAAGACTGGTATACTGAATGTTCATGCAAGATTTCAAGAAACTCGCATAATCAGAACCATAGAATTTAATATTTTTTATGATTTCATTTTACATATTTCATTTTTTGAATAATTTCCAGAATATTATTCCGATTGTGCTGAGATTCTGCATTTATATATTTGGTATCAATCTCAAGTCCCATATAAAATTTTGAGGTAATAGTCTTATTGCTCCACCAAAGAACGAGCGCTCGAAAGTTCCCTCTCAGAACTTTTCTCAAATTTTGTCGGGTTGAAAATTCGAAAATGTGGAACCACTTTTTTGTGGTTATCTGACAAGGTCATTTTCAGTATTCCACAAAAGGCTATATTTGATTATTTTTTTGAATCAAATAACTCAAGTACCGTATACAAATCAAATTGGTGAAGATTAATTGAAAAAAACAAATTAGTCACTTCAACTTTTACAGTTGTAATTCAGAAAATCGAAGTTAAATTTCAAAAGAGAAAACTTATATTTCAGAATAAGAATATGTAATTCAGAAAACAGAAATTAAAATTCAGAATATTTAATTTCAGTAATGGAAAACTTTAATTCAGAACTTATCGATTCAATTGAAGAAACTGTACAAAGGTAGTAAGCACGGGAAAAATCCATGAAGTATCTACTTACTTCGAGAGTCGACAATGGCCACCAGAATCATTAATATTATTTTGCGCTACCCAATTCGAATGAAATCATGTCCCAATTTGAATTACATAGATACGACTACTTACCAATTCTTGCTTTTCTGAATTACATCTTAAGCTGTATGAATTAGAATTGGCAAAGGTGTAGATACGCACCATCAAAGTGTGGTAACCAGAAAGTGCAATATAAATTCCTGAATCGAAGGTTCAGGAACTTCCTCCGATGACGATACCATCATTACCATCACGACCATGTACCAGACTAGGAAAATAGAATTATTATAGTCATAAGGCATCATCTTCTTTTCGATGTTATTTATGTAGGCCAACGGGTGGTGTTACTTTATTGGTTATTTAAAAACAATTAATCATTTCAACGAAAAGTTATTCTTTTTTAATGTGTTGTTTTCAATATTTATGAGGTATTAGGTGCGAATATGTCCGAAATTAATGGCAGTGAGGAGCTATTTCCTCATTTGGACACACGTGAAATATTGCAGTCGATATGTTTCTCAAGAGTGTGTTATATTGACAAGGTTTTCGGTTCGACCTCTGAGATACGGATTTCGACTGAATATTTATAAGGGTTGGTACATCGGTTTATATGAAACATGACATCCAACTGTGAAGCTCTTATTAACATCGGAACTTTAAAGTGAATATTCGTACAAATATGTTATGAAATGATCGGATGTTGAGAATGACGAAATTGAAGAATCGTAACAATTTCGTTAATTCTTATTATGAAAATTGTGTGCTTGTTATGGAAACACTTTACTTCAGCCAAAATGTCAATAGTAACGGTTATTTTTTACTGCAGAAGAAGTTTCGGTGGTTGTTGTGTATATGTAGGTATATACAGAGTGTCTGTAAACAAATGCGAGGGACTTTGGGAGATGGTTCCTCGTTGTAAATAAGCAGGGCTAGTTCATATGATTTTTTTTCGAAATCGACCCCCCTTCCAAAATATAGCCTTTGTACGGCTTTTTAAAAACAGTGAGTCATAAAACTAAACCTAATATGAAGCACTAAGTAGATGTTAATCACACAAATTTTTATGATCTCATAACTTTATTATTAGGTGTTGAAAATAACAACCCCCTATCATTTACGTTCAAAAATTGATTTCTTGGGAAGGATTTTCGAAAAATAAAATTCGCTTATGGTATCCCATTCAATTCTGGATAAAAATAGACTGCTGCAAAATTGTGATACAGTCGATAGTTTCCTCGGAAGGAATAAAAACTTGTAAGCAGTTATGATCACTGTTCATTCCATTTCATAGTATAAGTGTTCTACAGAATGAATATTCTAAGATACCTATCGTATGTTTATTACAGGGGATAAAGATGTTCTATAAATCTTTCTGAAGATTTTATTAAACTTTATATCCGTAATATTTTGATTTAACAATAGAACTTTCTTTCGATTAATAAGCATAATTGACAAAATCAGTTTTGAGCATAAACAGTGTCTTAGAATAGTAATTCTATGGAACACAAACGAAATGAAATGATCATAACTGCTTGTAAGTTTTTATTTTTTCCGAGAAAAGTATGTACTGTACCGAAATTTTGCAAGAGACTTTCTTTCTCCAGGATTGAATGGGAAACCATAAGAGAATTTTATTATTCTCAAAAATTTTATTCACGAAAACCATTCTTGAAGGAAAATCATCGAATATTTTCGGAATCTACACTCGAAAAAACAATTTCGTTACTGCTGATAAAACTCGTGTAGAAAACGTATTTCCTTGGAGTTCAGCAGAAAATAACGTGGTAATAATTTAAATAACACGATATGTATTCAAAAAGCCTGACCCTGTAGGCAATTCAGAAATGAAAAAAATATTCTCTTGAATTGGTCAACAAAAGAAACACTTATAACGAAGTTGAATTGTCTACTCCTTCATTAATTCTCGAATCCAATAATATTATTATACGCCCACAAGTCTGACTGCAAGACACAAACAAAACAAAATAGGTCAATGTTCTGCATAATTTTATTCTTATTGGTGACTCACATGTCTGAATTATTATTGGAGTAAGGCATCAATTTTCATTAGGATTTTGCAATTTGATGAATAAACATGCCAGTGCAATAAAATAATGAAGTTATGTGAATCACAAATCTGGACGTTACTTTTGATGTTATAGTAAATTTTCTGTTTAACGAAGTTTTAGTAGAAGATTGCTGATTTTGTTGAAAGAAAATATTCGACTTAAGAATTGAATTAGTTTTGACCAGAACTGGCTAATTGAGAGTATTAAACTAATATAGAAAAGTTTATTTCATCCTGATGTAAAAGGAGAAAGAACTTTTCTGTGTATAAAAGCCAGGACTTTTCAAGCTTCTTTCTTCTTTCGGATGTCACCTACATTTTCATACAGTGTGTTCCATTTCAGACAAGCCACCCCATGGTGGTTGGAAAAATTCGCCGAAGTGGAAGCTTCAACCCTTCATAATTAAAGGTCTTGGAACCTTTGTTATAACGGTGTATAAAAACGTTATTGATGAACCATTCTACGTCTGATGAACCATTCTAGTCGAAAATCAATTTTTATCTTGAAGGAGCTACCTTGAATATTTTTTTAGTGTTGAAAAATTCAACTGCAATTTTTCTCAAACAAGGAATAAAAAAATATCAAAACAATTTCCTGTGGTGTCTTCATTTTTTGTTCTTAGAAGGTGTTCATCTGGATATAATACGTGTTTTCGATAATTTCAATCTGTTGGGTTAGGTACAACTTTCTGGTTTGATTAAAATTTTAAAAATATTTATGGTGTAGGCACACATTGAAAGAACGTGTGAGCTCGTTAGACTTTATTACCAAAATCAAAATTCGATTTTTTAAGATAACCAAGATATTCAAGGAGGCGCATCGAGATAAAAAAAATTTTGGGCGAAAACGTTCATCAAAATTACATTTTTCATATACCTGTTTAAGAAGGGTTCCAAGACCCTTTAAAAGAAGTATCACTCAATTCCCCTTTTCCATTCAATTCTGAGGGGTTGAAACGCTTCCTCTTAGGAGGTTGTTAGTTCAAGCCTCAAATATACAGGGTTTCCCCTTTAAGTTGGCCTATTAGACGTTTTAGGAGAACTAGTGAATATTTCCTTCTGAAATTTTAGGAGGAGCCTTGAGGGTGAAGGAACTCTTCGCCTAAAATATTTTCAAGTCGACAGTGTTGCCACGTCTATCTCTAACGCATATCTACTTCCTATTTCAAATGGAACTACCTATATTTTCATTTATGTATCGATTCAATACCAAATTCGCAGTATAATCCACTAAAAAAATTTCTCTGCTATGCACTGTTGCCAAGTTATTCAAAAATTCCTGAAACTTTTGGCATGTGCATTGCCAGTTTGGAAATGCAATATCTCGATTATTTTTTATGCGAACGGAACCAAACTCAGCAGTCTCATAGTAAAGACTCCATGCATTCATGTGGTTCATTCAGTATTTTGATACATCGTAAGGTTTTTCGAAGACATTGCTCCGAAAATGTGAAACTCAAAATTGAAATATTTCGAGATTTTTAAATGGCAACCCCATATTTATTTTACAGCATTCGTTTCGAAATAAAAAATGAATGGCAGTCTCCTCTTACACTAACTATTTATTTCGGATAGTTTTCGAATGAGATGAAAAATACTGAAATTTTTCAGTATTTATAGTTCATAATCTATGGTTCTGTTACGATGAAATTGTTCTATGATTATGGCGTGAATTGTTGAAGTAGATTCTATGGTTCAAATCATTAAAAGTATTCGATGATCATGGATGTCATAAAAAAGTTTACCCATATTATTCAAACACGATTCGGGCTGTTTCACAATTCACGGGAAATGCCTTTAAAAATCGTTATCCATATTTAGCTAGAATGACTTGAAAGAAATTACGAAAATTGTTTAGGCTTTCTGTAATCCTTATGTTCACTAATTATTTATTTTTGACAGTTTTCAAATGAGATGAAAAATACTGAAAATTTTCAGTTTTTATAGTCATGTTCAGTGGACATAATGCTTTGTGATTATGAAGTGAATTATTGGAATGAATCCTATTGTTGAGGTCATGAACATAGGGCCAGGATTACAGAAAGTCTAAACAATTTTTGGAATTTCTTCCCGATCATTCGTGCTAAATGTGAATAACGATTGTTAAAGGTCCTACAGGTCCTTTCAATAATTTTTTGGCATTCCCCGTGAATTGTGAACAACCCGAATCGTGTTTGAATAATATGGGTAAACTTTTTCTATGACATCCATGATCATCGAATACTTTTTATGATTTCAACCATAGAATCTTCTTCAAAAATTCACGCCATAATCATAGAACCATTTCATCGTGAACAGAACCATAGATCGTGAACTATAAATACTGAAAAATTTCAGTATTTTTCATCTCATTCGAAAACTATCCAAAATAAATAATTAGTGTAAAAAAAGACTGCCATTCATTTTTCATTTCGAATCGAATGCTGTAAAATAAATATGGGGTTGCCATCTGAAAATCTCGAAATATTTCAATTTGAGTTTCACATTTTCGCAGCAATATCTTCGAAAAACCTTACGATGTATCAAAATACTGAATAGACCACATGAATGCAAGTCTTTACTATGAGACTGCTGATTTTGGTTCCGTTCGCATAAAAAATAATCGAGATATTTCCAAACTGGCAATGCAAATGCCAAAAGTTTCAGGAATTTGTGAATAACTTGGCAACAGTGCATAGCAGAAAAATTTTTTAGTGGGTTATACTGCAAATTTGATATTGAATCGATACATAAATGAAAATATAGGTAGTTCCATTTGAAATAAGAAAGTAGATATGCGTTTGAGATAGACGTGGCAACACTGTCGACTTGAACATATTTTAGGCGAAGAGTTATTTCACCCTTAGGGCTGCACCAAAAATTTCAGAAGGAAATATTCACTAGTTCTCCTAAACGTCTAATAGGCCAACTTAAAAGGAAAACCCTGTATGTCTATGTCAAAAGATATCCCCCAAACAAAATCATTCGATGTACGTCAGGAAATTTTTCCATTCATACTGGGATAGCAAACACAAGGTGGCTACGCTGAGATGCAACACCCTGTATATGTTCTTCAAATAAGAGAGATAGGCATATGATATTTTTGGGATCAGGAGAGCAAGATCCACCAAATATTACAAAATTTACAGTGTTCCATTCGAATAGAAATGAAGTTGATTTCAATATATTGCTCACCCTGTATATATTATCGTAGTTCTTTGGGTAGAATCATGATCACAAAAACTTATTGATTCCGTACAAGATAAGTGAATACCCAATTGTATTTTTCTGTGCATTTATAATAATCAATAATAATATCGTAGTATCTCTACCGAGAGGAAATTCTGTGGTTGTTCGACCTCAGAATCACAACATCTTTTTCAACAAATCGAGTGTGAACTCTTTCGATGTTTAAATTATTGTTTTGTCCTCAAACAATGTTTAAGTATTCAAAGTTTGATTCGAAAGTATTTCGCGAAAGCCCGTCTCTGCTTTGCAACCAAGGACGATCTCAACTCGTAGACAAACATTGAACAATTACCAGACCAGAAGAATGTCATTGGACTTCATAATTCCTCATGGAACACGAACAATTTGTTTGTTTACACGTCTGTAAAAATACACTGAACACAAAAGGTGAGAGCGTTCAAGACTGTTCAAACAGACTTAAATTTCCTTGATTTTTTTGTTTCCTGTACCAGTCATCGTTTTGCGGTTAATTATTTATGAGGTGGTTGGTCACAGAACTCTCATACAATGTAGGATTTTGAGAGAATGTAATAAAATTGGGTCGTATACTATTTTATTGGTCCAGCTTTTGAATTTTTTTTTTACTAATGGACGCAAAAAAGTTCTAATGAAACTAGATATTCGCGTCATATTTCTTGGTATTCTTCTATTCCAGAATATTAGGCAGATCTTACCTTTCTTCGAAAAGCTATTTTGATATACTTATATTAATTTGATTTTTTATTACAGGTTCATAAACATATGACAGTAGATGAATTGAGAAGTGTTTTCCATGTAGACCATCATGATTTAGGTATGTTTATTTGAAATGATATGCTTCATTTGGAAAAAAACAACAGTTTGTACATTCTGTAGTCAAAAATTTTTTACGAGATAAAAAAAAATTTCGCCGAAAATTGAGTTTTGTCTCACAATATCATTGAAAGTCACTAGATGTGATGTATTTTATTGAACTCTGATAAACAAATATTTTTAATGGTTGGTATATTCAACTATAACCTACT
Organism: Propylea japonica; assembly: GCA_013421045.1. Classification (NCBI taxonomy): domain Eukaryota; kingdom Metazoa; phylum Arthropoda; class Insecta; order Coleoptera; family Coccinellidae; genus Propylea; species Propylea japonica. Next base: position 100,706,295 of record CM024239.1, read on the forward strand.
AAAATCCTCCTAAGAATCCTGAAGTAGATATGAATATAGCCATATTATTCGGAGTACGCATCTATAAATAGGTCTGTGAATATTTCTCCAGGTTAACAAGATGTAATTGTTTTTGTCAAATATGAGAAGATATAGTTCATGCTGTAACTGTCAATAAAATACAGACCTGCTTATACCTATCATGAAGGAGTCGATTCCCAACGTAAATTATTTATATTCATTACAATATGAAATTTGAAGAGAAAGATCTTCGTGAAAAGAAATTAAAAAAATCGAAACGAAATGAACGAATGGATCAGTTGATCAATCTTTAAGGAAGCTATCATCATTATAGAATTTCGGTCATTTCTATATTGCAGTTTTTCTTCATATATTTACCCCTCCTAAGAGTCATTGAAATTGATTTTTCATTTTCAAAAACGATATAAATCGAACATCATGAAATATTTTGCATCAAATGGTTCAATAACTTATTTTTCAATCGGGGATCTACCAGATGTCCTTTGTAAAACCCAAACTATATTATTCCATTGTTTTCGATTTGATTTTAAGATTCGGAGACAATCAACTATGGTTTATTTACCCACCATCAGGCCAGTTAAAAATATACATGTTTCAACAAAAACGGAAAGAACAAACTTAGATTTCATTTCGTTTAATTTATATTTTCGAAAGTTGAAGATGAAAATGTTATTGAATTGATTCAAATGGTAGTTGAAAATTGAAACAATTCATTTTAAATTGTTTCTGTTTTTGTTTTCAAAAGTTAGAAATGTGAATAAATAAAAATAAATATGATTCTTCAACTTCTGACTTCATTGAGAAGAATCACTTAAAAATAGTATATTTTTTCATTATTTTCCAACTTATAAATATATCATGGATTAAATTTTTATCATTATTTTTTGGGTAGCATTGCTATTCATTTCTGTAATATATTGTAATGGCATACTTATCATCTCGAGTATTTTTTATTATATCATCATTATTTGATGCAGAATAAAGTAACATTATTCATTTATGACATTTTGGTACATTTTGAGCCCTAAGTCTCCCCCTTCAGAATGAAAAATTATTCTGAATCAATAATATCTCAGTTATAGAAAATATTGAAAGAATAATTCAGGTTATTTCATTCAATTTTCAGTTCCTGAATACGAAATAGTTCGAATAGATCATCTAAATAAGAGGAGTTTATTGAAATCCAAAAACCTCACACAAAACATCATAGACGTGGACGAAAAGGTGAAATCAAATCACACTACCCCACGAACGATAGATTTGACAAAGCAGTTAAGGCTGAAAGCTTTGGAAGACCCTTCAATTTGAGCCTTATACCTACAAGTGGTCTCTACAAGAAAGGCAAACTGAAGATTTGGACTGTGGAACCAAACGCTACTGCCCAGCATGGGGTTGAATACATCGAACTGCCAGATGTAAGTCTTTTTTCTTATTCACTGTGTGTTTATGCTTTATTTAGAGCTTTATATCCTTTTAATTATAATTGATTCGCTGCTCTCTTTTGATAACTGTTTTCGGTAACAGACAATCCTGGAATACCATATAAATCCATCGAAATTAAATGTCAATATTTTTATTCATAACGGGTTATCTTTTATGTATGATACAATTTAAACAATAGAAAACATTGTGCCATTATGTACCTATAGAAAATAACAGCATGACCAACAAGACTTCTATGTGCGTACTGCATTCTGTGAACCGATTTATCCATCACTTTTTCACATAAATTCAGATGTATTTCAGTAAAACCACGTTCAATTTTTTGTTTCAATTGCTTAATTGTTCTCGGATTATCAACATACACTTGTGACTTAGACTAATTTTCTTGCTGACTAAGCTTCAACGCTCGGATCAATTTTATAACCTGAAGATGGCATATTGCCGAAACATGTAGTTAGGTATTTGACCGAACAACAAATGAAGCGAATGAATAAGTTAGGATAAGACTAATTTCACCTCTCACACATATGAAAAGATATCAGATTACCAAGACAGACTCGCAAAAATTTTGAAAGCGGATCTGTTCAGTACTCATCCCTGCCTGTGATATGTTTTTCCTCTCTAATTTTCTCTTAATTTGTCTCTTCTCTGCTTGAAGAAATCCGTACAGCAAACGATCTCATTTTATAGTATATAATTGAGCAAAAAATTTAAAATTTACCTAGAAAAAGGCGCAAGAATCACAATACCTCCACAAAATTCAACGATTGTCAAACTTGACGTTAAGGTGGTAGTAATATGACGTTTATTTCAATGATGGCAACTCTATACTATTCTATCTCTATGGGCACCATACTCTCAAACTAACTAACTTTTCCAAAAAAAATTCTCTTGCAAATTCATGCACGCCGTTAAAGAATTACCACCTGACCCACTTTCCCTATTCAAAAAATTTAGAGGTTCGATGGAGATGGCACAGGGTGCAACAAAATACGCATAAAAATTTGGTGAAAGTGAAACAAAAATTAACCTGTTTCAGGATGATGTGGCCAAGTATTTTTTTCTAATAAAATGAATTTGTTCCATAATTTTGACGCGCACTGTAGATACTTAAACTATGAATGCTACTGACCTAGGTTTATCATCTTGAATCTAAATTTTTTACGGTTTTGCAACATGTTTTGCTATGTCATTCTGAGAATGATGACATACTCATTTAATTAGGGCCATATATTTTCCTATATATGAGATCATCATCCAAGATCAAAGTTCAAGAACCTCGACGAATTCCAGTTTTCGAAAGAGAAAGACCGCCAGTACCAGAATTTCAAACTTGAACATCTGTGTTATTAGTAATTCAGACCTTCCATGTGAATTTGTCCGGGCAAAACACATACACTTGAATATTTATACCTGTCTTCCAAGTATTCCCATTTGAATCGAAGGTTTTGCAAAACATGAGCGGTGCCATATTCCTTGTGTCATAAATTCACAGCTGGACGTTCTGCGTATTCATGGGTTTTTCTGTGTAATCAAGCGTCAAAAATGCCGTTGATAACTTATACTTCGTTCAGATATTATTGAGCACAAAGTAGGCTTTTGTCTATTTATCTGAGGTTGGCAGTAGGTATTTGTGGTTATAACGTAAAATGAAGTCAACGTTGCTGAGTGTACCCGGCCTCGTACGATAACGTTAAATGGTATACAGATGGTTTATGGTCTCAAAGCCACGATACGAGTCGACCTAAGAGAATACGTGCTAAGAACCAAGTGTACACTTTACACTATCGTTAGGTATCTATTCTAGTGTTTTTTTTGGGAAGAAATGCTTGCAACTGAAAGATGCTTTGATAAAAATCTGTAGGGTGTGACATAGTGATACATTCTGATAGTCAAGCTGCTATTAAAGCACTGAACTCCTGTGTCATCGACTCAAAGCTAATATGGAAGTGCCGGAGAAAAATGAAGTAGTAGTAGGCAAGCTAACACACTAGCCTGAAAGGGCTACTTGCTTGCCTATAACCTTTTTGTGGTATAGGACAGAGTTTTTGGACAAGGAAGAAACTGGAAGAGGGACACTTTGAAGGAATTTTCTGCCTTTGGAACCTCAAAACTGTGAGAACCAATAAGTGAAAATAACTTTCGCCTTCTCACTGGCTTTCTAACAAGACATTATTTTTTTGGAAAACATGTGATGAGAATTGTATTAAGAGAACTTGACTAGTGTAAATAACAACATTCTCCTCAATTCAATATTATAATAATGAAAATCTTTAAACGAAGTATATTTTCCTATCAGAAACATTTGAGAACACCTCGCGAAAATCTTGACCCATTGATATGGAAGCATTGCTCAAGAATAACTTCTGTTCCAAAAATCAGTAAAACATAAAAATTTTATGTCTTGTAGAACTAATGGAATGATTAATTCCAAAGATAATTCACGCCTACTCGAATTTTTGGTAAGGATGAGATTTGTTCGACGACGTTTACTTTCAAATCAACTAAAACAAAGTGGGTAATATTCGGATTTATGAGCTGAAACCATATAAAGACATGCTAAAATATTCACATAGTCGTCAAACGACAACAATATAATATTACATAATACAGTTCGAAGAAACATCATCATCGATACAGGAGCTAAGAAAAATCATATGAACACAATTTCTAGTTGCTGAAAAAATATTTTCCTCAGATGCAATTGATAATGTTTTCAGAATTTGAGTTGATAGTATTCGAAATGTGTATGTTTGTTTACTTAGGTGGGCTGGTTCTACTGATCTTGAAAGAACAATAGAAATATTCGAAAATGGACAAAATTCAACGTGTCCAGAAAAACAACGAAGTAATCTTCATGATTAAAAAAACTTAGGTTTATTTCATTAGAGCTTCTGGTTAAATTATTCACGATTGATTTTCTGTGAATTCCTACTTGAAAGAATTAATTTCAATATTTCGGAATTCTTCTTATCAGAAGTATCAGTTTATGTATTAACTGAACTAAGAGTTGAAGTTTAAAATCAATCTGAAAAAAATTATTTATAATTGTCATAAAGTTTGAATAAACACTAACCTACCGGGTTTTCCAATAAGAGGTGTTATTTTGATATTCAAAGTAAAATGCCATTTTCAATATAAATGATGGGGTGTTTATTTCATTATGAAGATGAAGCTATGTCGTTAATAGTGGAAAATAACATCAGGCAAATGACCACCACGACCACGCGCACAGGACCGTATGCTTTTAATGAAATTTTCTAAAACCAAATCGCAAAGTTCTCGATAGCCTCACGAGTTCCATCTTTGAGGTCTTCAATCGATGCTGGATTATTGGCGTAGACCTTTTCTTTCACGTGGCCCCAAAGGAAGAAGTCGCAAGGTGTTAAATCACAAAATCTCTGTGGCCAATTGTGATCACCTCTTCAAGAGATAACACGGTAAAAAAATCAAAATAGAGATAATGAACTGGAGGTAGTAATGAAATAAAATTTATTTTCATAAGTTTTCAAGGCATACTCGTGAAGCTTATGGGGAGGGGCAGCTGCACCCATTGGAAACGCCCATGAAGAAGAATTTGATTTGGGAAAACCGAAAGAACACTAGTTGTTCCAATAATTGTAATAGTTGAGACACCGCATCGTGATCTAGAATATGTAGCAACAGATGATATAAATGAGTACTTATTCGTATCAATTTTGATTCGACTAATGCATTAATATCCAAATCACCACTAGAAAATAATTCCTAATTACAGAAAGAAAGAATAAATGTTCCTTCATATTTAACAGTTATTCCAGCAATCCTGACGAAATGAGATATCAAAAACCAGTCAGACACGAAACGGATCAAATTTCACAATGACTGTGTGACAAATGAACAATCACGAACTCACGAATCTGTAGTAAAAGTGACGATTAAACTTAACCCAAGACGTCCTTGAGTTTTCTATTCCAGATTGATCTGAAATTCTTGTCGTAGGAAACAGTTATGTAACTGACAGCGGACATGAAATATGATACAGCGAAATTGCCGAAAATTGGACGATGTCAACCGCGGACCGATTTCGGCAAGGCGTGGGTTGTACAATATCAGCTTGTGAAAAATGATTTGATTATCCGTAGTTACAATATTATGTGGACATCGAACCATCAGAGGTAACAATTCATGGTTTGATCGAAATATAACGAAAATAAAAAAATAGTTGTCTGAAACTCAATTTCGTCTACTTTAGATAGGTATAAGAATAATACCAATAGTTCTACATGTGATTTTTGCGCTCTTGTTCTTGAAAGGAGCAGCGTGCCACTGGTTTTCCAAATTTCTGTAAGTTTCGAATTTTGAGCCAGGAGAGGTCTAAATGTTGACGCTCACTTGGACGAAGAGGAGCGAAGCGAGACGAAGCGTTGTTTTCCGCTGGAGAGGTTTGCACTGAATTTAATGGGTAGAAGCTCATTTAGGAGGCGCGAAGCGAAGAGCAGAGAAGAGGCGAGTCGTTTGACGCGTGAATGATCCTTGGGGCATGTGTGCGACGAATTTCTCCAGGCGGTCCTCAAGTAGGTAGTCGGCGGCCGGAATCGGGTTCGTGACCCAAGTTCGGCGCGCTGTATTCCCAACTCGAGGAAAAATTTGTGATTTTCATGAAAATTTTATTCTCGAATTTTGTCAATGGGGAAATACACAGTTATTTTTGTATTTATGTGATGCGTTTTATTCTGAAGAGTGTTGATTAGAATTTTCTCGATTGAGTTCTGGAAAAACAAATTTTATAATATAGAAAATACAGACAACATTTCTGTATTTCGTACAATTGTGAATAAGAATTCAAATCGTCTGACACATAGGTATTATATTATGTAAATACAACAAAATATTGAAATATCCTTCTTCCAAAGAAATTAATATATCTGATAAAATTGTGGAATAGTCCCTGCGAGAGATGTATTTATATAAATATACTAAAATATTATGGTATATTTCTATGGATATATGATCAGCAAACATTAAACATGTTCGGAATTGAAAGTTGGAAATCGTTGTTCAAACTATACCATCAATTATAATTCCATTAAATGAGAATTCTTATTATGAATAATAAATTAATTTATAATTGATTGTGTCCAAAAAATTCCTTTATGAAGTATTCCATATTCATTTAGTGAATTATTTCTTCACGGTTAAAAACAAGAAGAAATTCTTCGATGTTGTCGTAGAAAAAAGTATTTTTACTGAAATCACCAGAATGAGAGAAATTGGATTACTACTCACTTCGTTTTTTTAATCAGTTAAAGAGAAAAGAAGCATTTCGTATCCATGATTTTATATAATTTCTGTTTTTGTATTCCTGGATGAAGGTATGACAACAAGCATTTTATTGAAAAATTCACAATTAAAACAAGATTATGACCAAAAACACGATTCGAACAATACCCTTGTTCATACCATAGATAAGATATACTACAACAAGGGTAACAAAAATTCATTGCGGCCTAGAGATAGGGAGGATTTCTTTCGATGCCTGCTCGACGCATCGCTTCGTGCGCGATCCTAGGCGAATTTACGCTTCGTCTCGCTTCTCGCCTCTTCGCCCAAGTGAGCGTCAAGTCAACTGATAAAAGAAACGAGGTTAAAGGCAATTCTGTCCGGCCGTGAACACTGTTAATTTCGAAAGAAATGACATAGGCATATAAGATTGTATCCGTTAATAGGTGAAATCGAAAGAATAAATCCCGAGTTATTGTGATTTGATATTTTGTTTTCGAAAATAAGAATTCGATTAGCCATAGGTATACCAAGTCATAGCCTTGGTTGAATATGTAAACAAAAAATAAATCCGCCATATTGATTTCAATATTTCACTGGGTACTTGCAGTTTTATTGAAATCCAAAATTATATCGTAAAATTAGGTTTATGTTTGTGGATTCATTCAAATCAATATACATACATAAATGCGGAGAAGAGAATTTGCCGTTGCCAGTTTATATCTTTCCAATAACCACTCATTTGAATGCTTTGAATGAAGAATCCCATCATCTAATTGAATTCAATCGCGTCATTAGCTACGATGAAAGCTTTATACAACATAGTTACATATTTGTTTAATGAAGTAACTCCGATAGAATCTTCATCAATTTAATTGCCACTTTCATTTTCTAGTCCATATGTCGGCACAATATGGACAACGTGCTAAGAAGATGCAAATAGTTAACAAAGAGAAGGTTGACGGTTCGCTGGTTAACTTCACTGTTCGAATTATTTTGGCATTAAAAACTTTCGTAACCTTTAATCAATCAGCAGAGTCATGGTTGACAGGAAGCTTTAGGTTTCATCAATTTTCGATCTGTCGAGTGTTTCTTTTCTTCTATTAGCTTGTTGTATAATAATGATTACGAAAATGTGGTTAACAAGATGAGTCTGTCAGATTCGGAAACACTTGAATAATTTCCGTCTAGCATTTGAGTGCTGAAGGAATAGATTCAATTGATTTGATGGCTTAACTTAACTATTGAGTTTAGGTACACATAAGGTGTTTTCGGAAACCTACTCAGGGTTACTAACTCGATCCATTGGGCCACTTGACGGATATACTCGGGTCACGGACTCGAGTTCTAAGTTTACGAACACATCAGGTTCAGGTTTTGAAGTGACAGTCATATCAATAACATAACCAAATATTTTATGGATTTATTTCTTCAGTCCCAGTTTATTTTCAGATTGTCTATAGCTTTGCTTGCATTTATTCGTTCTGTAAAATATTTCTTTCAATTTCTGGTATGCCTTTCCATGTTTGATGTTATTTTTGAGTATCTATGTTAAAGTAGTAGAGAATTTATTTTTTCAGTTTCAGTTTATTTACTGATTGTCTCTAGCTCTGCTTGGATTTATTGGCTTCTATAAAATCTTTCTTATAATTTCTGGTGTGCCCTCGCATGTTCAATTCATCTTTGAGAACCTATGTTAAAGAAGTACAGAAGGCTTTAGCTTCAATGCAGAAGGAGCTGCATACAAAGTTATGAAGAAGATGTTTCATATTATTCTTTTCGGCTTATGGAACTACACATTTTACACTGAGCTAAATTCTCCTCTATTTCCATAATTTTAAGGAATAAATATATGAAATTACTAAGTAAAGAGTAGAAGAATTATTCCCGCCTTTTCCAAATACAAAATTGAACTGCAGTGCGCATGCGGTGACTCTACGACCCAGTTCTCGTGTGGGGTTACGAAAGATCAACCTGTTGTTCGTGTTAGGTAGACGAACGCGAAGGTTAGGGATTGAGTTAACCCGAGTAAGTTTTCGAAAACGCCTTTAGCTACCGTTATGAAAAATCACATAGGAAGCATAACGATACTGGATGCATCAAAGAGAGCCTTGCCGTCCATTTGAACGCTGGAATATTCTGAAGTTTGACGCTCTACGATACAGTAAATGAATAATCAACTACGAATAATGATGTTATCTTACTCTTATCGTGCCTGATTCAAGCAGTACTTCAAGTTGTCTTCTATAATGATAAGAGAAAGACACACAACATTTTTCGTAGTTTCATTATTCATTTCGTATAACCATAAATTTTTCGAATATTTCACAGTTTAACTGAACGGCAAAGTGTGTGACGCAGCCTATTATTTAAAGCTCCATCATTTTGTTACGCGAAAGTACTCTTGCAAGAATTTTGTCATTTGCACCTGTTCAAATAGAAATACAAACTAAATTATAACGTGAGTCATAAAACTACTCGAAAGTGTAAGTGATGTTCATAAAGAGGTTTAATGGTAAAATTTGAGGCAAGTTTATTTATCGAAATGCTGAATTGAGTTAAACAGCAAAAATTTATTAAAATATTTACGAAATGAAGCCATATGTGTAAAAAATTACTTATATTCCTTCATTACCTTACGAATGCTTCGGTTCATTCTAATCATATTTCGAAATGACGTCCATAATTCATTCATTTTTGCACTTTTCTTCGCAAGTACCTAAACGAAAAAACTGACAAGAGAACACTATTCTCTTGTACCTGTACATATTGATAACAATGCCACCTCGTGTAATGATATTACATAATTATATTGAATTGATACATAGGAATCCAATGATAAAATAAATAACTGTACAAAATTTCATCCATTTCGAGTGAAACTTTTTCATCGCTGTAGACATGTAAAAAAAATTGGTGTTCGATTGTTGATTAATTTTTTCACAGAAATTCTTAGAGAATTGTGTTCATTCAAAAATAAAAGTCAATTTGACAATAGAAAAAAAAAATTAGGAACATTGCAGGTCTTCCTCCATTTTGTAATTTGTTTTGGAAGTTCGTCAACTTTTCTGAATAGAGGACCCAAAAATACTCAGATTTGACCAAAAACCGTTACTTTAAGTGTTATACATAACTGACCACACTCATAAGAATCTTGTTCAAAAATGACGTTTGCCACCCTGTATCTCGCTTATGCTTCGAAAACGGAAAATATTGTATGAGGCTAAAATGATTGAATGTCCTCTACACGAATATATATGTTTGTCCAGTTTATGATGAAACACCCAGTATATTGAATTGATACGTAGGTAGATAAATTTATCCAATGATAAAATAATAAAATATACCTACTTTTTATGTTTATATGTTTGAACCACGAATTTTTTTTATCAATACTGACGCAATATGCAATTTTGTCTCACAGGATTTTAGGCTGAATAGTCGTAAATATGGACATTGTTGAGTACAGTTAAAACACACGTAAAAAAAACACTTTTAAAATGACCTTCCGAGTTCCCATCCGAACTCATTTGGGCATACATAAATGAACGATAACTCATTTATCATTACCCTTTCACATGTTACCATGTCTACATGCAAATATCGAACAGAGAAAGGTTGTAAAACTTGTGTGATGGAAAAAATTGGTCTATTGCATAAAACAAGCTAATTAGTGAAAAAAACTGTACACATTTGTCTCATCTCACGGAAGTATAAATTATGTAAAGAGCAATTTAAGTATGTAGCATTTCAGTCAAGACCATAATATAGTAGATTGGTTTTAGGCTTGGAGACAAAAATAATTGAACAGTTACTCTATTACGTTATTTCAAGATCCATTTCGTAATTTGCTTGTTCAACATATTTAATTACTGTTCAAAATTTATGATATTCAGCCATGAATAACATCGAAGAAAAAGTAAAACAAATTTAAGAAGAGCCCTAAGCGGGTACTTTCAAGCGCTCGTTCATTAGTAGAGCAATAATGCTATTACCTCAAAATTTTGTATAGAACCTGACATTCATGCTGAGTATATGAATGCAAAATCTCATCATTCTCATCATTCTCATCTCATCGAAATTATATTCTGGAAATTATTCAAGAAATGACATATGTAAAAATCAATAGTATAAAAAAAATTTTATGGTTGTGATCATGCGATCCTCTTAAAATTTTGCTCAGACATTCAGTTTACCAATTTCCATTCACAAAATAAATTTTACTCGAATCCGATATCTTCTTATGGAAATATGAAGATTCTTCTTTTCAATGTTCCAATCGAATTTTCTATGGTTCTGTTAACACTATGACCACAAAATTTTGCATGAGGCTTATTACGAGCATCTTACATGTCGCTGCAAAATTTAACTCGATTGGTTCCGTTTTGTCTGAGATGATATTGAAAAACAAAAATTTTGAATGGCCATATTTTATAAAACACTCTGTGCGATACGGCTGGTTAACGAACTCAACCGTGACATTTGGGAACCTAACTCTCTCTGCAAATTTCTAGGACAATCCCTTTGAAAGTTATTGTGTTCACGGCCGGACGGCCACACGGATAAAAATGAATTTGACCACGAATTCGTCATCAGGTAGTCGAACCCTATTGAGACCTTTTTCGTCTCAGAATTAGAAAATTACAAACAATTTTATCAATTTAAGTTAGTGGTGCTTTATGCTAAACAATGCAGATTGCATTGTATATAACTCAGGTTTGCAGAAGACGGAATTATCTTGTTGAATTATTTTTCCTGAATATTGTTATTTTTCACAAAATGAATTTCTTTGGATACCTTGCCATGAAAAAATACACATTCCCCTTATCAATATTTCTATTGAATTTTTTATGATTCTGTTACTACTATGGCTACAAAATTTGTATGATGCTTATTATAAGCTATTTATACATATACATTTGGATAGCCATATTTAATGGAACACCCTGTACGAGTTGGCTTGTTAAATAACATAGACGCGGCATTTGGGAACTGATCTCATCCAAAAAAATCTCAATTCTCTAGGACAATTCCTTCAAGAGTTATCGTGCTCAGGTCTGATGGACGGCCCACGAACATAATTGAATTTGACCACGGATTCATCATCAGTCGAACCCTATCGTTTGAGACCATTTTCGGCTAAAAATTCGAAAATTACATTTGGACAGAACGATATAGCACTCGTTTAAGTAGAACGAGCGCTCAAAAACGAAGATGATCTACTTGATTAATAAAACCTATAAAACCATTAAAATCTTGAATATATCCTATTCTTCAATGGTGACTTATAAATAGTTTTCCACTCATGATTTCCGAATTAATGAAGGTTGTCTAGGTTGAACTCTCTACTTAGTACTTGTCCTAATCATTCACTTTCATTGCGTAACTAAGTCTTGTTCGCACTACACTAATACCTCAGTCGAGTAGTGAGAAATTTAGTAGCTACCTACTATCCATCCAATCGTTCGCACTTTGGTCGAGTAGAGTTCACAAGTGAGAAGCGCTTTGTCGAATGAACAACTCGTAACGCACAAATTTTTACGCGATTTCTTCGAAGAGAAATGAACATTCATATTCGAGGTATTTTGTTGTTGATTTCTTCGCTCCAAAGGACAGACATTTTCGGCATAGAACAAGTATTTTACCTACGATTTAAGGTTATCTATGGGACATGTCGGCGGCAAATAATAATACTAATGCACTCGACTAAATTGATCGATTCGAACCTATCTAGTACGTGAGCGAGTGAAGAGTATCGCGTGGTGGGGTACTCTACTCGCCCGATAAAATAGAACTAAATGAATCGACTCGACTAAACTACACACTAAACTACTCGACTGAATTCTTGGTGTTCACACACGTTTATTAACTAATTTTTTAGCTAATCGACTAAGCTACTAGCGTAGTGCGAACAAGGCTGAAATGGAAGTTGGTCTACAAATGCCTGAGATGCATTCAATATCTCCATAAACATTTTAATCGAATCATGTTTTTATACTAATGAAGCAGTGAGCAATGACAGGTGGTTTGACCTCATCGATCTATATTTCAACAATTACAACAGTTGCAAACTACTTAATTTTTCAATTGAGTTGAGGAAACCTTGACATATAAAGAATAACAACTACTTTACTGATTCATCCACCGTCAATTTACGGTCAATCATCTAATTAAATTTTAACAATGTTCATTCAATTATAAACTTTTAATTTGAGTATTTCGGAGTCCTTATTATCTTTTGAATGATCTACGAGGAGAAGACCGGTCGGAATTATGAAATGGAACTTATTCAAAAATGAAATATGTTAAAAATCAATAATTGAAAAAAATTTAATTCTATGATTCTGATAATGCGATCTTCTTGAAATTTTGCACGAACATACAGTATATCGATCTTCATTCACAAAAGAAATTCCACTCGAATCGCATATCATGTTGTGGAAATATGAAGTTTCTTTTTTTCGATATTCCAATTGAATTTTTTATGGTTATGTTAACACTATGGCTACAAAAATTTGCATCAGGATTATCATGAGTATCTTGCATCTGGTCGCAAAATTTCTATTCAGTGGGAAGAAATAAACAAATTGGAATGAAACAGTACAAAATAAGAATACAGAGAGAAAAAAAAATTCTCAGATATTTTCTTCTGTGATAAGTATTTTCATGATTGAATATTGAAATCAGCTCAGGAATGGAAACATTAATTACTATTAATGATTTTTGAGACCTAAAACTTCACCAGTTAATTTGACAGCTTTCAGGTCAGATTTAACAAAAAACAAATGGCCTCGAAAAAGGCCAATATGTTGAGACTTTGTTTTGAAATCTTCAATTAAAACACCACAAACAAACATGTAATTCATAGTTGAGGAAATAGTTCAATGATAATGGAAAAACACAGATCTCAGATGTGAACGATATACATTCTTTTATATTTGGTTTCGTTGGTGTTGTATTTGAAAGACAACTATTATTTCTTTTGTAACCGTTTTCCCATTCCAAAGCTCTAATGAAAATTCCAAAATAAAGTAGAAACATGTTGGCCTTTTTCTAGATCATTTGGTTTCCATTAAATCAGACATAAAACTTGTCAATTTAGGACTGATGGAAATTTTAAGAAAAATATTGTAAAATAATGTTCTTTGAAAATAATTTGATATCGTTGAAAACTTCATAAGTGTAACTGAAACACAGGAAATGGAATTCACGAGCTTGTGATAATGCATTTTCCGCCGACCTCGAAATAAAAGGTGATTTTAATATGTACGAAATTGATCATTAATGACCCATTTTAATGGTAACTTTTTTGGCTATTTTAATGTGCAATCCTCATAGCAACCGTTCACAAATAATTCAGAAGCACTACGAGAAATGTCAAAACTCTACTGGAACATAGAACATAAAAAAATCCATTTGTCAAATGAATGTCTGGAGCAAAATGAGAATGTATTTCAATAAAGAATTTATACATTATTCATGTTGAGATCGTAGGAAAAATCTTGTAATCAACTCGGTTATTAATCGAGGGACTAATGGTCTCAAACTATTAACGCGTTCGCTCCTCTCACGCATTAAAATATCTGGACCATTAGTCGCTGTCTTCAATGACCTAGTTGATTAAATAACTATTTCAGTAGCAATTATGATTCTGTTATTATTAACAAGCTTCTTATGTCGATATTATGAAAGCCCCCAGTATGTCAGGAAAATTCACTACTTGGTCGTACCCAAACTTGCTCAGGTAACTAATGGCGTCCTACTGATATAGTAACTGTAGTAACTGACCCTAGGGAACAGCACGATAAGGAGCCAATAACCTGCCTGGCCTCTTTGCCTCTTTTCCCTAATATCGACTTGGCTTAAGGGGTTTCCTTTTGACTCTGTTGACAAATACTGAGTTTTAAAGTTAAATATATCTTTAGAGCACTTCTCAATAAGTCCACGACTCTTATCCTCTACAGTAGGTACTGTGCCGTCAGTATGCATACCAATACGACAAAAAGCGAAGAAATTACGAAATACTTCTAATTGATTCGAAAAATGCTGAAGAACTATTTCATAAGTTTTCTTCTTGGCCCATTAGTGCTGTGAAATTGTGATAATTGTAATTCTTCACTAATGGGTATAGGGATAGGCATTGATACTTAGAGTAACTGCCGGTCTAGTACATAATATGTCCTCTTCATGTTTCATCCACATACTGGTAAAATTACCTACTTTTTCAACTCCAAAAGTAACAAGCGAGCATTATTCTTCGGTCATCCTATAAATATGCCCTTTATGACCACCAAGGAGTGTCAATCACTCTAGCTCCATGGATGAAGAAATACATGCATTCAATTCCAAGAACACGCAGCAAAATATGCACAATTCCGTATTTTTTATCCATTTCCTATTACCAAGAAGCACGCTTTCCATATTACAAGATATACGTTTGTTTGGGAATCTGTAGCATATCAATGTTACATAAACACCCACGAAAGTAAGTTACTTATGTCTGCGGCCGGTCGTGCAAGAGTTACAATCAGTTCCATCAAGGGTACCGTACTAGAGCAAATGAGGTTTATATGGGCCGCTATTAGCGAGCTCCGAGACCGAGTATGAGTTGTAGATTGCTTACTTTCACTCTCTTCAAGACGAGATTAAACTGTTACGTCGTCTACGACACGGTTCGCTAGATGCGAGACATTGGATACGAAAAATTGGCCGGAAGGAGTGGAATTCGAGTAGTACATACTTAATTGAGTAGACATTCTCAAGGTGATATGGCAGGTATGTGTTGAGGGGCTCTAAAAATGAACGGTACCTAATTCTATGTTTCGAATCTTCGTAAAACTCATTTAGCAGGTACCATGTTTGAAAAATTTATTGAAACCCCTGAGCAGGAGCTTCTGAGGGTCCATTCATTGGTGGTTCAATAAACCTTTCCTCATAATTTTATACAGGATATTGATACCAAATATATATACAATAAATGCAGAATTATAAGGAGTATTGCCTTAAGATTCAAAGATACTGAGGATTGGGTACTCGGAAGAAAAGGCTTTTCTCAATCAAAAAACCATTTTTTTTCATCCTGACTGATGATTGAAAGGTTAACCGTAATGTTATTTTATCTGCTCAAATTATTGAAATGTACGTATGTAATTATATGAAATCTATTTGTTTTTGAACATACCAAACGTTAATTCTTCTAAAATGAACCTCGTTTTTTTTTCTTACACAGCTTAATAGATGTAAGTAACATTTTTAGAGATTGGCCTAATTAAAGGCTGCTTCATTTCAGCATCCTGATGAAGGACCTAATCAGAGGTTCGAAATAGAGATGAAATATAACAAATGTTATTTGATTGTTGTTTGATGAGAAAAGCTCTTTCCGCCGAGAACCCATTCTCAGTATCTTTAAATGCAGCACAATCGAAATTATATTCTGGAAATTATTCATCAGTTGTAACCTTAGACTATATCTTAGTCTAAGGTTGTGACGATGCGATCCTCTTCAAAACTTTCACGAACGTTCGATAAATAAGTCTTCATTCACAAAATAATTTTCACTCCAATCGGTTATCCTGTTGTGGAAATGTGAACTTTCCTATTTTCAATATTCCAATTGAATTTTCTATG
The DNA here is from genome assembly GCA_013421045.1 of Propylea japonica. Taxonomy (NCBI): domain Eukaryota; kingdom Metazoa; phylum Arthropoda; class Insecta; order Coleoptera; family Coccinellidae; genus Propylea; species Propylea japonica. The sequence goes on from CM024239.1 coordinate 100,722,648, forward strand.
GTTCTGTTCAGACTATGGCTACAAAATCAGTATACCAATCTTCGTTCACGAAAGTTTCACTCGAATCGGATATTCTGTTTTGGAAATATAAAGATTCTCATTTTCAATATTCCAATTGAATTTTCTAGGGACCTGTTTATGCTATGGACACAAAATTTTGGATCAACATTCAGTATATCAATCTTTATTCACAAAATAAATTTCACTCGAATTGAATATCTTTTGATGAAAATATGAAGTTTATTCTTTTCAATATTGCAAATAATTTTTTTATGGTTCTGTGTGAACTATGGTCACAAAATTTTGCATGAGGTTTATTATGAGCTGAAATATTTGGTTTGGTTTCGTTGTCTGAGATATTGAGAAACGAAAATTTTGAATGGCCATATTTCACGAAACACCCTGTACGATTTGTCTGGTTAACGAACTTAACCAAGGCATTTGGAAACCGAACTCGCCCTGAAAAATCTCAAGTCTCTAGGACAGTTCCTTCGAAAATTATCGTGCTAACGGACGACCGCCTCCCGGATAGAATTGAATTTGACCTTGGATTCATCATCGGGGAAGGGAAGTCGAACACTATCGTTTGATTTATACCATTCTTGGCTTAATTTCAAAAATTGCAGAGATTTGGGGAAAACGATATAGCAATCGATTAAGTAGAACGAGCCCTAATCAGAAGCTTTTGAGCGCTCGTTAATTGGTAGAGCAAAAGACTATTACCTCAAATTTTATATGGTACTTGAGATTGATATCAAATATCAAATGCAGAATCTCAGCATAATCGAAATAATATTCTGGAAATTATTCAGAAAATGATATGGGTAAGAAATAAATCATTCAAAAAAAAATTAATTCTATGGTTTCAATGATGCGATCCTGTTGAAATTTGCATGAACATTCAGTATATCAGTCTTGATTCACAAAAAAAAATTTCACCCGAATCATATCCTGTTACGGAAATAGGAATATTCTTCTTTTCAATATTCCAATCTAGTTTTCTATGGTTCTGTTAACACTTTGGCACGAAATGTTGAATGAGGATTACTATGAGTATCTTGCATTCAGCTGCAAAATTTCATTTCGATTGGTTTTGTTTCGTCTGTGATATTGAGAGAAAGAAAAATCATGAATGGCTATATTTTATGGTACACCCTATACGATTTGGATGGTTAACGAACTTAGCCGCAGCATTTGGGAACCGAACTCACCCTGAAAATTTCAAAGTCTTTAGGACAACCCCTTCGGAAGTTATCGTTCTAACGGACAGAATTGAATTTAACCACTTATCGTTTGAGACCATTTCTGGCTAAAATTCTAAAATTACAGACATTTGGGCAGAACGATAAGGCACTCGTTTAAGTAGATGGTGCGCGATAATACGTCTCTACCAATAAGAACAAAAGCGGCAAAAATCTGAAAATAATTTATTTGAAGTAGTTTAAAAATATCATCATCATTGAAACCTAAAACTTTGATTAATTATTCCCTAAAACATTTTTGCATTCGTTCAATTCCAATTCTTGCAGAGGTATCGATAACTACAATGAATAAATTTTTTACGTCTCAATCTGCGTGACCAATCAATAATTCATAGTTGTGTTCGATAAATCAATGAAGTTAGTTCTCTACTTCACAATAAATTTCGAAAATTTTATGCTGAATCATGATTTTTTTCTATCGTTTAGTTATTTGAGTGATATTCTGATTGTTGCAAAATGAAATAATTTACCATAACAATGAGCCATGTAATTATAATTCTGAGATGATAATGCTGATTTACCAAGCAAACAAGTTGTAATTATATTTGCTAATCGTCCGTATCATCTCTGAATCGGAGATGAGAAATCTTTTGCTGCTGTTGAAGCCACTTGCGAATTCCATTATTGAATTATTCCAATGGCCATGAATCGAGCTGTACGTCATTGAGAGTTATCTCTAATATTTGTGGTAAAAAAATACGAAATTTTAAGATTTGATGATTTCCTCATCCCTTCAATCCGTTGAAGTTCAACGTAAGGTAAATATCGAATATTATTCCTAAACAAAGATGTTTTTGGTTTCAAACTGATGATGATATTTTAGATTACTACAAATAAATGATGTTCAGATTTTTTTCGCTTTAGTTTTTATGCAAGAGACGTATCATTGTTTTGATCAAATAACTGTACCATAATATGGTCGAAATTAATGAGGTTGTCAACAATTTGGCATTAAACGTATATGGGATGAATTTGCCGGAACAGTCTTGGTTTATGAATATTGAACAACAAATACAGTGGAACTTACCTATAACGAAAGTGTTAAATCCGCAAAAAATTCGTTGTAAAGAAATTTCGTTATACAGAAAATTTGTTTCTATAGTCGGCAATGTCGCAGTCGACTTCATGATAAATTTAAGTTTGTCATTCAAACTTAAGCACTTTCTTTTACATATTTTCGCACAACTTTCATGCTATCGTAATGGTTAGATGATGAAACCAAACAGCCAGGGGCGTATTAAAAACTGTTTCAGAAGGATCTCTCTGCCCGCCGTTATGATTTAGTTTAAGGTGGGATTTATTACGTACGTCCGGAAAAAATTTCGGAAAAAAACCCACCCTTATACCGTCTTACCAATACCCCTTCAAAGATTGATGTTCTTTGAATATTTCGTTATAAAGAGAATTTACTTTGTTTCAGAGGGTGTTTTTAAAATGGAATTTTTATTCAAAGAGCAATGCTTGTACGAAATTCGTTATACAGAGAAATCCGTTATACAGACGTTTGTTATAGGGAAGTTCAAATTGCCAACTACAAGTCTACTCCGAATAAATATATTCTCGTGTAGAGATAACATTGGTATGAAAAACTTGAAGAATTATTCCATAATGTCCAGCTATTGATTCAGGGAGAACTGAAGAAGAAAACTGGAAAAATCGAAATCCTTAAGCCATTGTCTTCTGATACTTGTTCATATTGGGAAACTAAAAGTTCATAATATGGGCATATGAGGAGAGATTTTTTCTCTGAAGCAACTTAATTTTTATGTTGTAATGTTAACGACACTTGACAGAACAGAAGTAGCTATGGTTGAATATGATTTAGAATTCAAAAATAGGTAATGGTCAATTAGACACTCACCATGGAAAAATAACATTGAATTGTTTATATTTAGAGTATTTTTGGTGAAAAAAATACAGAATTTTATGGATTCTGATGATTCCTTATCCTTCAATCACTGACGTGAAGTTCGACATAAAGATTATTTATTCGTTTGTTTTGAATTTTCAAGCTAAATGTCGAATAATATTCCCAAACTTTTCGAACCAATCAACAAAAAATCACCGTCTACCATTGCAAAAAAAATATATTTTGTCATAAGTAAACAGAAAATTGATATCCTAAGCACCATGTAGAAAACAATTTTAGTCTTCACTTTATTTAGAATTACTGTTACAATTGTTTCACATAAGCATATTAATATTTTTCGTATATTTTCTCATAAAAAATCCATACAGTTTTCATTTCACACCAAAACTAGAGTCAGTATCCAGAAAACACTTTCAGCCATAGATAAGTCTATCGTTATATCGAACGAAAATTCTAATACATATTCCTATGAAAAAACTTTTTATTGAATAAAATCGAATAGAGAGATATAAATTAGTGAAGTGAATAATCATGCAAATTTTCAAAGGATTGTAAAATCAGGACAATAGAGTTTTGAATTTTTAGTTATAGACTTTTCACATAATCCTTTTTGAATAATTTCCAGAATATAACTCCGATCGTGGTGAGATTTTTCATTTATATATTAGTAAACAATATCAAAAACGTTTGAGGTGATAGTCGTATTGCTCCACCAATGAACGACCGCTCAAAAACAAACTGCTCAGGCTTTTCTTAAATTGTTCTGAATACTATTTGATCAAAAATGAAGGGTGGTGCACTTTCATTTCTTTTACTTTTTTTCATTTTATTCCCAGAGACAATTTTACAATTGTATAGGACATTTAAATCAAATAAACATACAGTACTCATACTAAACTATAGACAAAATACAAAAACAAGATAATATTTCATATTAAAATTTTTAAATATTCGTCCACACGATAAAAAACAATTCTCTATGAAAAAATATTTTAACTTGCTCTTGAACTCATTATTGATCGACAAGTTTCAATATTTTGGCAAATTATTAAATATTAGAGGGCCTAAATATAGGGAGATCGAAATGCAACTTTAGACATACAAACATTTGTTCTCAAGTTCGAGTTATATATGGTATGAAATTGTGAACATCACAGTCCTCCTGAATTGGCTGAATTTATCGGGATTTGTAAAAACATACAAACACATTCATACAAAAACAAACGACGGAACAGTTAAAATATGGAACTTTCTGAAATAGTCTTGCAACTCGTAGTTTTCGGTGTACCTGCAATAGAACGTATATGCACCTCTTCTGGGCCACAAGTACGTCCCCACAGAGTGCCGACCAACCCCAGAAGCAGATCCCATATCTCAGTCTTGCATCAAACACTAACATGGTTATACCTGAATCAGTTGTTTCTCTGTTAGAAACAGTTCTCAGCTGTCTCAGAAACATAGATTTGAGAGTTAATCTTTGGCACCAAATATTCACAGTGTGACTTCCAGTTAAGGTTAGCATCAACTAAAAGCCTAGAAACTTTGTGCTGTCACTAAAAAAATAATGACTGGTCACATAGTCTGCTATCCAGCTCATAATACTCTTCTGAGGATGGTGAAATCGCATAATTGTCGTCTTATTAGGGTTCAAGTAAAGTGCGTAGTCAGAGAACCAACTGTTAATTTCCTCAATCAGATTATTACATTTTCGTTCGAGAATTACATCAGAAACACCAGATATCAGGGATGAGATGTCATCTGCGAAAGCTGCAAATAAAGCCTCAATATCAATATCATTAATCGTTGATAAATAAAATGAAAAATATCGGACCAAGGATTGAACCCTGTGGCACTCCAGTGAATAGGAGAAATCAGGAGAATCACATACACGACATATGAACAACAAAAATTGGTTAGTGATGCAGGTCAAGCTGTTGTATGAAAATTTTTTTTATTTTATCGTTGAATGAATCGAAAAAAACTCAAAATAATTATAGAAGGATGTTTTTCGTAGTATTTTAACCTTCACCTTTCAGTTACTATATTCAATGATCATTTTTTATCGATGATATTATTCATATAATAATTCAATCAACTAGCTTATTTTTCAAGTCACCATCCATAAATACAAGATGATAAAATTACGGTTTTCTCAAGACTATCTATCCACTCAACGCATTCCAATGAAACACACAGGTGGTACTCAAGACCTCTATCAGTATTCACATTATTTCCAAACATGTTAATAATGAATACACACACAAACTTTCAACATATCCTGTCATCGTCTACACTTCTTAATTCTAAGTATGAAGAGCACGAAACTCTTGCGTTAAAACCCATATGCTATTAATTTTCTAATCACTGTTATTCTATTCCATATAACACCCTCATTATTTCCCAGGCATTTCAAATTACAAGAATGATATGTTTATCCAAGTCATACCAGCATCGGCATATTATGATGACGGTTTTGTATTGATCACCCTGTTGATGAAATGGTTGTTACGAAAATCTAACACTTTTCATATATAATAGGAACTAAGATAATTTTTTTTATGTAAAGTACTTCGTGATTGGCGAGAGTTCGGCCTCACGTTTTATAGGCTCGTGGTGTGGATGACAAATTAGAAATTGTGTAAGAGAGGAATATAAATCATTAAAAAGGTTGAAGATGATATATGTTATAGGTTTTTGAAGATCTTGATGTATCGTCGATGGGATATTATATCTTCACCGTTCAATGTATGATATTATACAGGATGATCCACGGTCGATTACCCTAGACTTCACGGAGAACGGGGAGTACGTAAGTTATCGAAGATTTAGTTTGAAGAGCAAGAACCAATGCTCTATCGATCTAAAATGTTTTCGATTTACGGCATTGCCGGTTATATGGAACAAATAACAAACATTAAATTCAATACATGATAAACTATATGATATATAATTTCTGTTTAATTTTAAGGATTCCAATAGTTCGTTTCCTTAACTCAGAACGTATTGTTGGTCTCCAAACATCCTCCAAACGCACTGATCGGGTTGGCACTTATAGTCATGAAGGCTGCTTCCTTCTGTTATATATTATTATTGTAAGGACATCCTTAAACAATGGTATTATGTAATTTCCTCCTTTTCCATCTTTCTTCCTTTAATATTATGGAAGCCTTGTTCCATCTAATATTGTGGTCTTCGTTCGTAGCATGTGGACTATGTTGGATTTTTCGGTTTCTCCCAGTTGAGCCAATCTCTGGTGTTCTTTGATTCTAATCTTGAGGGGGCGTTTAGTTACCCCAATGTGGGATCTGCACAATTCACAGGGTATTTCATAAATACAGTCTTCGGTAATTTGATTTTCGTTGAAAGTTTTCACTTTTGTGAGTTTTCACATGATTGTATCTTTGTCTTGAATGCTGTTCTCACATTGTATTTGTGTCTTTGGTCTTGAATGCTGTTCTCACATTGTATTTGTTACCAATCCTTCTAATATTTTCAGACATACCCTTTACATATGGTAGGACAGGGGTTATTGTTTCTGTAGGATCATGTCTATTCGTTTGAAGTTCTGTTCTTGTTTCTTTTGTTCTCTACATCCAGAATCTTTTTGGGGTAGCCATTTTGGATGTGTTGAATTCCTCATTACGATCTTCTGGATTAGAGCATAACTTGGCTGATTTGTGTATAAGCTGCTGAATGCTTGCCCGAAACGTTGGATAGAACAATCCAGATAAATGGAAACAGCCTACATAATTTTGAATTAATCTATCGAGTTGTTTAGTAATTTCTGATATACCTGTAGATAATATGAATGTCATTAATGTTTCTTGAAATTATGTTATATCTCAGGAACACCACAATACTACGGAGAACCTTCTCGATGATAGATAAAATATTTCAAGTAATATTTTTCAAAGCTTCTGGCAACGGATGGAATTCAAATGAGCTAAGAGGTCATACGCACCAGCATCACTTTGTTTACACAGTTGAGTTAGTTGCAAGGGCAA
>CM024239.1:100729883-100791917 GCA_013421045.1 Propylea japonica
TACCAGACCTCCTTCAATGACCCAACACTGGACACGACGACATCGAGAACCATAATTTCTGACGAGGAGCTCATCACCAAACAAACTATCTTCATTTTTGAAGACAATCTCCATCATGGTAGATGGAGTGCCGATGGGTTCACCAATTAGCGGCGCCCTAGCTGAGGTATATCTGGACTTCGTTGAAAAACACAATTATGAAACACATCCTAAGCAAGTATATGTCATGTGGAAAAGGTATGTAGATGATGTTTTCTGTATTTGGTCAGGTAATGTATAGACTAACATCCTACTAGATTATATGAACTCAAACTTCGGGGTTAAATTTACTATCGACAAAGCTAATGACAACACTATCAACTTCCTGGATCTTAATATACAAATGATTCCGGGAGCTGCTGAACATTTTGTCTATGACATCTAGAGAAGCCTACACAAACAGACGTGATCATACCCTACAACTCATACCACCCCCCATCCACCAAAAGGGCTGCATTTAACTTCCTCCTTGACAGACTACATGGGATTCCACTTTCACAGGAACAGACATAATAAAGAATTGAAGAGAATTTTCACAATTGGTGAAAACAACCATTATCCAAGAACTTACATACAAAAACATGATCGATTTAAAAAAAGAAAAACATTATTAACGAAAATCTATCCATATTACAGCACAACACCTAGATACATTTCATTACCATTTTTTAAAGATACTAATGACAAAGTTAACAATATTCTAAAGAAACATGGATTTCACTTCACCTTCTAATAGAAAAAACAGAAACCTCGCCAATTTTTAATCAACAACAAGCCTAAAATACTTAACGAACAAAAAGTGGAATATATGAAATAAAATGTGAAAACTGTGACAGCTATTACATAGGTATGACAACACGAGCAGCTAAAATTCGCTTTCTAGAACATACAAAATAGACCACCCTCAGCTATGGGAAATCATTTGAGAAATAATAACCACCAAACCTCAATACAAAACTTGAAATATTACAACCACGAAGAGTATTTAGACGCATGCTTGATAGAACAACTGGAGATTATAAAGAAAAAGTTATGACCAAAATCTCATAAATGAGGTGAAAATCATTTCCAGAAAGTAACATCTTCAAGAACCTCCCGTACTAGTTCATAACTCAGGTGGAAACCAAATTGTAGAAGAAGAACGAACGACAGACAGGTCCCGATTAACCTAAAAGAAATCAAAAAGACGACGTCAATATGGTGTGATATTCTAGAAGTTGAGCGAACAAACGATATAATTATTATCAGTGTATTTTATGATTAATTGCTTGTTGTTTTTCAATGTAAATGTCTTTTAACTGTGTATTTAACTTATTTTTGATGACGAGTAAGTAAAAGATTATATTAGACCGCAAAGAAAAACTGCTAATTATATTATATTGTATTTCAGACGCCCCGAAGATGGCTATATAGCCGAAATCGATAGCTTAATATATTTTTTCTAAAAAACCATAGTGTGTCTCTATTCACTCAATAATACGTATTATATCTTGTAGGTATAATCAGCACACACGAGACTCAAAGATTTTTATGCTGCACTCATGCCACAAATGACGTCTTTCTCTGAACAAAAAAAAATTGATGCAACCAAAAAAATGACGTGGGTTGAAAACTCTACGTCCAGAGAATGTCGGAATTCAGTCGTTCGAAAACTGTTACATCTCTTCGTCGAAAGCATCAGCAAAACCATCAATCATGAAATGGGATATTATGGGTGGGAGCCTGTGACAATACAATCCGCGCATCTCTTTTCATCTGACCCGACCATACCTGTATGTTTCGAGATTTCACGATTCAATCATTTCTGTCGACGGTTTAGGACGGCGGCAACAATTTCATTTCGATCCATTGAAATTTCAAACGGGCTTACACCTTATTTACATAATTGCTAGATGGGCAGCACTATTCACGATCAAGAATTTGGTGCATGAGAAGATTTGAAGTTGATAACGATTCTACTTTCAACTAAAGGTTTGTAATGAGTTCACGAATCATCTAATCTCTCGGAGATCAAGATATGTAAAGTAAATCTGAAAGCCCAGACAGTTTTTTGGAAACTTTGCTTCTGTGAGGATTGTACTGGTTACCTTTGAACCTTAGGAATCAGGTCATTTATCCCAAAGATGGCGAATGAGAATAATTAGTTTTTGATTTGAATATAAGTAGGTTTTATGATGATTGCTGCAGTAAGTGAATCTCAGAAAATAATTAACATTTTCTCGATAATAATATCTCAATTTATTTGAAATTGTCCAACTTATGTGGGATGAATAATATTATCTGAATGAGAAGACGGTACATACAAAAAACCTCTTAATTTTTTTTTCTTAAAAACTTCATAGGTTTTACTCCCAGCCTCTGAAACAGAAATTATTGAAATATTCTAATTGAGATGAAAGTGTTTCTGCTAAAAAATTGTTGCCTAACAGTAAAACTAAAAAAGGAAAATAAATGAAAAGGATAATGTAACGTTTCGGTGTCTATATCAGACACCTTCTTCAGACAAACTTGTGAAATTTTCAGAATTGTTTGTTTTTTTTCATTTGCAGTCTATTGACATTGAAAGTTGTCAACACATAGATGGTGTTTTTCATGTTGAAATCTCCTGATGTCATTTCTTTCTTTCTTCAATAAATCAATCCAAATATGATCTATTCCAACAGGACAATTGGCTAAAATTATCTCCTTCATCTAACAAAATAAAGTGGATTCCTTAATTTTCCTTTCGATTCGAACTTTATGGACGAAACTGTAAAAAGAACCGATTCTAAGCATCTGTAACTGTAGATCATTCGACAACGTCTCATCGACGTCTCCTGAATGAATCGAAATATTTGAGCATCAGAATAATCTATAATTTCGATGAAATCATTTCTTTTCTGAAACATAATAATTCAGGCACGATAACCCAAAGCAATGGGTTTTTCAGATAAATAAATAATAATAAAGGTATATTACTACTTAGAAACGGTTTTTCTATTGTTTCAAAAAGTTCTTTCTCAATTTATTGATTTCTAAACTAGTAGATCATGCCAAACTTGTGTCCATAAACAGCCTCTAGATTCGAATAAAAATATCTACACCTGTCTGAGATGTTCGTGAATAAGACCAGCTACATCATTGAGTTCCATTTGAGCTTGGTATTTCGTTCTACATGAATTCCTAGTAATACTTCAGTGAACCTATACCCAATTGTACAACACTGAGTTCCCCCTAAGTGAAAGCATTTTCATCAGCTGTTTAGCCGCTCTTGCGCTTTGACCTCAGTTACTTCCAACTCACATTAATATCGTTGTGGTAATGTATATATACGAGTACTCACATCACCAATCGAATATACTCCTCTTTCAACAAATTCCTTTTGATTCGAGAACCGACTCTGATCATTTGTTCCATGTTGTATGTACCCATACGTCTTAACAAGTATTGGAAGATACTGAATCCTTATAGTAGGAGAGCTGGCACGAATTTTTGGGTAGGGTATTTGAGGCAGCTGAAAACTTGTCAGATGCCTCTCCTATTATATCATCCAACTCGGGATTGCAGATCTGGCTGGAGTAGCGGGCGGGGCTAAAATCAACCCCTACATTTTAAATGGCCTGGCAGGTAGAAAGCCCTACCGAAATGATCTGTCTTTTTGGGAATCTTATTTTTAGTTTAATAACACTCCATTAAAATTTCAAGCTGCCTCAAAAACATTTTCTATAATTTTGTGCAAATATTTTTGCACGCGTCTGGAAATGTTAAAACCCCCGATCAAATTATTTGGCAGCTTGAAATTTTAATGGAGTGTTACTTATAACTAAAAAATAAGATTCCCAAAAAGACAGATCATTTCGGTAGGGCTTTCTACCTGCCAGGCCATTAAAAATGTAGGTTGATTTAGCCCCGCTACTCACCAGCCAGGTCTGGCAATCCCGAGTTTGGGATATAATAGGAGAGTAATCTGACAAGTTTTCAGCTTGCCTCAAATACCTACCCTAAAATTCGTGCCAGCTCTCGGACTATTACCACAGTTGGATTCCATGTAATGTAAAAGAATGCCCGAGGATGGTGCACTTATACAGCACTTATGATTAGATTCTCGGGAGCTAAGTGTTTAACGATTACGCGTAACTAATGTACCGTTAATAGAGGAATCTGCATGTACAGTACCTTTTATTGAACATGCCACATGGCTATCTATCAGTTTATTTGAAATATTGCTGATTGAAACCAGAGAATGAAGACTTTTTCAGTGGACCGAGAATGTACAATTGCGTGATGATTGGATAATCTTAATCATCATCCTCATGGTACTGAGCGAAGCAAATATCCATTACAGAAGTGAAATAGAAAAGCTGATGGATTTCTAATCTCAATTTTGGAATTTGTATACTGTTAAGGAAGAAAGGTTGTAAGAGATATCTCAAATTGTTTGATTGTCGTTGTTGTTAATAAAAACCGAACTAACGGAATACTGTTTGGGAAATTTGATTAAGACATTAGTTTCTTTGCCAAGAATATGACGATTTAATACTCCACCAAACCAACGAACTTTTGAAGAGAATGAATGAGTTAATTGATCACATAACAGTTTACGTATGAATTGATGAAAGGAGCAAATCGACTGAATAGTTTCACAAATCAAAATAAATAATACAATAGTTTATAATTATTAGAATAATTATACAGATAGAGATCATTTCTTCCATTGATATAATGACATAAATTTTTCTCGTTTGGGCAATATATACCATGTGTATCCCACTAAATTGGCAGAAAAGTGTAAACGTTACATCTATCGAAGGATACAAAAGCACAGAGATAAAAACCTCAGTAATAAACATATCTCCGGAGGAGTTTATTGTAAGTTGTTCGGTGTTGGGATAATTGATTCTTTTATATTATTATCTGAATAATTCAGATCAAGAAACTCCTTTCCATTGAAACAAATGTGCATAAAAACAAAACAATAGCAAAAATATCAAGAGAAAGTGATAAATTATATAAATATCACTTAGCGTCACAAATTACATCTCTTGTCCCTAAAATCTCTTAGAGATTTGAATTTGAGGTTATGAATTGGAAACTTGTTCATCAGCTTCAAACATTTGTCTTACAATTTGAAAAAACTACTTTGGACATAACAACATAAATTTTCACATACACACAGTTTTAAAAATACTCATAATAAATAGAAAAAATAAATATTAAAATAGTCAATGTATAAATAAAAAAAATGACACTTGTTTAAGATTTTATTTATACATTGACTATTTCAATTATTTATTTTTTCTATTTATTATGAGTGTTTTTACAACTGTGTGTATGTGAAAATTTATGTTGTTATGTCCAAAGTAGTTTATTTAATTTCGAAGATGAATGTTTGAAGCTTATGAACAAGTTTCCAATTCATAACCTCAAATTCAAGCCCTGATGAAGAATTAAATAAAAATTCGAAAGCTTGGCGAAGAAAAAGAGTTCACTTAATCCTCCTAAATTAGATTCGTTATACCCTTACCCCTTATTTTTTATAAGTCATGTTTTGTTCGAATTCATTCGAAAGAACACCGTACCTCACCAAAACATAACTTGTTGATTCGGACAAAGTGCTAAAAAAAAGCAAACCTAATAGATCTCAGATAGGGAACACTAGGAGTTTGGCGATCATTTGAACCCAATAGATAAAGAATGAAATATTTTACATATATCCTCTCATGGACGAATAAATTCATTTTATACAAGTTCAGAGAACGAATAGAAACAAAATTTTCACGTACTCCAGTCGAAAATCGTACAAAACTTCCTTTCAGTTGTTCACTCAATTTTTTTTTCGATACAGATGATATCTCTCTCAACAACCATTGACCTGCCGTTGATTTCTCAATATTGAACTCAAATAAATTGTAAACCGATGCAAATCCAGGAGAAAGGTGTAAACGAGGTTCGAAACACCATTCTTTATCTTATAGCGGAAATCCAGAGCTTCACGCGCAAAACTCCTGGTAATGCAGAAATAATAACCTTGAAGTGTGTCTGCTCATCCATTACGGTGTGCTCCTGCTATCCTTGCTACTTCCACTGCATGAAATTTCAATTAACTAGTCCCGATGGAATAAATTTCCAGAAAGCCGTTTGAACGTAACGAAATCATTACCGTTGTGGTAGTACCGAGCACTAAACGTAGCTAAAGTTAACCGTAGCATTGTAATTAATTAGCGATTGCCGCAGCGGAAAAGAAAAAAAATGCTTTTACCGCAGGGGGCACTCTTAAACGCAGAAACAGGAAGAAATGCCAATGATCGCAAATTAGATTGGCGTCTCCTAAACCACCGTCAAGTACTTCATTTTTGAATACTTTAAATTCAACTTGTTTGAACGAACAACGACCACATTGTTGTTTTCATGATTCATTTTAATGTCACCATAATTCTGACACTATTTTCTTGACACCATCGTATTGTTGTGTTTTCCTTTTACCATGAAAACATTTTGTTCCGTTATTCTTGGAAAAATCCATATATTTTCAAAAGACTTTCACGTTATATAAAAGTAACTGCGAGAGAAAATTCAAAAGATTATGAAGATCAACATTCTGTTATATTCCATTTCTTTCCTTTTTTAGATATCTGGAAGATCATTTTGTCATTTCAATGATTTTGAGTGATAAATTTGCTATATTTCGTGCTATTCAGTTAGTGTCTACCAGGAAAACCAATATTTTTCTGTAGTAATTAAGTTAATTTCAGTAAATTCCAAATCATTCTTTTTATGTCAAAAGATTATGTTGGTTGTACAAAAATTTTATTGTAAACATTTTTCATTCAGTATAGAAATAGCTCATTTAGATCCGAAAAAACTGAGGCGGTGATTCCTCTTCTAAAAATAGGCTTGTTTTTTCATTCCCAATTTTTTTTGAAGCACCTCTGCTTTTTTACATCCATCCAGGGATGGCGCCTAAGATGCAGTTTTCAATTTTTATTTGAAAACCAATGATATTTCATGCAGGCGTAAAGGTACTAAAGAAAATTTTGTGATGTTCCCCTACAATTGCTAAGGTTGAAAAAGTCACCCCTAAACCTTGTTTCGCAAGAAGATGAGAATTTGTTTTTGTTAAACCGTGAATTCGTACAAGAAACTACAACCACTCCCTTATTGGTGAAAAATGAATCAAGTTACCCAAAATAAATGTTTTCATTGTGAGAGATGAAACTGAAAAAAAGTTCCTGCGAAACAAAGTTAAGAGATGAATTCTTTCAAAAGTTTTTTCCAATTCCTTTTTGCCCGCATGAAAAATCTGCTTTTCCCCATTTTTTTTGAGTGCTTTGGTTTTCAAAAAAAAAAAAAAATTAAACCGATTGTCAGGCGGCATCTTTAGGGACCTGTAACTGAGCAGGGGTGCTTCAAAAAAAACCTAGCCTATATTTTTTTTGTTCTAGCAACAAAACATATACGTAAAGGTGAAAAACTGTAAGATAGCAGGTGATGAATTAAGCAATATGCAAACTGAGATATTGCCTAATGCAAACTTCTTTTTATCACCCCTACGCTACATTTCGTATGTCGTGATTCAGAAAACTTTCTTACAAGTGATAGTGAGAGTATTCTAAAATATTCCTTGTCTCCGTCATGAATCAAGATTATAAATAACCTATACACGATTGAAATTTCATCTGAATTGAATTGAAACCATTTCAATATTTTACCATCGGAAACAGTTCAATTCAGGATTGAATGCCATATACAAAACCGTGGTCCATGCTACGCGTACAAAGATATGATCGAAAAATGCGATTTATAGCTTACGCAGCATGTATATAGGGGTACTGTAAACTAGAACATTCCATGTGTTGTAGCATTGGTTTATAGCGTTTGGCGTTAAATAAAACTCGTTATGCATAGCTCAGCCGTATCAATATGGGAGAATTTAGTGTTATTGTCAAATATGCAGTGTTGCAGGTCATAATAGCCATGAATCGAATAAAGGGATGTCCAGACGACGAGAATGTTTGTTGAAATGTACCTACGTCCAGGTTTTGAACTCCAGTTTGTTAGCTGATTTAGTTTCTTTTCAAACTGTTGTGGAAGGTTAACTGAATCATAAGCGCATGTTTCTTTTAGTATTCTTGAGCTCATTAATTTGATGAAGAAATAAAATTTGAATATTTCATTATCTTTCATCATTCTCGAATATAGACATCATAAAAGCTTGTTTCTTAATGGCAATGCTAAAGGTTCTCAAAATTTGTTAATTACACTCATTACAGATTTTTAGAAAGTAAGTATTTTGCTTCTATAAAGAACACTGAGCACTTCGAAAATAAACAATAACGAAAATGTTTTCTATGCTGAGGTGTAAATAATATAAATAATAATGAATATTTAAGATTATAGTTCAATATATAATCTAAACACACGCTATTTAAGAAAAAATTGAATTTGGTGAGGTGAAAATGAAACTTGCTCTTTAAATTGGGTAATTTTTCTGGTTTGTTTCAAAACCCATAATGAATAAAAAAACTCTGATAATGTTAATAATTTTAAATCCTAAATTTATCAACTTAATTTTGAACTCTACGTAAATTCGGAAATCAAGTAATATTTCTTTGGAGATGTTTCAAAGCTGTCCTATCTGAGAGACCAGATACACATCATTACACTATGCTATCATGTTTAAACCAGATCATAATCAAATTTGTGCTTAGTTGTTCCACACAAACTTTCAGAACACTGCGTTTGAGCTGGATAGACTTTTTAGTCAAAATAAGTTCACTTTGGTTATTGATAGTTGATCATTAAATAATTTCAAATCAATATACAGGATGGCCAGAATTGGCTGTTAGAGCTATGATCTCAGAAAAAATACAGTGTCTTTATAAATGATTGTAACAGCCCAGTTGGCTTTGGATTACAGAATGCCAATATCCAACCAATCAGAGCATAGCATGATCACAGAATTCTGTGGTTTGCATAATGCAAAGCCAACTGCACAATCATTTAAAGAAGCCCTGTATTTAAAAACACTTTCTTGAAAGCAGTCTAGTGGCTCAATACGGATTTTTTCTTAGTTGCTTCCTTTCGGATATATCTTTGAAACTTATGTTCTTATTGAAACTTATATTCCTACATGGAAACAATAGTCTATTTATACTCAAAAAGAAAAACATTTAATCCGTTTCAAAAATTCATAAGATGACAGATATCTTCGTAAGATATGATGCAAAATACATATAGTTTTTATGTGAAATTTGAATCATTCAATGTTTCGTAGACAAAATGATATCTCTCTATGAATGGTAATTTTTATTCTTTGGTTCAATATTCTATAATACTTTAGAATTTTCCATAGTGGAATCGAGGTTAGAGATGTCTTGCTGCAAACTAATATTTGTCGGTTCCACCGAAAATTCATTAAGTCGAAATATATTTCTCCACCATAAAATGTACAAATCAAACATGTCTAAATGTTTAGAATTTTCAGCCGGAGTGATCTTCAACGACTCGGTTGGACCTCCCATAAACAGGAAACAGAAAATTTGAATCATAAATGAGTATAATGATATCAATGGTTCTCAAGGAATTTATATGAAAATAGTCGTTCACACAATCAAGCAAGCGCACAGAAAAGTTCTGGCTTCATGTAAGTGCATTCATTACAAGCGCACAAAAGGATCTGACATCACGTTAGTGCTTTTCTAGAATTTTCATTAAAACTATTCACGATACATCAAATATGGCTGCTAGACAAGTTCCTCCACTTATCCATGATAGAACATTCCTAATCCATAGAGTATGGTGTCCTTTAACAATATATCATAACCATTAAATTGCGTATAGCTATCCGCCACTGAAAGTTATGAATGTGAAATACCCCTTATGAACGGCCATTATGCCTATCGCAGTTTTATTGCATGCTGCTGAAAGCGTGAATTCCGAATAAAAATGAGCATCAAGGCTGTTCACTTCTGCATAAAAACGCCTTCATTCATATGCACTACATCACCGATATGAGAATGCAGTCATCCTTTTAATTGCACTTGCTTGGGGATCTACGATATTCACTAACAAGTTCTTAAAATCTCGTATATAATTTGAAAATCAACGATTGTTTGGTGGAAACAGGAAATAGGTGCGACCCTCATATCTTTAACATGATCTCAATTATGTGGAGGAATATCGGGTTTGTTGATTGTTTTTTTTATTTCTACTCGAAAATACCTTTTAAGCTTTGTGTCACACTTTGTTTTTACTTTTGATTCGAAGGAGAAAACGTGAATTGAAATTTAATTTACCTGGTTGTTCATTATTGCATGGAAGTTACTCACTCACGCACACAACTATTGGGAACTGTAAAAGTTGCAAAAAATAATGTTTTCACATGTTTTCATGGATCATTAATTATTATTGAAGTCGAAATCAAAATCATACAAAATATTGTAGCCTACTGCAATTCTTCCAATGGAATCAAAAGTTAAATACAAAGTGTGGTACATCGTTGAAAAAGTAATTTGAGTAGAAATAAGATATTGCAAGAAATATACAAGGTGCCATATCGCTGAAAGCATGAACTCCAAATGAAAATGAGCATCAGTAAAATTTTATATTACTTGTGCCTCAACAGTGCGGTGTATAAAATGTTTAATTCTCTTCCAAAATTTATAAAATCTCTAAACTTGTTAGTGTTTGAGAGCAAGATGAAACTTATATTGTTATCTAATTGTTATTACTCTGCAGAATATTTTCACTGAGGTTCTCCTTAAATAGTTGATGAAAGCTGAAATGTATTTGTATCTGCTTTTGACTTGTCCCATACACTGGGTTTCTAGAGGGATCAATAAAGATTATTATTATTATCTGTCTGTGGTGAAATCATCTTGTCTCCAAAAAGTTTTTCTGCTTTTTTCCTCTAATCAGATGTCGATTTCGATCTGTTGTCAGCATTCCGGCGAAGCATAAAACTGGCAAGTCATTAAATAGCCATTTGGTAAAATATTTCGTTTTTGAATGAATTACTAATTTACTGAATTAACTTCGAAAGTAATGAAATATCTTCATCATTATTGCTCAGTGACTTCTGCATCAAATGATGTTAATATAAAACGGTTTTCTATTTCATATGAATTTAAAAGGTATAGGAATTCCGAATAAAATTCAATGAAGCAGGCAAGAACAACTGGGTCTTCTCAGTTAGGAATTAAGGAGGCTAACACTCTTATCATAACGGAGCAAAAAGGCCACTTAATGATTCAGAACCTTTCTGTGGTATAGAAAAATGCACCAATGAGAAAAAGTATTTGGAGAAGAAAAAAACTATAAGAGAAGCATCACGACGAAATCTTTCGGAAATCGATCATTCCAAAAAGTTTTTTCGGAACTTTGAAACCACAAGGTCCAAAAATTATTCGGATCTCAGTAAGAATAAGTAACGCCCCCTCAACCGAAACTTACGAGTTCTGATTCTATGGGGAAGAGGAGAAAACTGTCATTCATTTTGTTACAAAATGCCTCCCCATTTCGAGCTTGTGAAAAGAATGTCTCAGACAGGATAATCATAGAAGGAACGCGGATTCAGGGAGAAGCCTTTCAAATACTGTAGTTAATGAAAGCTTTGGAACTAGAGGGTGCCAGATCATTTCATAAGCAGAATCTAAACATTTCAAGAACTTTACATATGATATACAGTCTTGCGTCGCAACTACAATCAGTCTGTAGTGAAATCATCTCGTCCTAGAAAAGTTTTTCTGCCCTTTTCCTCGAATCCTGGCTCTAATCAGATGTCGATCTGTTGCCAGCATTCCGGTGGAGCATAAAAATGGCAAGTCATTAAATTGCCATTTGGTAAAATATTTCCTTAATCGAATTGTGTCCATCGAGGCCAACTCCAATAAGATGCAGTTGTAATCTTGATGGAGTCACTTTTAATGGATTTCAATTGCAGGTTAGGAGGATTCGAGCGGTGAGCTACAGCTATTCCATCTAACCGATTTCGTTCGGAATTACTCGAGGGAAGACTTTGTGGAAATGGATGTCATGACTTGGAGTTAATGCATTTTATGTTTGATCGAGCGCTAAAGTGAACTTAACGCCCGCGTTTGGAAGTGAAATGCGGTTCATTCGAAAGTTTTGTTTAGAATCAATCTGAGACAGTCAATTCCAGGCCGTACACAAAAAACAGGCCTTTAGTGTCCTCAACATGGAACTCAGAAAATCATCCTTAGCGAAGAAACTTATTTTTTTTATACTTCTGGCGAAATGAGTCAAGAGATTTGTTTTGAAATCAAATTTAGTTGGAATGATACATTAAATTCAAACTTAACCTCTGTCAAGGCATGGTCGGAAATATCTCCACTAGGCCATTCTTCACTGGGAAAAATGAAGAAAGATTTACAGAGAGGCCTTGTTGATGAGTTTTTGACTATCCATAAGAGAGTTTAGCTATTGACAACCTTTAGCAGTTACTGTTTAAAAAAGCTCTTTTCAACCAGTCGTTTCTTCCAGATACCACTGAAAAATTACCGAATGAAGCCATACGATTCAGAAAGATATCCAGAGGATAACTTTTTATTATCTATGTTATTATTCCGTAGACCACTTTTAATAGATTTCATTTGCAGGTTAGGAGGATTCGGGCGTTAAACTACAGCTATTGCATCTAACCGATTACGTTCGAAATTACTCGAAGGAAGACTTTGTGTATATGTATTTCATGACTTGGAGTGAATGCATTTTATGTTTGATCGGGCATAAAAGTGGAGTTAATGCCCGAGTTTGGAAGTGAATTACGGTAGATTCAAAAGTTTCGTTTGTAATGACAGTTTGAATATTCTAGGCCTTATACAAAAATCCATGCCTTAAGCAACCTCAAATGGAACAGATACCTAACCTAACCTCAACATGGAACTAAGAAAATCATCATTAGCGACGAAGCATATTTTCAATTTTCTGGCGAAATTAGTCGAGAGATTTGTTTTGAAATCAAATTGAGTTGGAATGATACATTAAATTTAAACCTAACCTCTGTCAAGGCATGGTCGGAAATATCTCCACTAGGCCATTCTTCACTGGAAAAAATGAAGAAAGCTTTACAGAGAGGATTTGTTGATGAGTTTTTGACTATCCATAAGAGAGTTTTGCTATTGACAACCTATAGCAGTTACTGTTTAAAAAAGCTCTTTTCAACCAGTCGTTTCTTCCAGATACCACTGAAAAATTACCGAATGAAGCCATACGATTCAGAAAGATATCCAGAGGATAACTTTTTATTATCTATGTTATTATTCCGTAGACCACTTTTAATAGATTTCATTTGCAGGTTAGGAGGATTCGGGCGTTAAACTACAGCTATTGCATCTAACCGATTACGTTCGAAATTACTCGAAGGAAGACTTTGTGTATATGTATTTCATGACTTGGAGTGAATGCATTTTATGTTTGATCGGGCATAAAAGTGGAGTTAATGCCCGAGTTTGGAAGTGAATTACGGTAGATTCAAAAGTTTCGTTTGTAATGACAGTTTGAATATTCTAGGCCTTATACAAAAATCCATGCCTTAAGCAACCTCAAATGGAACAGATACCTAACCTAACCTCAACATGGAACTAAGAAAATCATCATTAGCGACGAAGCATATTTTCAATTTTCTGGCGAAATTAGTCGAGAGATTTGTTTTGAAATCAAATTGAGTTGGAATGATACATTAAATTTAAACCTAACCTCTGTCAAGGCATGGTCGGAAATATCTCCACTAGGCCATTCTTCACTGGAAAAAATGAAGAAAGCTTTACAGAGAGGATTTGTTGATGAGTTTTTGACTATCCATAAGAGAGTTTTGCTATTGACAACCTATAGCAGTTACTGTTTAAAAAAGCTCTTTTCAACCAGTCGTTTCTTCCAGATACCACTGAAAAATTACCGAATGAAGCCATACGATTCAGAAAGATATCCAGAGGATAACTTTTTATTATCTATGTTATTATTCCGTAGACCACTTTTAATAGATTTCATTTGCAGGTTAGGAGGATTCGGGCGTTAAACTACAGCTATTGCATCTAACCGATTACGTTCGAAATTACTCGAAGGAAGACTTTGTGTATATGTATTTCATGACTTGGAGTGAATGCATTTTATGTTTGATCGGGCATAAAAGTGGAGTTAATGCCCGAGTTTGGAAGTGAATTACGGTAGATTCAAAAGTTTCGTTTGTAATGACAGTTTGAATATTCTAGGCCTTATACAAAAATCCATGCCTTAAGCAACCTCAAATGGAACAGATACCTAACCTAACCTCAACATGGAACTAAGAAAATCATCATTAGCGACGAAGCATATTTTCAATTTTCTGGCGAAATTAGTCGAGAGATTTGTTTTGAAATCAAATTGAGTTGGAATGATACATTAAATTTAAACCTAACCTCTGTCAAGGCATGGTCGGAAATATCTCCACTAGGCCATTCTTCACTGGAAAAAATGAAGAAAGCTTTACAGAGAGGATTTGTTGATGAGTTTTTGACTATCCATAAGAGAGTTTTGCTATTGACAACCTATAGCAGTTACTGTTTAAAAAAGCTCTTTTCAACCAGTCGTTTCTTCCAGATACCACTGAAAAATTACCGAATGAAGCCATTAGATTCGGAAAGATATCCAGAGGATAACTTTTTATTATCTATGTTATTATTCCGTAGACCACTTTCAATAGATTTCAATTGCAGGTTAGGAGGATTCGGGCGTTAAACTACAGCTATTGTATTTAACCGATTACGTTCGAAATTACTCGAAGGAAGACTTTGTGTATATGTATTTTATGACTTGGAGTGAATGCATTTTATGTTTGATCGGGCATAAAAGTGGAGTTAATGTCCGAGTTTGGAAGTGAATTTCGGTAGATTCAAAAGTTTCGTTTGGAATGACAAAAATCCATGCCTTAAGCAACCTCAAATGGAACAGATACCTAACCTAACCTCAACATGGAACTCAGAAAATCATCATTAGCGACGAAGCATATTTTCAATCTTCTGGCGAAATGAGTCGAGAGATTTGTCTTGAAATCAAATCGAGTTGGAATGATGTATTGACTTGAAACCTAATCTCTTTTAATGCATGGTCGAAAATATCTTCACTAGGAGAATCTTCACTGGAAAAATGGAGAAAGATTTATACAAGCCTTGTTTTCGACTATCCATTAGACTATTAGAAAGTTCAGAGGGAACTGTTTTTAAAAGCTCTTTTCAACCAGTCGTTTCTTCCAGATACCGCTGACATATTACCGAATAGCAACAGTTATGTATTCCATCTAACCGATACCGTTCGGAATTATTGGAAGAAATACTTTGTGGAAATGGATGTCATGACTTGGAGGTAATGCATTTTATGTTTGATCGGGCGTTAAAGTGAACTTAACGCCCGCCTTTGGGAAGGAAATGCGGTAGATTCGAGAGATTTGTTTGGAAATCAAATTGAGTTGAAATAATGTATTGACTTGAAAACTAATCCCTATTTATGGAGAAAGATATACACAGGCCTTGTTGAAGAGTTTTAGACTATCCAGTAGAGAGGTTAGATGTTGGCAACCTTAGGCGGTTTTTAAAAACTCTTTCCAACCTGTCGTTTTCTTCAGATACCACTGACGAATAACCAAATGGAGCGATACGATTCAGAAACATGTTCAAATGATAAAATTAAATTATCTACATAATTGTTCCGTAGCTCATACGTTGAGCATGATGGGCCTCTTCTATAACCTACGTTGAGGTTCAACATTCGAACGTTTGATAAAAAAATTCAAGACAAACGGTCAGTGAGCCACCTGAAAATTTCTCTAGATCATCCAAAAATATCGATTACGTCAATTTTCGAAGGAAAATCTGAAACAGTCACAGCCTCCCAATGGACAAGTACTCAGCATTTCCCTGAACTCAACATGGAAAATGTTTACGTCGGGACTAGGCCATATAAAGGGTTTTTCAATTGTCGCGGGTAGATTTTGGCGGCCCGTGGCGGCCATTTTGTTTTGGTGACAATTGTCAAAACTTTTGCTTATTATTCAGTTGCTTATGCCAAAACACCATGGAAGGTTACACGATTGTACAGCGTGTACAAATGATAAAATTTTGGTATCAAAATGAGTGTTCGTTAGTGAAAACGTTGCGTGCATTGCGCGGTAGACGTGGTGGCCCTTCACAGTAGACTCTTCAGCGTTTGGTGAAAAAATTTGAAACAACCGGTTCGTTAATCGATAAACCTATACCTGTACGTTCAAGAAACGCAAGATCAGCCGAGAACATCGCGGCGGTCCGTCAAAGTGTACAGCAGAACCCGAGGCAGTCGATTCCTCGCCGTGCACAAGAACTCGGCCTTTCGCAAACTTCAACTTGGCGAATTTTGGGATGGGGCATAGGGTTACACCCGTATAAGATTCAACTGACCCAGGGGCTCAAAGTTCATGACCATAAACAACATCGTTTGTTCGCTGCCTGGGCATCGAATCGTTCGGAAGAGGATCCCAATTTCGGGCGAAAAATCATCTTTAGCGACTTAACCCCGCTAGACTTTTTCTTGTGGGGTTTTTTGAAGTCGCAGGTCTATGCAAACAAACCACAATCCACCGATGCCCTGAAGGCGAACATAACACATGCCATCGCTCAAATTCAGGCGGATCTATGCGGAAGAGTCATTGAAAATTGGACCACTCGTATCTGTGCCACTGTGAGAAGCCGAGGCGGTCATTTGAATGATTTCATCATCCATACTTAATGGCATATATGGGCCTTTAAAATAAATAGAAAAAAATGGTGATACCTCATACGCAGCTTGTTTAATTTCGTTTCAAAATCTACCCGGCCTTATTGAAAAACCCTTTACAACATTCAACTGACTCAGGAACTCAAAGTTGATAAGCGCCAATAACGCCCTAATGTGACTCAGAAAATCATCCTTAGCGACGAAGCGCGAAACATATGGTTTCAGCAGGAGGGTACAATAAGCGAAATAGTGGAGAGTTCTAAGCTGAGTCTCTGCTCATTTGCGTCCTAGATGTTTTTAATTGAGGATTTCTACAATCAAATTTCATTTCAATGAGCAACATACATAAAACCGAAGCCTTTGAACCATCGTCAAATTAACACGGATCTATGCAGCACAGACATAGAAAATTGGACAAAATGAATACGTGCCATTGCGAGAGAAACCGGTGGACATTTAAACGATGTTATACTGTATTCACACATACTCGTACATATAGACCGTCAAAGTGAACAAAGAATGTTGTTAGCACTTCTTACACAGCTTATTTTATTTCATTCCTAAAACACCAGCTCTTATTGAATGAACCTTTATATTAGTCAATGATATTTACAATTATGATTTCGTCAACATGATATTCACAAGTAATACTTGGGCTCAATAAATAAATGATTTTCATATCGAATAATATTCTATCGATTCTTTAAAAGTTTTTTATTTGATATTATTGTGTTTAGTGATTATTGATGCATGATTCATGCGATAAGTTACCAAGCTTATGTAAGATTTCTTTATATTATTACCTTTATAAGTGCTACAAACAAGTTCCTCCTGAATTTTCTGTCAAATTATTTTACTAGCATAAGCTCATATCTGACCCTTAAACCAAATTGGAGCAAACTATTCGGTGTTGTGAAAGAAAGCATTTTTATTTCATCAGGAGCAGGCAACCAAGCACATATATCCAAGATTTATTCAAATCTTTTGAAAAATTTTGGGTCTCTAGGGCACTGAAAACAACAGGATAATTCTTCTTTTTTAGTTTCTGTAGGAAACCTTGAATTCATAATTTTTTTCAGTCGATTCATTCAGAAAAATCTGATAAGAGAAACAGTTGGGTCTGAATGTAAAATCTAATATCACAATCTTGTGATTGTTATAGTTTTATACTCATTCTTAAAATGTGTTTCACAGTCTTCGTGTAGATCTTGGTCACGATGATTAAAATTGTAACAATTCGAAAAAGAAAGATATTTTTCTACTGAAATTACGTTTTCCCTAAGCGACAAACACGGCAATCAAGATCAAACATAAATAACATCAATCAAAATCGCTAGAAACACCCAACGCCACTTGTATCAAGTTTTTTTTCTGTTGAATAATTCAACTACAATTGAATTTGTAGCTGGATATCCTCTATCAATCGAGATTTATAACGTACAATTTTTTTGTCGGTAAGATTTCTGTTCTGTTTGTAACTTGATCGTCGAGAATTTGTTAAAAACTGGAAGATATATCATTATTTAAATTTAAACGTGTATTTTCTTCGTATATAGAGAGATTTCTTCGACTTCTAAATATTCAGTTTGGAATTAGTTATTTCCCATATTGGTTTATCGTTAGATAGATCACACGATTTATGTTGTATATTATTATATATTCTTAAGACTGTGTTTATTAATTATTCAGGAAAAAAAGGATATCAGTGAATGATTAATACTTTTCAACTGAATGAAATGAAAACATTCAGTGATCTCAAATTTGTAGTGAGATAACACAATTATACGAGTCGAATATAATAACGAATATGCTGACAATTTTTGAATTTGTAATATTTTACACGACTATATTGAAAAGTAACTTTTATCAGAAATTTTCATATATTTCTGTA
Source organism: Propylea japonica (assembly GCA_013421045.1). Lineage (NCBI taxonomy): Eukaryota > Metazoa > Arthropoda > Insecta > Coleoptera > Coccinellidae > Propylea > Propylea japonica. Next base: position 100,748,533 of record CM024239.1, read on the forward strand.
TGATTATTTTTGACACAATGCTTAGGTATATGAATTTCTGTTTATTGGACATGACAGGAGTAAAGAGTGAATTATTCCGCTGCAACTTTGAAATATTCCAAGAATCTTATGAAAATTCAGGGAAGTTTATAGATTGAAAGTTAAGTTCACCAAAAATAACTTTTTACGAGCAACATGTTTTTATTAGTGAAAATTTAGGAATTTTTAGTTCTTGAATTTGCTAGTATCATTCACTGATACATCCATAGATTTCTATGAAAAGTTCAGGAATTTAATTGAAAAATTCCCAACTTTTCACAAGCCACGATATTTACTATGGAACTCGCTATGGAACAAGTATTCAATTTTGAAAAATTCAAGATCTAGTTCATTAAGCGTTTTGAAAAATGTCTTATTTGAACGAATGATTGATTACTAAAAACTTGAACGAAAAGGGTTACATTCATAATGGCGTAAAAAATGGTTCATTTAAATTTAAATTTTTTTCAGAATACATACCTTTCATTTGGTTTCAATTGAATTCGGAAAATTTTTCTTGGATAGATTTAGAATGGAGAATACGTCATTTGAAAATATTGGAAAACAAAATACTAAGAGCCTCAGAAAAATATCATAGGACCACACTGGTCAGTGAGCAACTTCAGACGAATATTCAAGGATCGAAGTAAATAAGATTTATTGTAGTTTGTGTTGCAACGATGATCTGCGATACAAATTGCTTCTTTTTGGTTTTTTCGTCTTCATGTTTTTTTTCAGATAATAACCTATTCTAGGTGAAATAAAGAAAAAAATGTTTCAATGAGCGTTTTTCGAAAATGTTCATCTTCGTGCTTATTTTCGATACGCAGAAATCAATGGTGCCTTGTTCACATTTTTCTTTGATAATACTAAAAAAAAACAGCTTCCATATTGTGTGTAAGGTATACATAGTTAAAATTTTTTAAAGCTTTTTTGTGTTTCTCAAACAGATTCACGTAACTTATATTTGGTTTGTGAGTATTTTCGTGTTAGTTGAATATGTGAAAGTATCATCGTCGGAGTACGAAGTGTGTTGAAATTATCGAAATATCAACAATGCTTAAATTTTACTTATTCGAATATTGTTTGAAAAATCTACCTTTGAAGTCGAATTTTAGAATACTCTTGAGATTTGAATACATGTTTTCTGCTACCTATATTTATGTGATATTTGTTTTCATATTTGTTCATTTCCCAAAAAAATCAACTGTTGAGTTAGAAAGTTGTTGAGATGATGTTCATTTCAATTGACTTTCTCGACAAACGACCTCAAAACTATACATTTGCATATGAAACATAATAATGCAGAACATAGATGCATTCAATTTTCGTCAGATTACACTTCAGATATGGCTTCATCAACGACACAAAAAAAATTTTCAAATTTTACCATTCAATCAATCCAAAATCGCGGCACGTTGTCCTTTCATCTGCCAGAATCTACATCCATAATCCAGTTTGACACTCATTTAAATACTTTACAACCACACGTGACACTTTACTCCTCAACAAAGCTGGTCATAATCACAACATAACATTCCTGATAAGGATCACTCCGCATATATATAACTCGCTGCTCGTTTTTTTCGACGTCACAGTCGGCGATCGTACAGTGATCCTTTAATCCTTTATGTCACCCTGGATCATCGAATCGCAAGATACACGAGTCTCGGTGGTCCGTAAATCACGATCGCGCAATCCGTGGACTACTTGGGACAAATGACGATCGAACAGGTAACAAATGCCGGCGAAGACTGCGTCTAGATCCGCTGACAGGACGCGGTCGTGAGCGTTCGGCGAGAGTCGTTGCCACCTTGATCCGGCGTTTGAGTCTCCTGGCCGCCATGTTATCTTTTACGCGGGGATCCGGGAGTATCTGATTCTGGCTGCTATTAATAATAGGTCGATTGGGGATGGTGGTTTGCGGAAGTTGTTCTTGGAGATTCCGAAGCAGGTAGCTTGGATCTTCGAATTTGTATTGGTTTGTTGTTTGGTTGGTTTTTTTATCTGTCTGAGCCGATTTTGTTGATATATGTTGAATAGAAATTGTTTTTTACTGACTATTTTTTCTATTCCTATTTCAGTGAGAAAATTGCCATACCCAAGTTTGTTTGAATCGTCAAAATATGTGAGCTGGCAATATCAAACATATCAGTTTTCAGCTATTAACTATTATATATTATTAGCTGACATTGCTCTTAATCAAGATAGCTTGAAAATGAATACTTATTATTCAAAAACATAATTTTTTATGAACTGACCAATTATCCCGTGAAAAAGTCATGCCAATTTCCAATTGAAATAGGGGTCGGTAATTTCAAAATTGGGTAATTATTTGAACTTTGGTAACCAGCAGATATAGACCAGATTTTTGTGTCATTGTGTTCATTGAGTCCTTGTGAACAACATGTCTTGGTTTAGAATAAATGGACCCCCAAGTTTTCAAAAATGTTACATCTTCACTAACTTGTTTTACTATGAAAACACAAATTCTTTGCTCCAATTTAGTCTACAAATAACCTTCGAACATTCAAATAACTATCCGATCAGTTTAATTTCAGGTATCAATAAATTCAATAAATATTGCAAAATCGTCGAAATTCTGGAGGTACCACTATCCACAAATTCTGAGATTCTTCATGGTATGTAAGTTTGGCACCAGTGCTCACTTCCTTCGGCGAGTGAAATATCAAATGATGGCGGGAATTACGGGAAGGCATTGCATCATATTCGCGCGAAAGAATCTGCGACAGTGCCAAAACTACCATGGAAAACGGCGGGCTTTCCTTCGAATTTGCAGATATGCTGTACCTCTAGAATTTCGGTGTTTCCGCATTGATTATTGAATATACCGAAAATAAAACTAATCGAATAGTTGTTTGAATATTCGGAGGTGATTTATAGATTTAATTGGAGCAATGAATTTGTGTTTTAAAGTGAAAAAAGTGACGTAAAGACGACACATTTTTGGAACTTTGGGGTCCATTATTTCTAAACTTAGATAGCCTACCACCTGTTGGTTTTACTAATGTTGTTCAGAAAGACTCAATGAATACAATGCCACTAAAATCTATACCTAGTCAATATCTGCTGGTCACCAAAATTAATATATTTACCCACAATTGAAATCACTGAACAGTCTTAGGTGAACATGTTTGCCAAAAAGTACGAATTCATCTCAAATCAAGAACAGGAAAATGTTCAAGTTAACGAAAAGTAATGAACTCAAATACACTATGTTCACAAAAGTAGGTAGTTTCTCGCTTGATCGCACGTCGCAGTCTCCAAAAGAAGATTTGTTGTAATTAAGTATTGAACTGAGGAAAGTTTCAGTTGGCATAAACATGTGCATTCACACATAATAGGACTGTATGTCCTGTTCAATTGAGAAAGTTTACTTAGTTCGAATATTACACTGATTTATTGTCAATTTGGTTTAAAGTTTCGCATTTATATTTGATAACTACATCTAGCGTTTTTTCATTTACATTAGTGGGTTAATATTTTGATATTACGAGTGAAGTCCGTTCAAGAAAGGTTGAGCCGTCGGTTGGCCATGACAATTTGGCATATTCCACTGTGTATATTAAAATTTTAGGTTTTGTTGTTTATTTTCTTGTCAGATTGATACGCAATGTTGTCAATATAACATAGAGTTCTCTGATATCTCGGAAGCTTGTTGGACGAAGCCGGGTGCATTCGGCAACGTTGACTTCATTTTTTATTACGTCTACTATGCGCTCAAAATTTCGTGAACGGACTATACTATACATCTTTCGATAACTCAATTGTCAATTGTGTTTTCAATATCGGAAAAATGAAATTGAAAACAAAATCATCTTAACATAAATAAGACCTCTTTGGGATATAATTGATTACTAGAATAAAAATGACAATTTTATTATAGTGTGCTATTGATATCTAGGCAGTTAACACAACAAGTAGGTGATTCTGTTGAGTATTATTATTAACACTTTGACTGACACTCGATCCTCCGTTTACGCCATCTGCCGAGGCGAAATTGTTCTGCCAAGCCAGACATGCCCTGCGATATCTAGTTAGAGTAGAGTTGAAAAACAGATACCTGTAGTCAGAAAGAAGCCGAGACACTCGATTTGCTCCATATGTCATGTCAGTCTTTAAAGACTTACGCGGCTCAAGAAAATGACACAAGCTGTCAGTCAGATTTGACTGCCAAAGCCTGAATGTGATGTTCGATTGTCAGTCCTGCATGACTGACACAGCCTACCAGAATATTTACCTGAAAACTGTATGGCAGCCAAAGTGTTAAAAAAGAAAATCAAATCAATAAACTTTTTATGATTATAACCTGAGCGTTGGTAGATACACAAAAATAGACATAATGCTCTGAAAAGTACCTATACCTAGGTATAACTATAAAGTATAAATCAATACTAAACGACTAAAATACCTTCTGTTTGCGACTGAATTTAATTCCAGATATTTTTTTCAGCTTTTAGTGTATTGATACTTGATTTCGTGGTTGATTATAAGTTGATTCCTATAGAAGTTTTCTCTTTTATCTATAGAGATCTCGATGCTCGATCAAGCAAGTAACTGTTTCTATTGAAATAAGTTTCAACCTTCTTCTCAGAATATGTATATATGTGCATTCGACTTAAGCTTTTGAAGACATCAACAAAAACTGAATAAAACTTTATGGGTTGAAAATGATGTACCTCACATATTTTCTTGTATGACAAAGCTGTAGCTTATCGGAATTCTGTGGCTTATTTATTTTTCATGATATTCTTCCTCAAATGATTAATTCGTTTCTAGAACAATTGAATTATTGGTTACAAAAATAAAAGGTAATTTATTTGTCATTCACATTTCTATTTTCAACGTCAGAACCCAACAATTTGTCACATTTCGAAAATTGCTGGGTGCATTTTTGATATACCTAGATATATTTGGTTGATTTTCGAAATTTCAATTATCAAGAACCTAACTGACTGTATTTAGTGAGAAAAAACCTATTGATATATACTGAGTCCAAACATATAAAATGCATATGCATCATATAGTGGACCCAGTGTTTCTGTTGAGTAATATCTTAATACCTATTCGGATAAGTGATACAGCACGAAAGCTTCGTCATTTTTAACATAATAAATAAACCTAGTTAATTCACGGCAAATTTGATGAGGATTACAAAACTTCAAGAATTATTCGTCATCACGTTTCCAAAGAATAATGAACGGAAATTCCATTGATAGATGAAATTACTGATGTCTAGTTACTTTTTTCAGAAAATCAGTCAAGAACATGTATGATGATGATGGTATCAAACCTATTGGTAGCAAATAAAACTGACCATCGACAATATCTGAAATGCATTTCTAATCTTCAACTCTCGCTCATCAAAGAGATCTAATTCAATTTTCACGTTTGAAGACAGACGTTTCGGTCAATTACAATTTCTCTCAGTTCAATACTCAATTACATCAATTTTCTGTTGTTGGTCGGCAATTGAGGTTAGAGACTCTAACATGTGATCAGGCGAGAAACTTTAGTTAGCGGTGAAATTTTATAATATGTACAATTTCACCTATGAAACCACTTCTGAATGTATTTCACGACAAGTAAAAACATTTAACGCCAATTATCCTGCACTATTTCACATCATTCGGTTAATCAAAACTAACAATTCTGAATTCTCAGAATCGAAACATAGGGAAGAGAAAATGCATCTGATACTCATACTTCTTCATATTATGTTCTTTGTAAACAGGCACTAGTTATAAATAATTATAGTGATTATTATAGATACAGCTGAATACTTTCGACTAATTAGACGTAATTTTTACAAACAAAAAACTGGGAACTCTAGGTAATAAAGAAGATACCTTCACATAGAAAATCAGTGGCGTGTTGAGATTTTCATTCTGAAATGAGATAACTTTTTCGCTGTATTGCATTTGAAATGAGTAAGGTCATCGAAAGGGTAACTAGAAGAAGTTCTAATGAGCATGCTTGAGCAAATCCCAAATATCTTAAGTCAGAAACTATAAAGTTTACCTGCTTCGCTTTAGGGCTTTAATTTTGTGTTACCTTCAATAACACATATGATGGTTGCAACTACCTAATGATATAAAAGCTCAGTAAATACCTACTCCATTCCTGAAAGTAAAGTAGTTAGCTAACTAGGAGTTTTTCTATTGTCAATAAGATCTATTATTCGAGAGATATGAACTCACTGTTCGAAATATTGGTCTATAATTCCATTCATCCTGTTCATTACGTGTATTCTTTCCATCAAGTCAAAATAGCTACCGCAAACATACAGCTCTTCGCTGATATATGTATAGCCATTTTTACGTCTCTAGAGTAGCAAGACGCAACACAATCAAAATGCTTTCAGTTTAACCATCAACCAGCATTGCCGCACTCTTTCATTATTTCCAGAGTGGAGATGAGTGGAGATGACCCAGTCTGGCAGAATAAAAAAATTCTTTTTCATCAGGATAATGCACCGTGTCACAAGAGCATTTGACAAATGCTTGAAACCATGAATTCAGTTTTGAATTATTCCACCATATTCACCATATTTGACCCTCTGCTAGTTGTTCAATTCTTTTGAAATATATGCGTGGAGAGTGGTTTTCATCAATTAATAGGTTTATAATAGCGGTGAAACGTATTCTGCAGGGATGAAATTCAAAAACGGGATTCTCTTTGCAACAAGGTAGAGATGTTCAGACACTTATATGGTGGTATTCTGCTTACGTCTATAAGCCAATCTGTAACTTTCCATAAGCTTTTATTAAAATGGCATTTCTGGACCACTTTAAGGCATCTGTAGCTTACAGAAATCGTTAAATATTTACGTGTACTCGACGGTGATCGGAAGCATTATCGAATGACATAGTGTGAGGTGACGTTGAATGGTTTGTTTATTTTTGAAAGAAAACCAACGTTTCAATATAAGAAATTCATGATGAATAATATTAGTATGGCTTTGTTTATTGGATTGTTATCGGAAGACAATCATAATAGGTAAAACATTGTTTAATAATATACATGACCTGAAAATCGTTCGTGCTTGAGCGAATGAATACCACCATTAATTATAAAGTCTATTCTGAACCATTATTTTTATCGAACCACAAAAGTTATTGAGCTTGTAGTAGATCTATGAAATTATTGTGTTCTTAACCAGGAGAATCGACTATTGGATAAATCAATTCATCCCGTTCATTACCTGTATTCCTTCCATGAACTTGAAATCGCAACCGCAAAGTTTCAGCTCTCCGTTAACTAAAGTATGTAGCCACTTTTTCGTTTCTAGAGTAGCTAGACGCAACCCAATTAAAATGCTTTCGGTTTAACCATTGACCGGCACTGCTACAATCTCTCATTATTCTCAGAGTGGAAATGACTCAGTCTGCAGAAGGAAATAATTCCTTTTCATCAAGATAATGCACCGTGTCACAAGGCCATTTGACAAATGCTTGATACCATGAATTCAGTTTTGCATTGTTCCACCGTATTCACCATAGATTTGACTTTCTGCTAGTTCAATTTTTGAAAAAATATATGCGTTTCATCAAATAATAGGTTTATAATAGCGGGGAAGCGTATTCAGCAGATCTTTCAGAAATGGATTTCTAAACCGGGATTCTCTTTGCAACAAGTGTATAGATGTTCAGAAACTTAATTATAAAGTAAACTCCTAACTATTATTGTTATCGAACCGCAAAAGTTGTTGAGTTTCTAGTAGATCTATGAAAATATTGAGTGTACTTGACTAGGATTCTAAAAAACTTTTTAGGTTTTCACTCCCAGTCTCTGAAACAGAAATAATTAAAACATTTTATAATTAAAATGTTTTAATTATTTCTGTTTCTGTTTCTGAAATAATTGAAACATTTTATAATTAAAATGTTTTAATTATTTCTGTTTCAAAAATTGCAGAAGCACTTCATCATAATTGATGAAGTGCTTCTGCGAAAATCTTCGAAGTCATTTGTCTGGAGCGAATTGGATAATGTAACGTTTCGGTGTCTTTATCAGACACCTTAGTCAGACAAACACGTAAAATCTTCGAAATTTTGTGTTTTTTCATTTGCAGTCTAATTGACATTGAAAGTTGTCAACACATAGAGATGTTGATTTATTTAATTTCGAAATTTTCTGAGGTCATTTTAATCCAAATACGATCTATTCCAACTGAACAATTTGCCAAATTATCTACTCCATCAAACAAAATACATATAGATTCCTTGATTATCCTTTTATAATGATCAGGTTTCGTCATTAGGATCTTTGATGAACTGAAACAAGTTCATGATATGATCTTTGCTATTTGAACATACATGTTCAGCGATTTGTGATCTCTTTATGTCTCTCTTTTTGATTTTGTTCTTATGTTTCGTTTTCTTATCTCTAAAGGCTTTTATGTCTCTCCTGTATAAGAAGTTCCACATATACAGGGAATATTGTGAACACAGTATTTTGATTTTTGTGTCTCATTCATTGGTTTCGTTCTGGTTAGAATAGATCTCAATTATTTTGTGTTTTGAAAACAGTTCTTAGTTGAATTTGGAACCAATTCTTCTCATTTTTTCTGAAAGGCCAGGAATATAAGGAAGGACGTTCAACAAACTTGGTTGTTCTTGAGGATTTTCTGTTTGTAACTGATCATCATTAGAATTTTGATAACATATTTTTCGTTTTGAATTGAAATTGTTCTTTCTATAAAATCTGGTGGTTATTGATTATCTAGTACTTAGAAACTCTTTGATGAAGGCTATTTCATTATTTCCAATTTTAAGTATAGATGAAATCAGAAAGGTCCTATCATAAAGTGTTTTTATAATACCTGTTTTTATATTCAATTGATGACTAGAATAAAAATTTAGATATCTCTCAGTGTGAGTTTGTTTTTTGCAATAGGTACACTTGTTTCAAAATGATCTATAAATTTTCTTATTAGTACATCTGGAAGATAAATTTGATAATTCTGTTCTGATTCCATCGTAAATTCAAGAAAAAAAGTTTTTCAGAAATTAAAAATCCTCCCAGATTACATTTCAATCGATACTTAACTAGGAGTCCGTCCTATATTGTCAGTAGAATCGACTATTCGATAGACCCGAACTCATTGCTCGAAATATTGGTCCATAAATCGATTCATCCCGTTCATTACGTGTATTCCTTCCATGAACTTGAAATAGGTACCGCAAGCATTCAGCTCTTCGTTAACTAATGTATGTAGCCACTTTTTCGTTTCTAGAGTAGCAAGACGCAACCCAATTAAAATGCTTTCAGTTTAACCATCAACCGGCACTGCCGTACTCTCTCATTATTCCCGAGTGGACTTGGGCGGTCATTCTTGAATAATTATTTACATATAAGAGAATTGAATCTGCTTGCAGGATCGCCACCGACATAATCGAATGCAAATTCAGACGTTGACTTCGGAACATCTAATTAAGATGTGGAAGTGTGGGCATATCAAACGCGATCTAAGCATCTGCATAAGTTTCTGGTGCGTTAGTTGAATGCCAACTTAATTTTGATTAATTTGCGATTTGCATAATTCTGATGTATTCGTTGATGTAGCTAGATGGCCACAACCACATATGAAGGTAATAATAGTTGTTTAAAAATACTACTGGAATTTAATGGGAAATAGAAAATATAACTGCTTATTACGTTTATTATTTCTAAAAAAATGTTATATATTCAGTAATGGTGAATAAGTATTATTTCTGAGTTACTGAGGGACAAACAAAAATACAGGATGCTAATTAATCATTATGTAAGTTTTAACCTTTCAGAATGTAATCCAGGCTTCAGTCATCAGAAAAGACATTATTTCAATCATCTCTGTCCAGAATCAACATTTAGATCTCTTAATAATTGTAGAATATATGAACATTAATATCATTGTAACTATTTTACAGGCAAATTGGATTAATTCACTCATCTCCGTTCTTATTAATTTATTCCGGAAATTCCTGAATAACTTATATTACTATCATCATCTTACATTCTCGTAGGCAAAGACAGAGAGAGAAGATTACGGTTAATCAAACTTGAGCATTGTTGAATTTCCAGATTATATCTGCGAATTGACAGATTAAGTGTCAATCGATAGATTAGATCTGTCAATTGACAGATTTTTATTTCATCGCAGTGGCACTAATACACCGTCATACTGATCTCCAAGGAAAAAGGAAATGCTTTGAAAATGTGAATATTATTGTTCAAGAATGCATAACAGATCAAAGAAGCAACCTTTAGCGGAGTGTGCTTGGGCGCTTCTAGGATAATTCAGTGTTTCATAAGAAACAAACTCATAATAAAGGGTTTACCGATAAGAGGTGTTATTTTGATATTCAAAGAAAAATGCCATTTTTCAATATGAATGATGATTAATAGTGAAAAATAACATCAGGCAAATGACCACCACGACCACGCTTACAGGACGATATCCTTTTAATGAAATTTTCCACAACCAAATCGCAAAGTGGATGCTCTATGTCTTCGATAGCCTAACCAATTCTATCTTTGAGGTCCTGAATCGAAGCTGGGCTATTGGCGTAGACCTTCTCTTTCACGTGGCTCCAAAGGAAGAAGTCACAAGATCTCGGTGGCCAATTGTGATCACACGGTCCGGAAAACTTTTCCCGCAAAAGATCAATGGTTTGGTTTCGTTGCTTGTGTGGCACGTAGCGCCGTCATGTTGAAAATTAAACGTTGTCCAGATCAATACTATCCAATTTCGGCCACAAAAATCATTAATCATCTCTCGATAGTGCAATCCATTCACCGTAATTGCTGCTGCAGCCTCATTTTCGAAAAAGTGAGGTTCAATGGCTACGCCGGGCCATAAACCGCACCAAACAGTCATACGTTGAGGATAGAGATGCTTTTCAACAATAACTCTTGGGTTTTTCGAGCGCCAAATGCGAAAATTTTGCTTGTTGACGAAGCCACCGAGGTGGAAATGGGCCTTATCACTCAAGAAGATTTTTCGATGGAATTCCGGATCATTTTCATGCATTTCAACGACCCAATCGGCAAAGATGTTGTTGATGATCGGCCGGCTTGAGTTCTTGTGTTAACTGAACTTTATAAGCCTCAATGACGTTTGTTTAATGCCTAATTCCAAAGAACAACGAGAAAATGGACAAACCTGGGTTTTCTTCAACACTTCCGGCTAAAGCAGCAATATTCTCGAAAGTTCTCGAGCGACGTGCACGAGTTTTATCACCAACTTGTCCCAAAACCTCGAATTTTTCCACCAAATTCGTTATTGCGGTCCGACAAGTGCTTCACGACGACCCAAAAATATTCGAGTTCTACGAACCGTCTCTGCCAAATTTTTACCATTTTTATAGTGAATTTAATAATTTCAATGCGTTCAAGCGTGTATCATTCCATTTTAATAATGGCGTAGTATCTACTTGTCAAATGTCAAAAATGACAGCTTCAAACGCGACATCTACCGAAATAGCGGGCTATTCAAAATAACACCTCTTATTGGACAACTCTAAAGAAATTAAAGATTGTTTCTGTTTCACTAAAATGGACAGAAAATTCCAACGACAGCAGGACCAACCTAACACCACGTATAGATCATCTGAACCGAATACCTTTTGTACACAAACCAAACGCATCTACCTGTTTGATATTCACATCCTCTCGATCCACGAATTCATAATTACCTTCGTAGAAATCTAACCGCAACATTTCCTCTAACAACTTCATGTCATTCATCGATCTCAGACGTTGTTACACACTTCGGTAAACTCATGAAATTCCATATGAATGTAAGTTTCAGCTCAGTGAACGTATACGATTTACGGGTCCGTCAATTCCTTTTGACTTCAATACCTACGGTTTTTCTACTTACAATGAAAGACGATGTTGGACGTTAGACATGATGGAATCTAGGTGAGCAAATGACCATGTGATATAGATTGGGCGTATATGAGCCTTTTTGTCGTGAAATGGGCATTCAGGCGTGCAAAAATAACGGTAGGACAATAGGCAATGATATCCACCAATTCTTGTGAGTTGACAACTTTTTCGAGAGACTGAGAGATATGTACTTCCGCGTATTTTTGAGTGTTCGTTCTACTTAAACTAGTGGTAAATCGATTTGCCCAAATGTCGGTAATTTTCGAATTTTGAGCCGAAAGAACGATAACTTTCGAAGGGATTGTCCTAGAGACTTGAGATTTTCAAGGTGAGTTCGGTTCCCAAATGCCCCGGTTAAGTTCGTCTACCTACCAACGGTACAGGTTGTTCCACAAAAATATGGCCATTCGAAATTTTTGTTCCTCAATATCTCAGACAAAACGAAACAAATCGAAATTAAATTCTGCGGTCAAATGCAAGATGCTCATTATATAAGCCTCATGCGAATTTTTTTATTTTGTAAATGAAAATTAAGATACCCAATGTTTATGCGAATGCGTTTTTTTTGAAATTTTCAAGAGGGTCACATCATTAGAACCATAGAATCAAAATTTTTTTTCCGATTATTGTTTTTTTAGATATACATTTTCCCAATAATTTCCAGAATATAATTTCGATCGTGAGATTTTATATTCATACGAGTATACTTAGAATCCAGCTCAGTCTTATACAAAATTTTGAGGTAAAAGCATTATTGCTCCACCACTCCAAAGCACTTGCTCTGGGTTTTCTTGAATTTTTTATGACTGAATTTAAAATATGAAAAATGTTATTCGCCCTGTATCTCGAACACAAGAGGTTTTTCAAAAATCATCAAAGGACAAACATGTTTAAAATAGTCCAAGAACCAACCCCCGGCATACATTTTTAAAAAGCTGAAATAAAAAAATGGAAATGAAAATTCGTTATATGATTACTATTCTATGTAGAGCTCAGTTTGGGATGTAAAAGGTAAAAAAAAAATTGAGAAATACAGGGAGATGAGAGGTTTTTTTTTTGAATGGAAGAAAACAGATGTTTTGAGAAGAGAACCTATAAGAAAATTATCAATACGAAGAAAGTTGAAGTAAAATCCCCTAAAAATCTAAATAATAATATACTATACCAGTCAAAAATAGAAAGAAAACCAGAAAAAAGAAGACTTTAAAAATTGTTTAAGTAGACTAACTCACTTAACACGTGATCATGAGTTTCCTTTCATGAAAAAACAAGATACTGGATAATTAAATAAAGAGAATTTTAAGTGAAGCAAATATTCCTTCAAATAAAAATTCCACCAAAGAACAAGAAGAACTTAACCTTTATTGGATGAGCACTGGGCAGCCGTGTGACAACAGTGAGTGGCAAATGAAATAGACATTAATATAGAAGTATATGGGTTGATTTTCAAATTTGAACTTCTGTAGACTGCAAGTTATCTGGAAAATTCAATATATATGTTTGATTTCAGAATTATATATATTCAAAATTCAAGAGAATTAAGTAATCGTTTGACACTTAATTAAAAAATCAAATCTTTTCAATATACATAAATTTCAAATAGAAAATTGCAACTGGTACATGTTTGATGATATTTAATCGATGGATATTTTCACTTTGCTATTTTCATGACTGAGAATTGTAGATATCCCCGAGTTACGCTCCTTATGCAACTTTGCACGAATCCAGCTTTATGTAAATCACAAAAATATCCGATTTGGGCATGGCGATTGTTCTCCGTCAAGCCGAGAAATGAATTCGTTCCGTGAAATTTTCACTGAACATTATTCAATCAGATATTCATCTGAAATTTTCAACAAGCCCACTTTGCCGTCCCACCATTGTTTATTGTTATTCAAATCCATGCATAATAGCAGTACGAGCACATGCGTTGCATCGAAGAGCCCCGAATCTAATCAAGAACATTGCTTGGTTTGTGCTGGGATAGATATTAAAGGGTATAGCTGGTTTTCAGTGGTAAATCTAAATCTACCCCGTGGCTTTTCGATTCATATTGAGGGAATCGATTAGCATTGAATGAAAATAATTCAGCCAACTTTTCAGCTTTTCATCTCTAGCCATTTTTGAGATTTTTGTAAAAAACACCTTTTTCGATTATATTTTTTTTCCTTTTTTCTCTCTTGATTCCCTGCTATTAAAGGAATAGACGTGTAATTTTTTCATGAATTTCAGCTGAAAATCGAATTTTTTAGGAAAAAAAATAAAATTATAGTCATTTGTTTTTCGGTGTTCTTCAAAAGTGTCCACGGCCATTTTTGAGATAAGATGTCGTCTTTGGTCCTTTATACCGGGAATTTTTTCACATTTTCAAAATTGGTGGAAAATTTTGAAAAAAAAAAAATAAAACTGTTTGCATTTGGGGATTCAGCAGATATCCATATCCAATTTTGGTGCCATTGTATTCATATTGCCTCCCTGAAATATTAGTGGAAAAAACAGTTGACGATCTGTCTTAGTTTGGAAGATATGGCCTCATAATTTCCGAAAAATATTTCGACTGAACGTCACTTTTCTCACTACAAAAACACTGAATTTTCCGTTTATAAGTTCAAAGCCTCTCTGAACATTTTCACATGAAGATTTGATTCATTTTATTTAAAATTTAATCAATAATTATTGCAAAAACATCGAAAACATTCGCGGGAAAACCCGCCATTTATTATGGTGAGTTTGGCACTATGGCACAGTCTTTCGGCAAGTGACATAAGAAATGATTATAGCAGGATTTACTGGTAGCATCGTGTCATATTCGCGCGAAATAATTAGCGGTAGTGACCAAACTTACCATGAGAAATAGCGAGCTTTCCCTCGCAATTTTTCGATGTTTTTTGCAATAATTATTGAATATCACCAATTGTTTTTTTTTACTATTATTGTTCAGGGAGCCAATATGAATACAATGACACCAAAAATTTATGGACATCTGCTGATCCCCAAATACAGTTTATTTTTTTTTTTTTTCAAAATTTTTTACTAATTTAAAAATGTGTAAAAATTCATGTTATTAGGGACCGAATAAACATTTTATGTCGAAAAATGGCGGTGGACACCGAAAAACAAATGGCTATAATCGAGGCTATAATTTAATTTTTTTAAATCGAAATTAATGAAAAAATTATACGTCTGTTCCTTTATAGCAAAGAATTAAGACAAAAAATCAACATTCGAAAATTTTGGATTTCACAAGAGAAAAAAAAATAATATCGAAAAAGTGTTTTTTACAGAAATCTCAAAAATTACTAGAGATAAAAAGTTGAAAAATTGGCTGAATTATTTTCATTCAATGCTTAATCGACCCCTCAATATAAATCGAAAAGGGCCGCTGAGGCAGATTTACCATTG
Organism: Propylea japonica; assembly: GCA_013421045.1. Classification (NCBI taxonomy): domain Eukaryota; kingdom Metazoa; phylum Arthropoda; class Insecta; order Coleoptera; family Coccinellidae; genus Propylea; species Propylea japonica. The sequence continues at coordinate 100,763,848 of CM024239.1, forward strand.
AAACCCGGCTATACCCTTTCCATCAGTGATCACATGATTATTTAATTTTCAATAGTTTCATAATATGCATAACTGCTAACTTGTTTTACAATATGGGTAATTTATGAGAGAGGATCGTAGTCTCAATATATTCATTGAGATTTGACCTAGGAATTCAAATAAGATCAAATTGGTCATTAAATTCATTGCTGGATTCTCGGCCATGGTTTTCTGGGGCGTGTGCTTGCTTATGAGTTAATTTTTCATTTCGTGAATAGAGCTTTCACAGGCCGTTCACAGCAATGTCGTGGAAAGGTGTGTCCTCCAAGTGAAATGAGCTTCAAGTTGCAAATATCATGAAAAATAATTGAAAACTAGAAATTCAAAAGGCCACTTTCACAAAATTTTAGATTTCATTCTATAGTTCGTTCACGAAAGGTTGAGTCGTCGGTTGGCCATGAAAATTTGGCATATTCCACTGTATATATTAAAATTTTTTATTTTCTTGTCAGATTGATACGCAATGTTGTCAATATTGCAAGCTCGTCAGACAAGGCCGGTTACATTCGGCAACGTTGACTTATTTTACTTTATGTCAGCAAATACTGCCAACTTCAGATCCTAAATGAAGAAACGCCTACTATGCGCTCAACCTTTCGTGAACGGACTATACAGGTTTGGAAATTCACATCTGAAATATACGATATACAATGCATCAGACAGAGAATTCTTCCCTCCAGTTGCACAGACAGATGGAATAGTCGAGACAATCACTTGCTGTAACACACTGAATCAGTTGTCTTACTTCATTATTCTAGTCTTGTCTCTCTCTTATCGTTTAGTATGGTAGGCAACAGTAAATACTTCAATCGAGTATTACGGGCAGCCTGACAAATTAAAAATTCTATACGTGTAGTGCGGGTTCCCTACCATACTGCGATAAGAGAGAGACAAGACTAGATTATTGCAGTAAGACAGTTGAATTCATTCAGTTATCGCACTTGATTATCTCGCCTATTCATCTGTGCAACTGTAGGGAAGAATTCTCTGTCTGATGCCTTGTATATCGTATGTTTTCGATGTGAATTCCCAAATCGGTATATGGGGTCTATGTGCCAAGGCCAATAGCGTACAAAACGGTGTAGATGTGCCATCCGCTACAGACAGTCATCATTTCTGATGAACAATAAATTTTATTTTTAATCTTTTCATATTTCCTAGACATATTTTATGGAATATTTCAGTTTAAATTTTTTGGCACTTAGACCCTTTTGAATTTCCACTCTTCAAGTATGAAATAGAGGAAAATATCAATCGATTAAAATCAAAGAACATCAAACTCTTAACTCGTTGTAGTCTCGTTAACTTTTAAAGATACGACAATGATGTAAATATCATGAAGACTAAATATAATAGTAGGGATGGTACATTATGCAACGAGCGTATAATGGGGCTATTATTCACAAGGTAAAGTTTAGGCTACGAGCCGTAGGCGATTGGCCTAAATCACCGAGCGAATAACAGCTATTATACGCGAGTAGCATACTATGTTTCATCCACGGCTACTGAATATAATATATTTCTTGAAGAGTTTAACATTTGTCGACTGTGACATACCGTTCTATTATAAGTGTGATAACGTCAAGTTGATATATGAAAAATTTTTGAAGAACTTCCTATATTTTGTAATTAAAATTGCTTTCATTGATTTGGTCCTCAACGACAAGGTATACCCATATTTGTTAGTTGGAGGAGTTAAGAATACTGAAGAAATATCAATTTGAAGAATTTACTTTTTAGAGCTAAATCTTTGAAGCATCTGACAGCAGTGAATAATACTCATTATTTACTTGAGATTAAGGGTATTATTATGGCCGAGCAAACAGACGTATAATGGGTGGATTATACAATAGTCGTGGATAAATAATATTAATCGATAAACATACAAAAATATCAAACTCATATTTCGGACCTAGTCTTCTTAACGTTCGAATAAGAAGCTGTGGATACTATGGATGATATAACCACTTTGTAGGTTTTTTGAACTTGAACGAGATAATCTCTGAAGTTTGCGTTTGATATTTTGTGATTTCATCGATTAGGTAATATTTTTCCCTACCTCTAGATATAGTTTACATTTTTAATTGTCTTTGAGCATTGAATTTTTGTTGTATTTACATAATGAAAATCTTTTATTGCTGAGGCGTGTTCAACTCTTCAGTTTGCTGTGGATTGATCTGGCTTAAAGTTCATTACTTTTGAATTCGAATTTGGAACATAATCTCCAATTCTCATTCTTTCTGCAAGAACATAATATGTTATATTTCCTCATTTAGGTACTTATGACAATGGTTGATCAGTATTAATTAGAGAATTATAAAGTATTTCTATGTCCAAGTAAGGAAAGGCGGTAGAAAATAGGACCAATTATCTTTATTAGCTTTTATATCAAATTTATGATATGATTCATTTGAGAGATCAGGTAACTAAAAGAGTAGAAAATTTTATTGAAATTTTATTACCACATTAATTGTTCCATTTCTAATGGCTCTTCGAAAGTTCGAAATATCAACGTTGGACTAATAGCTCTATGTCGAAACCGCCATTTTCAATTAGTTTTATGAACAGAATTCCGTTGACATTTTACACATTCCTATTCCCAGAGGCTTTCAATTCTTACATATTTCGTATTATGTATTTTTCAAGGTATTAGAAGTATGCGTACTATGTTGCATTCTACAGAGTTTATTTCTTGATGTCTTGATTATATTAAATTAATATGGAAAAATAAACACAACTAGAGCGAGTCGCTCGTAATTTGCCATTTGTTTATTATTTGCTCAACTTATATTTATAATTTATCGCAGACATCAGATTGGTCGTAAATATTGCTATTACATTATAATTATGGGTTTTCTCAGAATACTCAGACGCAGGACTGCATTCTGTTCTGGATTTAAGAGGTATGATTATTAAATTAACAAAGGACCCCCGCACATTCTGTATGGGAATTGGCTCCCGGTGGATTGGCTGAAAATTTGATATGATGTTCTACTAATCCTTCTGATCAATTTTCTTCACAGCCACGAAGCTGAAAAATGCATACTTCTAGGAGTTTTTAGCGATTTTTTGTATCCATCATGGCTTACGTATTACCGTTCACACAGAAATGTTTGAGAATATTTCGTGATTATTGAAAGCAGATTCTGTCAAATCGAAATATTTTCAAACATTTCTGTGTGAACGGTAATACGTAAGCCATAATGGATACAAAAATCGCAAAAACTCCAATCCATTATGGCTTACCTACGTATTACCGTTCACACAGAAATGTTTGAAAATATTTCGAATTGACAGAATTTGCTTTCAATAATCACGAAATATTCTCAAACATTTCTGTGTGAACAGTAATACGTAAGCCATAATGGATACAAAAAATCGCTAAAAATTCCTAGAAGTATGCTTTTTTCAGCTTCGTGACTGTTATGTGGAGACATTTGATCAGAAGGAACATCATATCAAATTTTCAGCCAAATCCACCGGGAGCCAATTCCCATACAAAATGTGCGGGGTCCTTTAAATATTTTTTGTAATGCTGTTTCAATATGAGTTAGTTCTTAGTTAAGTGAAGGAAGTGTTGTCTGATATTGACAAGGTCTTCTGTTTTCTTCTGCGGTTTTTTCTCAATTCTTGGAAGAAAACTGACGAATAAATGATTGAGAACCACTGAAATTTTTATATTCTGCGTTGTTCTAGTGGGTAACGTTGCGGAATGTCCAGTTTTCCGTGTGCTACCAACTTTTATTTGATTTGACACATCTCGAAATATTCATAAGTAGACTGCTAATTATTTTCGGCATTGAACGCCTTAATGCTATTGCCTGAAGTTATACCAAAAGTGAAGATAGTTCATCGATTCATGGAAAAACACTAGTCTTTGATGGAGCTTTATCGCCGAAAATATAATAAAATTCATAAATGCACTGTTGTAGACTTAATATGCAACGAATTTTGTGAAAAAGAATTCCGCGAAGATGTTTATAATTTTATTATGAACAACAAAACAACAGAGAATTTCCTCTGATAATAAAAATTATCTATGACATTCTCTAGAACCGAAATATATGTTTTCTTGGTTCTAACCATTTTAATGCCAGTTAAGTATAATTTGACTATTGAATCATATCCATTTCTCGATAATCTTGAATTTGTATAATCATCCATTGAGAATGATTGACTGATACTAACCGAAGAACACCCAGCAGGTTTCGTGAGTAAAAGAAGAGAAATAACGATACGACATCCATACTTATTAGTTGGTATCTGAAAATAACCGTTTAAAATATTTGTCTCTAATTGGTGTGTAACCATCACTAATTAGACTCCTTGTATAAATTATGTTTGTACCTTATATAATATTCAAAATTTTATGTTGCCCATAATTAGAACTATCTCCGGATTTCCTATTCATATTAATCTTCTAATAGATTCTTTATACAAAAAATTTGAGAAAGCTCTGAGCGTGTGCTTTTGAGAGCTCGTTCATTAGTAGAGCAATGAGGCTTTTATCTAAAAATTTTGTTTAGGATTTGAGATTTAAAACACAATTAAAAAAATTGAATTCTATGGTTCTGATGAAGCGATCCTCTTGAAATTTTGCATGAACATTCGATATATCAATATTCATTCAGAAAATAAATTTCCTTCGAATGGGATATCTTGTTATGAAAATATAAAGTTTCTTCTTTTCAATATTCCAATAGAATTTTCTATGGTTCTGTTTACCCAATAGACACAAACTTTTGCATGAAGCTTATTATGAACATCTTTCATGTGGCCGCAAAATTTCATTCCGATTGATTTCGTTTTGTCTGAGATATCCAAAAACAAAAATTTTGAATGGCCATATTTCACGGAACACCCTCTACGATTTGGCTGGAATTGGAATTCGAATCCCTTCGAAAGATTTCGTGCTTATGGTCAGGCGGTCCCTGGGATAGAATTGAATTTTACCACGGATTCGTCATCAGGGAGTCGAACCCTAACGTTTGAGACCACTTTCGGCTCAAAATTCGAAAATAACAGATATTAGAGGAGAACGATATAGCACTCGTTTAAGTCGAACGAGCGCTCGAGAAGAGGTTGATGATACACCTCATGGCCAATTTCAAGTCAGGAAGTAGAGATATAAAAAAAATTAGACCAGTAAGTAAAGTAAATTAGACTAGAAAGTTCTAATTATTCAAGATCCAAGAATTTGAAAAATCTCTCACAATGCACGCATGTCAAACAACTTTGTTTTATATTCAAGATGATATACACATTGAATGCAAGGCGGTATGACTTTGTTGATCATAAAAGATATGTTTACAGATACTTGTACCAAGTTCAGCACATTTTATTCTCTCAGCTACCTACATGATCCTTATCCTAGCGGTAGTTCACATTCATTTGAATACTTCATTGTGCTCTTTAAGAATATGAATTGAATTACAGAGGAAATTGTAAGATTGTAGAATATGTTGGAAACAATATAATTTCATTCTTGCATATAAAGCTATTATTTTTCATTCATTAATTGCAATATGAAAGGTCAGGTATGAAGTGAAATTATAATCAGTCTTATCGAGTCTCGAAGCAAAATTTATATAGAAATTTTCTAGAAAAGCCCACACCTTATCTCAGAATTGTTCGCGTTTTTATTTTCTATAGAGAAACCTATCATTCGACATTAAACATTCCGTGAGTTAATCTCCGCATCTTCATTAATGACTAAATTAGTGCCATCCTCAGAATAATCCTATTTGCCTAGTAGAAAAGTCTGCAAAAGTTTCTTAGTTGCTTGCAGTACAAATTATTCACTGTTTGCCTTTTGAAATGTTACTACATAAAGTTTTCATTATATAGGGTTCCTCAGAAAGTTCGAGCCAGAAGGCAACTTCCCTGCACCATTGAGATTTTTAAAGACACAGCCAAAGAGAACTCGGAACTTGGTCATCAAGAATTACATACTTCAAAGCTGTCAAACTAGAAGTTCTGAAAAAATAGCCAAAAACACAATGAAGCAGAAGCAAGAATTCGAAGAAATGCATGACGAAAATTCTTTCAGAATAACATTTTCAGTCGATTTGTAAAATTTCAGATCAAATTCGGTAATTTTGAAATGACTCTGCCTTCGGAATATTCGAATTTTTATCGATATAGGCAAATTCAACTTCTCTGAGAAAATTGTCAAATTACGATGGCGGTATGTACCAGATTGATGCAAACTTGTTATTCTGAACCAATTTCGGAAAAGAATGCATAGTTTTTTTCTTAAATTCGCAAGATCATTCATGAGTTTAAAAAAAAACCTATGCATCTTTATAGAATTGCTCCAGAACGAAATGTTTGCCCCAAAGTGGTCTCATTAACGATTTCGAAAAAGAATGCATAGTTTTTTCAATTCATAAGATCATTCACGAATTTAAAAAAATGTACCTTTTTTGAAATTGCTCCAGAGTAACAGGTTTGCACTAAACTGGTCTCAATGACGAGTTGAAAAATTGAACGAGAATAGATTTATACTAAAACTCATGTGCTAAGAATCATTTAGGGGAAGTTTGGGATTGGCAGCAGCAATTTGCATCTGAAATTTTGCTAATCGATTGAAAATGTGATTCTGAACGAAGTTTTCTTCAGCATTCTTTGAAGTTTCCACATTTCCACTATGTTTTGAGCTATTGGAGTGCCTCAAATAGAAGAAAATGGATAATTGAACTACACTTACCGGCAAAATAATCGATCCACTCGAAAAATCGATGAAGTTTGGTGATTCATAAATATGTTATTTTAAGTCCGATTCGATTGAATTTCTTTTCAATTGATGGCATGTTCATTCTTAATCAATCGCCAGTTTTGAATTTCAAGAAAACTCGGCGTACGTCATTTTATACAGGGTGAAACTAAATCTGCTTTTTTTACCTTTTCCTTAAAACCACCTCTGGTGTGTTTCGTTTGTTCCACCGTGAGATCTCTTATTCCATCATCAAGATACATCTTCTCTTGACAATATAATTATTTATTTATAATAATAGCTCCATTTTTTGTTGAAGATACGAGATTTTCAGTAAAACTTTAAAATTCGCTAAGGCTCTAACAGTACTTCAAATTCAATCTGAATTTTGACCCTATAAAAATAAACTGAAAAGTCAAGAACATAACATGTTTTTCCGCCCAGACGCGAATAACCTGGCATTATAATGCATTATAGTCCGTCTATTTAGACATTCGAAGTTACATAAAGTACCAACAAGCTGAATTTCTGTGAAGTTGTTCAAAACATAATTATAAACAATGTCTAAAAGTTCCTCATCATTCCCCTGTGAGGAAAAAATTTCATTTGAGGTCAAATGTCAATAAAATGAGTTTTTCGCGATTTTCAGCAAAACGGTAAGTTTTATCATAAAAGTACCTCAGACAAAATTGTAGATCATGAAATTATCTATAAAAAATGTTTCAATACTTTTTTTCCTACGAGCCACCGTTTTTGAGATATAACGATTCAAAAAGTTATAAAAGTCGTTATAGTCATAATATGCACACGTTTCCACGCCCACCTATGAGGTAGTGTACTTAGCGCGTAGTTATAACTTTTTGAATCGTTATATCTCAGAAACCCTAGCTCGTAAGAAAAAAAGTATTGATACATTTTTTATAGATAATTTTATAATCTACAATTTTTGTCTGAGATACTTTTATGATAAAACTTACCATTTTGCTGAAAATCGCGAAAAACTCATTTTTTTGACATTTGACATCGAATAAAATTTTTTCCTCACAGGGGAATGATGAGGAACTTTTAGACATGTTTATAATTATGTTTTGAACAACTTCACAGAAATTCAGCTTGTTGGGACTTTATGTAACTTCACTCTCATTTTTTGGTCTAAATAGACCGGACTATTAGAACGAAATCGTCTCCAATGAACGGTGCATAAAGAACAACATGTCGTCTAAGACTTCTCTTGTTTTATGTTTTCACTTAGTTTTCAGTTCATTTTTATAACGTTCGGATTCAAGATTGAATCTGTGAAAATAATTTCATAGCAATAGCGACATTGTGCAGTTTGATGTTGCTCTGAAATAGCTGCAAGTCAAACAAAATTGAGCTATTGTTATAAATGAAGAACCAAATTGTCAAGAGAAGATGTATCTTAGGAATGAAATAAGAAATCATACCGTGAAACAGCTAGAACACACCAGGGGTGGTTCTAAAGTTAGGGTAAAAAAGCAGATTTTTTGTCACCTTGTATAAAATGACGTACACCGAGTTTTCTTGAAATTCATGATGATACCTACAATTGAAAAAAAATTCAATCGAATCGGACTTGAAATAACATATTTATGAATAACAAACTTCAAAGATTTTTTGAGTGGATCGATTATTTTGCCAGTGAGAGTATAATGACTGAATTCCGATCTTTAATTTCACATATTCACTGAAATATTCTGTTTAAACAGAAGTTAATGCAAAACCTAGACAAGAATGTATCACTCAATTATTCTTTCATTAAATATAGTTAGTTTTCATTTAGCCTCTCACCATTCAAGCACGTCTGATCTCATTTTTTCCTACGTAACGAATACCTCGTATTTCCAGATCAAAACCTACCAGGAACATAATGGTCGATTGAACTACTTATTTCGAATTACCACGCATGATATCTAGGCTGGCAATTAGGTTTTTTCTCTCGGCGCAAGAAATTCATAACTGATTTATATGGCCGTCCGCATGAAACATGACGGCCATTCGGTATCGAGAACCATAAATTGTCTATGAACCTGACGCTCTGTGATTATCGATTACGTTGAAATTCTATGATAGCAGCGGCGTAATACATCAATCGAAGAAGATGTGATCCAGTTCAATGATTTTTATGCCTGGGGAAAATTTATACCATGACCGTGAAAAAGTCTTGCTTATTTGTCATGTACAAATCATTGGGAATGTGAAAAACTCGATAGGAATCTGAGAGAAACCTCGTTTAGTTTTGCAATATTTTCAACGGTGATTCATTAACAAGGACCAATATGAATTATTATTCGGATTACTAATGGAGAAAATAATTCAAGAAAGTGAGTCCGCAAAATCGTCACAGGTCGAGAACACATATTTTTGTTGATATAATTAACCTCAAAACTGAGATGCTTAAACGGAATGATGGGTTCACTTTTTTACTTTTGCTTCAGTTATGGGTCACAAAATTTTATATCCGGATAACCACAATTCCTTGCCATTGGGATGGACAAAGGTCAATTGACACTTTTTTGAATCTGTCACATTACAATTTTTAATCTGTCAATTGAAACTTCTTAATCTGTCAATTCATAGATTTTATCTGGCAATTCAACAGGTTCTCTCTTTCTATTGCTGTTTTCGATCGTCGAAGTCAACTTGTTGTGTATGGAGTCTGTAAAGTTAGCGAGAAGTTGAAAGAACTTATTCTAAAACAATTTTCAATATTCAGTGCCGCCAATTGACGAATTAAACAGATTGAACAGATTAAATATGTACTTTATAGATGTATTGGGAATAATCTAAAGCTAAAGGGTTTCCCAATAAGAGGTGTTATTTTGAGTATCCCGTTATTTCGGAAGATGTCATGTTTGAAGCTGTTATTTTTTGACATTTGACAAGTGGAAACTACGTCACTAATGAAATGGAACAATACACGCTTCAGGAACGCATTGAAAGTAATAAAAATTCACTATAAAAATGGTGGAATTTGGCAGAGACGGTTCGTAAAACTCGACCATTTTTGTGTCGTCGTGAAGCACCTTGTTGGACTGCAATAAGAAAATTGGTGGAAATATTCGAGCTGTTGGGACAAGTTGATCTTTTGCGGGAAAAGTTTCCGGACCGTGTTATCTCTCGAAGAGGTGATCACAATTGGCCATCGAGATCTTCTGATAACACATTGCGACTTCTTCCTTTGGGGCCACGTAAAAGAGAAGGTCTACGCCAACAGCCCAGCGTCGATTCAAGACCTCAAAGATGGAATTCGTGAGGATATCGAGGACAGAGGGCAGCCACTTTGTGATTTGGTTATGGAAAATTTCCTGGTCCTGTAAGCGTGGTCGTGATGGTCATTTTCCTGATATTATTTTCCACTATTAACGTCATAGCTTCTTCTTTATAATGAAATAAACATCCGATCATTTATATTGAAAAATGGCATTTTTCTTTGAATATCAAAATAACATCTCTCATTAGAAAACCCTTTATATGTATATGTACCCAATAACTTTCGATTCGAATTATCAAACCATAAATTTATCTCAACAGCGAAATATCTCACATTTGCCTTATTGATGTTATGAAAAAAATTAACAAAATACTAAATAATAAACAAAATGAAATAAAATTTTCCTCTGTATCCTACAGTTACATAAGGAACGAATCACAAGCATAATAAAATCGAATAACTCTTGTTACATATTCAATCTGAGCCTACTTCAGTGACGGTTTCTATCAATAGGTATTCTCGTGAACAGTTCAATTGGCTCAGGTAATTATTTTATTGATTACCAATTATCGAGTTTCTTACAGCACTATGCGTACGGTTTTACTACAGTGCACCGTTATGCAAAGTAGTGTGTTATTAATTGATTACTAATAGGATAACAGTTTGAAATGAATCTTGAAGCTCACTGGGTAATCAATATAACAAAGAGTTCAATCATTGCATCTAAACGCAGGGATTATAATTGTTTCATTGATTCAGTGTTTATCCCAGAGAAATTGACTCCGTTGGATTCCCTGATGAAGAATAGGAGATCGAAAACTAACTAACGGCCATTAACAACGTAGTCTTAGAACGGTATGAGCTGTGTCGAAATATACAGGCTGTTACATAACAGTATGTCACAACTGAAGGCGATGAATCTACGTATAATTTCAAGAAAAAGTCCATATAAACATGGGTCCTCAAAAGCTTCGTTACGAAGCTACAGGGTGAAATTTCTAAAAAACTGGTTTTTCCTTCATAACTCCTGCAGTTTTAGGGATATTCACTTGTTTTTTAATTATCGATTTCTCAGCAACCAATGATCGCACAGAAAATTGAAGAAGAGATTCAAGACCTTAAATGAACTCCCATTAATGAACAACCATTGCTTATTCATAGAAATTTTTTTTCTTCATGTCGCATCAACATAAAAATTTAACAAAAAAAGGCTTTTGGTGGTTTCTTGGAAAATCTACCGCTGAATCGGAAATGTTGAGGAAACCAATAATGTTAAGTGTGACTTTCACAGTTCAATATGTTTATGAAAACCTTACGAAGAGCCAACTCAATTCAGCGAGCCGCTTTTTTTTTGACTCGATTGAATTTTTGAAAAAATAGGGATCACGTTTTTTGCCCGAAGAAGCTCATAATCTTTAAAAAAGGCAAAATACAATTTTCTCGAGCTTTTTTCACATTTTAATTGCAGATAGTACATAAATTTCAGAAAAAAAAAAAATAAACTAACAAATAAAATTTTTATTAATTTAATAACGGGTATTGCCACCCCTGTTTTTCCATTTGAAGACCGATATCTCGGCGAGAAGTGGACGTATTAGGGTCAATAAAAAAATAAATTAGAGCTGAATTAACAAAGTATCCCACCATTTTGAGAATTTTTTTGTTGCTGATTTTTCTATCATTACTCGAAAACCACTGAAACTTGAAATTTTTGGGTCGAATAGTTCACGAGTTATGTTAATTTGAGTTTTTGGCGACTATTTTTAACGCTGTAGTGCCTTATATTGTACTTTGGTACTCGATTATTGTATAAAGACTTGTGCAAAGTTTCGAGAAGATTGCTCAAATAACCAATTCGAATTTATTTGTAGGAAAAATCTGACTATTTCAATTTTGTTACCCAATGACTAAGATACCCGAAATTTCATTAGTATTTACATGTATGCTTGGAATATTTCGAATGAATTCGTTTGAGCCGAATTGTTCACATTACTTTCTGGTAATCGAGATTGAAACAACTATTTTTTGAATATTTCCAAAAGAAGTAATCAAATCAAATCAAAATTTTTTATTGAGCTTCTCAATGATGGTATACAAAGACCCACAGAAACTATATTGCTGTAAACTTGAAATGTAAATAAACAGAGAGAGACTATACACTCGTAATTGAATTTTTTCGCATATAAGTTCTGCTCTGAAATGGGATGTGAATCATAGATAACTTGGTCACAAGAGATTGCATCGAAGCTGTCAAATTTGACAGTTTAAAAAAGCGCAAAACATATTGACAATTGAAAAATTCTGAAAACATTGCAAAATATTTGTTCAACATCACATTTTCAGTCAAAACGCATAACTTCAGATTGTTTTCGGATTTTTAAAACTACTTTTCTCCGAGATATGTGAATTTTTTCATTTGTTGGCAATTACAAACTTCTCTGAAAAGAATTTTTTCACATGTCTTCTAGAATAAGATTATTCTGATTCAATTATTCATTTTGCTTCTACTCAACATTTATTCTGGTGCATCTTGTACAAATAAAAAAGGGCTTCAGTTTCATATTTCATAATGAGGACCACAAAAGTGCACTGAAAATATTTGAAATTGTTTATCAACTAAAACTGATAACAAGTTTTCACCAAACTGGACTCCACCGGACCTGGACAGACCTCCGCATTTAGATATTGAAATGAACTGATTCAACAAATTTGATATGAATCATTCTTCCGAAGTTTGAAATTGCCAAGATAACAAAAATTTAAATATCTTGAAAAAAAAATGGGTTATTTCTGAATTACCGTTTCGATCTGAAATTTTGTGATCCCATCGAAATTTGATTCTGAACAAACCTTCCATCTAGCATTTTGAACTGTTTTCATATTTTTATTATGTTTTGGGTATATTTTCAAAATTGTCATGTTTGACAGTTGTGAAGCCAATCCTGGTGATAAAATTTTTTAACGTTCACATTCATTTCCAAAGCAAAACTTTTCTGCAGCAAGAAATTTTCTTTATTAATGGTGAATTAAGTCTTCGATGCTCTTGACGTTCATGTTGAATGAGAAATTTTATTGTGATGAACATATTTAATATTGATCTGAATTATCACTCCACTTTTTCTTTTTTTTATTACTACACAAAATAGGTTTTGAATATACGCCAAGCAGCGTAGGACGAACATATAAATAGACTTCAAACGTATTGACAAAGTAAAACTTTGCTGGTCACAAAAATGTCCACGTAATTATGTTCCTGTTCATTTACGTTTGTATAATACAATTAGTTCGAATTTATGTCATTTTGACATAAGTTTTGTCACACGTTTTTTTATTATTGTTCCGAAATTTAATTCGATATTTAGGATGAAATACCACTATTTAAATCTATGGGAGATGATTACCCTTCAGAAGGTCCTGTAGCGGTCTTAGAAGAACAGAAGATTAGAAAATCATCACTTGGACCGCCAACCTGGTTTAGAACACCCTCCTGGCCCAAGAGCAAGAATTACGTATTTTGTATCTGAATATTGAAGGTATTTATTCGAATATTTTTAAGTTCATTTTGTAAAAACGGCGAGGCAGGGTTTTTTTCTACTGAGGTTTTTCCCTGTGCTCTGTATCATACGACAGAATAGTATGATACCTACCCCGTTTTGCACCAACCTCAGCTAGGAACATTTTTGTTTCATGTATTTATTTTGTTTAGCTCTCAATTCAAAGAATATATATATATATATATATATATATATATGAATCGTCAAGTTTGGGGACATTTTCAATGTGCCATTTTTTTTGTATACATTAGTATACATTCGTATATATGAGCCATTGAACCGCGAAAAAACAAAAAAAACCTATTTTCAAGTTTGGGGACATTATTCAATATGATTTTTTTTCTGATATTTACGTATACATAAGTAATTTTTCGTGTGATATGGGCGTATACAAAAATAATATTTCGTGTTCAGTTCAAAAAAACTATAAATGTTCACTATTGTTCGAATTCAATGCATCGAAATGAAAATTCTATTTGCTTTTGTTCATCTTGTGCTACATGGGTAAGTTAAAAATTAATTTCTTCCAAATTTTCAATTTACGTAGCATATACAGATTGAAGGTACATCATCAATTTCAAAAGCTCAAATGAATTGATTATATGCAATAAGGAGAATGAAGAGAATTTCATTGCAATTGCTGATGAAAAAAAATTAACTGAAAACATTCGCCACAATAACAAAAGCTGCTCATGCCTTATCCTTAAAAATTATAATTGATCTGAATTAGAGCGCAAAGAGTTTGAATTATATCAAATTTCTTGCCATTTAAATATAATATAATACAGGGTTAGTCGGGAGAGACGGGCAAAACTACAGGAGCGTATTGTGTGTGAAAAGAATTCAAAATAACTCATATGTTCTCATACGATTCCCATTTATTTTCGAGATACAGTACGTTAAACTGAAATTTGGCATTGATATTATTCATATCGTGTGACATGCCAATTTCGATAGCAAATCCAAAGGGTGATATTTTTTCTGGAACACTTTCCCTTGTTTTCCTTCAGAACATATTTTGTGTGAGCCACTGTTAATTCGAAAAAATGTAACAAGAATCGTTGTTGATAAACTAATCTTTATGGTCTCCTTTAGTTTTGTAGTATCGGCTACCTATTTCGAGAAAAAAATTTTGGACGATTTTCTCCTAATCCTCAAATTAATCCAAATTGTCATGAAATATCCAGTTAGTGAGCTCATTATTAGTTTTTACGTTTGCTTTCGTTTTGTCCAAGATATTGAGGAACAAAAATTTTGAATGGCTCTATTTTATTGAACACCCTGTACGATTTGGCTAGGTAACTGTGTGTCTTAAGTTTGAATTCGAAGCGAAATCCGACGTACGACATCGAAACCGATCCCTTGGTGAGACCGTGATTTTGGCAAGGAGATCTGCGTATCTTGTACGATATGCGACAGAAAAAAAAAATTCGTTTCGCGATCCTGAATTCGCATTTCCTTTCGACCATAAAGTATAACGTTATATCAGAAAAATAATCTAATTCGCAACACGCATTTTTATTAATTATAAATAAAGAAAATGTAGGAAATTTGAATTTGCTTGTAATCGTTTCAATTGGCACTTCTTGAGTGTCTGAAAGTGACATTGGTATTAAAGTTTAATAATTTAAATAATTATCATGAATCTTTGATTGGTATATTATGTATATCAACAAGTGCGGAAGCTAGCCAGCAGATGATTAAAAGAAAGATCTTCCTCTAAAGTCACTTAGAACTTTTGCTGCCAATATATAGGTGTCCAGCGTAATGTTTGAGGACGTTTTGAATGGAGATACTATTAATTTGAAGACCGACGTTTTCGCTTTATACCAGTTAGTATATCTGAATGAGTTAAATCATAATGGATCTTGTGATTGATGTTGAAATGATTCATTTCAGTATTCACAATTAACGATATTCAATGTAATTCATAGAATTCATTCCTGAAAATCAAATGGTATTCAGTTCTGAGAATTGTCATGAAGCCGGTTCAGCACTGAAATTTGTAGGATAATTTTATTGCTGTATATTTTCGAGTTGTAAAATATTGGATGTCAATCCATTAATTCAAATCAAAACCATTGAATTTTTTTTAATACTGAATAATTCGATAGATTTTTTCCGATTATGGTGCTCACTTATTATATTCATTTTATCGATAATTTTCCATACATCATTGAACTTGTCGAGAATTTTTCTCATCACATGGAAACAATTTTCTACTGAGAGATCATCCCGATAATGTACAATCATATAGCATTATTTGTACGATTATAGCAAGGGTTATTCGAAACATAGTCTTGAACTACCAACTTGTATATATGTGCATCGGTGAGTTTGAGGACGTTCTTCGTTAAGATCAGTTTGGGGACAACAATAGTTCCGTGAAGAAGTTTCTGGTTCTTTCAGATAATTCGATAATTCAGTGAAAATAACTTCGAAACCACCCAACCAATTTGGCTCGATAACGAACTCAAATGAGAAAATCAGGTCACCCACTAGAATAGTAGAAAAATCTATCGTGAAAATTTCATGTCTGTAACTCGTTCCGTTCAAGAGAACGGAGACCAGAATTTGTCAGTTTACATCGCACAAATAAAATATTTTTCTGAAAATTTCGTAATGGAATGATCGTCATCAAATTTTGCAGCAGTTTGCGCGTTATCATTCTCTTTCTATACTTATAATTTTTATATGATTGGGTATGTGGTTTCGAAAATATTAGATAATAATGAAAAATTTCAAATGTCCATAACTCCGAAACTACTTAACTGATTTGGCCCGTTAACCAACTCAACCGAGAAATTCATAACCTGAACCTTCTTTCAAAATTTCAGAAATGTCACTCCGTCCGTTCGGGAGTTATCGTGTTCACGGCCGGACTGAATAAGTTTTTTATCCCGGATTCTTCATCAGTGAGTTCAACCGAGTATTTCGAGACTTTTTTAAGTTATTCAGCATTATTGAAAATGACAATTTTCTATTTTTTTATTCTATCTCTCTATGAAAGAAAGGCGGAATATGATTTCATATTCAGGTTAGTCAGAAAAAAAGAGCTGAGGAATGTTTAATCGGTTTTTTTCACAGCTGGTATGGTTCTTGAGATCCCTCAGTAGACAACGAGTTTCGGCCAACCTGTACATGGGAGTTTTGAAAATCCGTTGGCATATTTGAAAAGATTATAAAAAGCACATATTTATGTAATGTGTGTTTGATATTTCAGCGGGAATAATTTTAGTACAAAAATGTTTGAATTGAATGTCACATTTTTGATATCGAAAACTGGTTAAAACTGAGTTTTAACGATAGCTTATCGAAATTATTGAATCATAATAATTTTCAAATTGCCGAAATTCAATTGATTATATATTTTTATACTTGCAACCCAACTCATTGTACTTGTTATAAAAGTGATATGAAGAAATTAACTGCCAATAAATGAAACCACATTATATTCGCCTTTTGATATTTTCATTTTTGAGCGCTCGTTCTACTTAAACGAGTGCTATATCGTTTTGCCCAAATGTCTGTAATTTTCGAATTTTGAGCCGAAAATGGTCTCAAACGATAGGGTTCGACTACCTGATGAAAAATATGAGGTCAAATCAAATTCTGTAGGGCCGGCCGGCCGTCCGGATTATCCTAGAGACTTGAAATTTACGTACAGAGTGTTCCATAAAAAGTGGCCATTCAAAATGTTTGTTCCTCAATATTTCACACAAAACGAGGGCAAACGGAATGAAATTTTGCAGCAACTTGCCAGATGCTCATAGTAAGCGTCTCGCAAAATTTTGTGGCCATAGTGTTATCAGAACTATAGAAAATTCAATTGGAATATTGAAAAGAAGAATTTAGTGTCTTATATTAGTGAAACCGTTAGCCATAGCAGCACCACTTTTGGTATTCGAAATTCTCTCATCGATGAGAACAATCACTGAAAAAATCACATCATAGCAACGAGACCCAGGGGTTAATTTTTGATCCCCTATAATACTTTCAAAGTTATATCAAAATTCTATACAGCTGAAACCGTGAGCTGGAGCATCACCATTATTGGTATTGGAAATCCTCTTACTGATGCGAATAATAAGGCGTTACATTCGGGCAGATTCTTCGTTATGTTATGGTAAATGCAGTTAGATCAGAGTACGAGATTTTATGATCATGATGAATGGAATTAATTTCATTGAATAAACCGATATCAAATGGGATTATTTTTTTGCGCATACCCTAGAATCATAGTCATAGACTAAAATTCAGAACAAGAAAAGAATTCATTTCTGTAGTCTCTGGGATAATGGTCTTCCTATTCTTTTATACGTTTACGAAGCGATAAGTTTGGGAACCTTTTTTTATGTAATGTTAAGTTTGTGAACAGCAATATTTTCAGAGTATTGCGATCATTGTATAATCAGTGGAATAATTTGATTTGATCGAATAAATGAATATCTGTTGAACGGGAATAGTTTTTGTCTGTATACTGCAACCCAAATCAATAACTACAAATTTATATGTGTGCAAAGCGAGAAGTTTATTCAATTCTTCATTCTCTGGGATATGAGACTTCATATTATTAAACGTTTGCAAAGCGTTATTTTCGGGTAAATTCTTCATGATTCTTCATTATTTATGATGAATTCGGTAACATCCGAGTATCGCGATCATATGATCGGTGCATGAATTAATTTCATTGAATGAACCGATATATGTCATGTAGTCATAAACATCATACACTACTGTGTATGTGTTCAGAGCGAGAAGTGATGTCATTTCTACAATCTCTGGTCTTCATATTCTTTTATACGTTTACGAAGCGATAAGTTTGGGGACCTTTTTTATGTAATGATAAGTTTCGGAACTAGTTTTTGTTCATATGCAACCCTGGAATATTACAAATTCATGTGTGCAGAGCGAGAAGTTAATTATTTATTTCTTCATTCTCTGGGATAGGAGAAAGTATATGAAAAGTAATTCTTCATATATAAGAAAACTTCTGATATTGCCATGATATACCATTCGATTGGAATGAAATCGAGTTTGAGGATGTAAATTGGCCATTTGAACGACTACGCAAGTTTTTGGAAGGAATGTGAAATTAGAAACATAGAATTTAATTGTTTTCAGAATAAAATTCCGATCGTGCTGAAACTTTGCACTGATATATTAAGTACCAATCTCAAGTCCTATACAATATTTTGACGTAATAGTCTTATTGCTCCTAACATGAACAATGGCTCAAAAGCACCTGCTCAGGGCTTTTCCTATTTTTTGTAATATAATATGCCATTCAAACTGAAAACAGATATCATATTTAATTTTCAAAGCCTTTTTGAAGTTTCATTCTTTGGAGCTCGAAGCTTAGTTAAGTATAAAATTCATTTGAGTATTGCGATCATATGATCAGTGCATGAGATTAAATTCATTGAACAAACCGATATCTGTCATATAGTCATAATCATCATAGACTACAAATTTATATAGAGCGAGAAGTGATCATAGACTAACTAAATTTTAGTTTGTCTATGGAAGTGATGTCATTCCTAAAATCTCTGGTCTTGATTTTCTTTTATACGTTTACGAAGCGATAAGTTTGGGGACCTTTTTTATGTTATGATAAGTTTGGGGACATCAAAATTTTCAGATACTGCGATGATAGTATAATCAGTGGATGTGTCTGATTTGATCGAATAAATCGATATCTCTCGAATGGGAGTAATTTTTGTCTGCATTCTGAATACTCTGAACTGAAAATTTATATGTGTTTTGTGGCCATAGTGTTAACAGAACCATAGAAAATTCAATTGGAATATTGGAAAGAAGAATTTTTTTATTTCTATAACGAACTTTCCGATTTAAATGAAATTCATTCTGTAAGTGGAGACTGACACACTGATTGTTCATGCAAAATTTCAAGAGAATAGCATTATCAGAACCATAGAAATTTCAATTGGAATATTGAAGAAAAGACTCTTTATATTTCCATAACAAGATATCCGAATCAAGTGAAATTTATTTTTGTAATTGAGATTTATATATTTAATGTTTGTGCGAAATTTGAAGAGCATCGCATTATCTGAACCATAGAAAATATTCAATTTGAATATTGAAAAAAATATTTATATTTTCATAACAAGATATCTGAATTGAATGAAATTTATTTCTGGTATGTACATTGATATACTGAATGTTCATGCCAAATTTCAAGAGGATCGCATCATCAGAACCATAAAATTTAATTATTTTAATTTTCAAGTGTGACCATAGAATTGAATTTTTTTAATTGTCAGTTTTTTTTATATATTAAGTATCAATTTCAAGTCATATACAGAATTTTGAGATGATGGTCCTATTGCTCCACCAAAGAACGAGCGCTCAGAAGCTCCTGCTCTGGGCTTGCTTCCATTTTTTTTCTTATGAGTAACTATCTGATATCACATGTTTCTGAAATGACATTCGAAGGGTTAGAGAAAGCAGGGAAAATTTGTGCCATTCAGGATAACAGTTGAGTTTGAGAATATTTTCCTGCTCTCTCAGAATCTGAAGCCTAAAAAATTTTAAACTGCATACAGGGTGTTGTTTTTTCCTAATTTCAAAAAAACTAACATTTTTGAGTCCGGATCTCATTTTATTTCGAAATTTCCATTTAAACCAGGTCGTACTCACTCTATCATTGTTCATACGAAAAATCATCTGATTAGCTCTCTAATATTTCCTGAATTATATTCATTTGAAATTTCGTAATTTTTTCTAAATCTCCCTGTATATCAGGTACCATGAACCTCAGATGATTTCAAATGGCATTTTCTCACTTCTTGAGACATCCCTCATCACCACCTAAACGTTGTCCCATTCCTCACCAGACACCCTGTATGCATTCATGAGAAGGCAAAACTATAGATTGTTTCCGGAGTTACTCTCTCTCTCTCTCTCTCAATTAATCTCATTGATTTTTCGATATGAGCGAAATTACGAATCAGATCAATATCCAACTTGAAATTTAGAACTAAAACAGCGAAGCGCAAATATGCTCTGAATTTCGTAATAATCCTATCATTAGAAGATTCAAAAAAATCTTGGCCGTACAGCAGATCTGGACCTAAATAGTCATATTCAGAGCAAAATCATTAATTTATTGTATGATTAAGAGGTCACGGGATACTTTTCGGCATAATCATAGAAAAAGGCCGATGCCTTTTTCTATGATTTCGATCGCTTATATCGAAAAATCAATGAAAAATTCATCTTATTCGATAATAAGATGAATTTTTCGATATAAGCGAAATTACAAATCAGATCAATATCAAACTTGACATTTAGAACTAAAACAGAGCAGCACAAATTTGCTCTGAATTTCGTTATCATCGTATCATCAGAAGATATGAAAAAAAAATAGAAAATCTGGGCCGTACTGCAGATCCGGACTTAAATAGTCATAACTTCCATATTCAGAGCAAAATCTTTCATTTATTGTATGAATGATGGAGTCACGGAATACTTTTCGACATAATCATGGAAAAGGGCATCTAATAAGATGAATTTTTCAATTTTTTTTCCTCTGGATTATTTCTGAAAGGGGGCTGGCACTACCTTTAAAATAAACAATGCTTAAAATCGGGACGATATGGAGTCACTTTCCAATACAGTGCGCGTCAACATTATGGAACAAATTCATTTCTCCGAAGAAAAATATTCGGAAACGAAATCCCGAAATTTTCTGAATAGGGAACGTGAGTCATGTGGTACTTTTTTGGCAAGGTCTTTGTATCTCCTTTATAGGCGTCCAGACATTTTTAAGACAAATTTTTTTTTTCAAATTAGTTAGTTTGTAGGGGTTTTCAGTATGTGCACTTTGTCATTGCTCATTAAGTTTAGAACGATGATACCTGATGAAATTTGTCACCGAATGAAAGTCGACCATTACAGTTTTGTTCATGAACAACCTTCAACGCCGTCACATGAAAAATTAAAATGTGTCGCTTCAGTTATGATCTCAAGTGGGTATGTTATTAGTGAGATACAAATTCAGTAGAAGCGTACTCAATGTACTGAAAATTTGTCAAAAACTTTCAATAGTCAGTCACAAATGGTCTTGATAAAGAGCACATTTCCGCATTATGCTGTTGACACAGTGAATTATGTTAGAAAATATATCGAATTAAATTATAAAAGAACGGAACTCAATTTGAGACCTTCATATGAAAAATTTTGAAGTTCATTACAAAAATTTTGCGGGATATTTATTCAATTTGCTTGTAATGGGTATTATCTGATTTCACGTTCCATATTTATTTTTTTCATACAGGTTCTCATTGTTATTTTCTTCGGTCTATGAAAATTTTAAAATATTAATTCACTTTGCTTCAAAATTGAAATCCATTGCTTTTTCATTTGTAAAGGCATGAAAATATCAAATTTGCATTGTATTTTCAATATGACAGCTCCCATTCTCGGAACCAATAATGACTAAAATGTTCTAACAAAATCCAATATATTCGATAATTGATTCTTTTTCATCCATGAAATTATCGAGATGATGCTGATAAATAATAACAATTTCGGTGGATAAAACCTCGAAATAAATATGAATCCTACGAATTCAATTTCAATTTCAGCCTGTAGGAAAACTAATAGAACACCATTTGAGTGATAATCACTATTCCACAAAACTCCAAATCAACATTTTATACATTTTTCGAATGAATTTGGAGACGCGTCCTCAAACTTACCATTAAACCAATTTCTTAAAAAGTTTGGGGACTAGTCCCCAAACTAACCAATTCCTGTAAGAAAAGTTTGGGGGCCGTCCTCAAAGTTGACAAATGTCCTCAAACTGACCATTTAGCAACACAAAATGTCCCCGAACTTGACGATTCATATATATATATATATATATATATATATATATATTAATTTTATGGATTTTTATAAAGGTTTTATTATAAAGGGTGAAGATAAGGGATTTCGAACCATCAATATAAGTGTTTTATATTACTCTTTATTCATTTTTACCGAGCTTTCGGAAATCTTTGTTTCCTTCCTCGGTGTTCTGATTCTATGTTTTTTTGAATCACCTCAACGGCAAAAAAGAAGTTTGTGGCTATAACAAAATTTCAAAAAATATCAAAAAACGACTTTTAACTGTATGAAAGTTCATAATCATTGTACTGTATTGTTTTAGAGCCACAAAATTCTTTTCCGTTGAGGAGATTCACAAACCTCGAATTCATAACCCTGAGGAAGGAAACAAAGATTTCCGAAAGCTCGGTAAATGAATAAAGAGTCATATAAACACTTTATATTGATTGGTTCGAAATCCCTTATTTTCACCCTTTATATATATATATATATATATAATATATATATTTACTGCTATGCGTGCATAGCTGGACAGCCCCTTTCATATGGTATCCGTTCATGGCTGGACACCATATTTTTATGTCTTAGCGGGTATAGCTGGACCTCATCGATGCAACGTTGCCAGATTTAGACCATAATCTGGAAAATGGGGAAACGTGAATCAACATTTCTATATCTATGTATTAGGCATTGGTATGGTAGATATTGCTAAGTTGAAAGAGATCTCATCAATTTGGTGAAAATACGCAAGGAGACTCGTAGAAGAAACAAATCTGTGGAAGCATTTTTTGGTTAGAATACCTCAGTCATTGACTGCTATGAGTGCTTTAGAAAATAAGTAACGTGAAGTAAGAATTTTTTGATGGCTTGTTCTTTATGTAATATGATTATAACTAGAAGAAGCGGAAGAAATTATGCACAGTCATTGAATACACGATTTTTGGTGCTATTTTTCGTGAACAGAATGTTCATCAATCTGCCAAAATTTCTGTTATTTTCAAATTTTGGCTGAAAATGTTTTCAATCGTTTTGGTTGGACTCATTGATGAAAAATCCGTGTTCATAATCGATTCTGTCCGTTCGGCCGTCCGTAATAACACTCGAACTGAATGTGCTAGAGAGCTGGAAATCTCAGTTAAGTGTGTTATTTGGTAAAATCAACCGAGTGGCTTCGGAGTAATGAAAGTTTTTTTTTAATAACAATTTTCAGATACATTTTTTCAAGATGTAGTTCTATCATATAATTCCATTAATATTATTTTCAACTCTGAGAAATGAATACTTTTGAAGATTGGATTTTTCAAAGTGTGAAACCTAAATTAAGGGTTTAATGTCTTTTACTCACTACGACGAAGTGCGTGGAGTAGCAGAGTAAGACCATGTACACATTTGGCTTTCCGAAACCCTCGATTTGCTGAGGCGCGTTTCAAAGAGCATGTGGTCAAATGAATCCATCCATACCCAAACGGATCTAAACGCGTGTTCACATGTGTACAGCATCATTTGATCCACTTTGAAACGCGCGTTATGAGACGCCTAATGTGTGCTCCGGTTCGAGCCCGAAAAAACCAAATTTTTAATTTCGATTTTTTTTTTAAATGGCGACATTCAGCATTTGCGAAATGGTTAGAATAAAACCTGATTGGTTTTTATATGGATGTTACTAATATTCATGATCAAATGAAACTTTATTCTCCAGTATTACTCGACAGGTTCTATTTGCCAGCATGTTATCGATAAGCTGGATAGTCTTGGAGCATGGTATTATTTGTATGAGCTTGTACAGGAGGCCATGTCTCCACACAGTGTCGTTGGCTGCAAACAGATCCATGAAAGCGGCCGCTGTTTTCAATTTTTTCTGAAATCCTGCTGTTGTTAGGCTCAGCACCTGATCTGTGCAACCTCTCTGTGGTCTGAAACCAGCCTGTTCAATAGGGACTCGTTGAAGTATTGTGCTTCCTATTCTATTGAAGATGATCCTTTCGAGGAGTTTATATATCAAGCTAAGTAGGGCGAAGGGACGGTAGCTTTTTGGTTGGTCACTAGGTTTTCCTGGCTTCAATATAGCAATGATTTTCGACCTTTTCATTGCATGTGGGATTTTACCTTTTTCCATTATGTCCGTGAAAAACATGGCTAGCCATTTTTTGGTGTATTTTCCACAGTTCATAACAAATTCTGGATGGATTCCATCTGGTCCTGGGGCTTTTCCAGCCTTTCTGTTTTTCCAAGTAATACTGAACAACCAGATAAGCTCCACGAAGACACTTAACGACGGACTGCCACAGGGATCCGTGCTTGCCCCACTGCTTTTCATATTATATATAGGTATATCCGACATGCCTGACACGAAATCCAGAAAATTCGGTTATGCAGATGATGGGGTCATAGCCACAAGACATCAAACGTTCGAGAAAATTGAAATCACCCTAACATCCGACCTGAGAACACCGGGTGCCTACTTCCGCAAGTGGAGACTGAAACATCGTGCTTCCACCTATGCAATAATCACGCCGACAAGGAATTGCAGGTCTACTTCGAAGGTAACCTACTTCATCACAATCCGCACCCCAATACCTCGGATACCCTTGACAGAACGTTAACCTATAGAAAACACCTAGAAACACTGCTGCACAAAACTGCGAACAAGGAACAACATCCTGCACAAACTCTGTGGGACTACATGAGGATCTACTGCCGACACCTTACCTACTCTGCAATAGGACTAGTCTACTCAGCTGCAGAGTATGGTGCTCAGGTCTGGCTTAACAGCGCACACACGCACAAAGTTGATGTACAGCTAAATGCAACAATGAGGATCATTAGCGGCGCACTAAAATCGACTCCCATCCCATGGCTACCTGTTCTGAGCCACATACCACCGCCTGATCTTCGACGCAAATCTGCTCTCGTCCGGGAATTTAATAAAATGCAAGACAACCTCGAGCTGCATATACACCGGGATCTAGCTGACCTAGACAGAAGAAGACTGCACTTCAGAAGACCTCCTATGAGAACTGCGAGGGAACTGGAGGCAAC
The DNA here is from genome assembly GCA_013421045.1 of Propylea japonica. NCBI lineage: Eukaryota > Metazoa > Arthropoda > Insecta > Coleoptera > Coccinellidae > Propylea > Propylea japonica. The sequence goes on from CM024239.1 coordinate 100,789,283, forward strand.
CGATTTCAATCACATAGACCTCTGGGAACAGGAATGGAGGGAGCCTGTCCAGCCCGATGTCATAATTTGCCATGCATAAAACAAAAACCACCTGCATATGAACAGCCCCGCAAAATATGGACATCCATCAATAGAATACGCACTGGACACGGAAGATTCGCAGACTTGCTTCACAAGTGGGGCCAAATACCAACTGCAACATGTGACTGCGGAGCGGCCAGACAAACTGTTCCCACATCATCGACGAATGCCAGAACAGGGCCTACGGAGGTGATAGTGTTGATTTCCTGATGGCGACCAAGGAACGATTGAATACATTTGTCAATTAGATGTTAACTTATAAACTTATGTCGTTACTAGCTTTTACCCGCGACTTTGTCCGCACTAATTTAATAGTTTTCTGCCTTTCTGCCTGCTGCCTACGCCTTGAGTACGATAGCATGAATAATAATAGCCCTATCCTTTTCTAGGTTAGTATCTATCACCTAACTAAATTTCATCAAAAATCCGTTCAGTCCAGCCGTTTAGGCATGATAGAGCAAAACTCCCAGCAAAACCATAAAAAAATCACTAACTCATTCAGTTTTCTGCCTACTTCCTACCCCCTAAGTACGATGACGTGATCATTTTGATCTTATATCCGTTTTTAGGTAACCATCTATTACCTTACTAAATTTCATCAAAATCTGTTCAGCTGTTTTAGACGTGAAAGAGCAAAAGTCCCAACAAAATGACTAAAATAAAAATCACTAACTCAATTTAGTTATCTGGCTACTGCCTACCCCCTAAGAACGATTGTGTGATTATTTATAACCTATGACCATTTTTAGGTTATCATCTATCACCATACCAAATTTCATCAAAATCGTTCAGCCGTTTAGACGTGAAAGAGCAAAGCCCCAACAAAAACGACTAAAAATCACTAACTCACTTAGTTTTCTGCCTATTGCCTACCCCCTAAGAACGATTGTGTGATTATTTATAAACCTATGACCATTTTTAGGTTATCATCTATCACCATACCAAATTTCATCAAAATCTGTTCACCCGTTTAGACGTGAAAGAGCAAAAGTCCCACAAAAACGACTAAAAATCAGTAACTCAATTAGTTATCTGCCTACTGCCTACCCCCCTAAGAACGATGGCGTGATTATTTATAACCTATGACCATTTCTAGGTTATCATCTATCACCATACCAAATTGCATCAAAAATCTGTTCAGCCGTTTAGACGTGAAAGAGCAAAGTCCCAACAAAAACGACTTAAAATCAGTAACTCAATTATTATCTGCCTACTGCCTACCCCCTAAGAACGATGACGTATTCTTTATAGCCTATGACCATTTCTAGGTTATCATCTATCACCTATACCAAATTTCATCAAAATCTGTTCAGCCGTTTAGACGTGAAAGAGCAAAAGTCCCCCACAAAAACGACTAAAAATCACTAACTCAATTTAGTTATCTTCCTACTGCCTACCCCCTAAGAACGATGGTGTGATTATTTATAGCCTATGACCATTTCTAGGTTATCATCTATCACCATACCAAATTTCATCAAAAATCCGTTCAGCCGTTTAGACGTGAAAGAGCAAAAGTCCCAACAAAACGACGAAAATCACTACCAAAATCACTAACTCATTTAGTTATCTGCCTACTGCCTACCCCCTAAGAACGATGGCGTGATTATTTATAGCCTTTGACCATTTCTAGGTTGCATCTATCACCATACAAATTTCATCAAAATCTGTTCAGCCGTTTAGACGTGAAAGAGCAAAAGTCCCAACAAAAACGACTGAAAAATCACTAACTCAATTTAGTTATCTGCCTACTGCCACCCCCTAAGAACGAGGCGTGATTATTCATAAGCCTATGACCATTTCTAGGTTATCATCTATCACCATACCAAATTTCATCAAAATCCGTTCAGCCGTTTAGGCGTGAAACAGTAACAGACAGACAGACAGACAGACCAGAGTTACTTTCGCATTTATAATATTAGTATGGATGACCATTTCTAGGTTATCATCTATCACCATACCAATTTCATCAAAATCTGTTCAGCCGTTTAGACGTGAAAGAGCAAAAGTCCCAAAAAAAACGACTAAAAATGACTAACTCAATTTAGTTATCTGCCTATTGCCTACCCCCTAAAAACGATGGCGTGATTATTTATAACCTATGACCATTTCTAGGTTATCATCTATCACCATACCAAATTTCATCAAAATCTGTTCAGCCGTTTAGACCGTGAAAGAGCAAAAGTCCAACAAAACGACTTAAAATCAGTAACTCAATTTAGTTATCTGCCTACTGCTACCCCCTTAGAACGATGGCGTGATTATTTATAGCCTATGACCATTTCTAGGTTATCATCTATCACCATATCAAATTCATCATCAAATCTGTTCAGCCGTTTAGACGTGAAAAAGCAAAAGTCCCAACAAAACGACTGAAAATCACTAACTCAATTTAGTTATCTGCCTACTGCCTACCCCCTAAGAACGATGACGTGATTATTTATAGCCTATGACATTTCTTCTAGGTTATCATCTATCACCATTCCAAATTTCATCAAAATCTGTTCAGCCGTTTAGACGTGAAGAGCAAAGTCCTAACAAAAACGACTAAAAATCA
>CM024239.1:100792017-100859091 GCA_013421045.1 Propylea japonica
TCTACACTCCACAGTAAAAAACATAACATCAATAAAAACGCATGCAAAAAAAATCTATCACAGAAAACTGAAAAACAAATGGAATGTCACATAAACAGAACGATTAAACACAATCTTTCTCTCTTATTCATGTAGAAATATTTTGAATATACGTATCATCATTCTAGTCAGTCAGAACTCGACAAATATTCTATCCAGAAATACATACATATTTGAAAGCACACACGAAGAAAAACGAAATTCTTGAGGATTCGCTAAAGAAAACTTCACCCACTTGAGTCAATATCAATTCGAGTCTTCAATCTTCTACGCTCTGTTGTCTCTTTTTCTCCACGATTTTGCTGACATCGCATCGTTCTCGGATTGCCTCCAAACTGATGGAGTTCATATTGAATACCTCTTTCTATATAGCCTCGAATTGTTATACTCACTACATTCTACTCCTTTTCATGTAGCATAATATATGCAATGTCAAGTTTTTAAAGCATCTCGAGAGCATTCTCTTCTATTTGGATTATCTGTTTTATTCTTTTTGTTTTACTTAATCGAATGCCATATATTTCTGCCCAAATGTTTTAATTTTCGAATTTTGAGCCGAAAATGTCTCAAACTATAGGTTCGACTACGTGATGACGAATCTGTGGTAAAATTCAATTCTATTCGTGAGGCAGTCCGGCCGTTTGTCCGGCCCTTCGTCCGTAAGCATGATAACTTTCGAAGGGAATTTCTGAGATATTTTCAGAGTCGGTTCCCAAATGGCGCGGTTAATTTCGTTAACCATCCAAATCGTACAGTGAGTTCCATAAAATATTGCCATTCAAATGTTGTTCCTCAATACCAGACACAACGAAACCAATCAAAATGACATTATCGATCACATGCAAGATGCTCATAGTAAGCCTCATGCTAAATTTTGTGGACATAGTGTAGCAGAAGCGTAGAAATTCAATTGGAATATTAAAAAGAAGAATCTTTATATATTCTATAACAAGATATCCGATTCGAGTGAAATTAATTTTGTGAATGAAGTTTGATTATACCAAATGTTCAAGCATTCGATGGAATCGCAACATCAGAACCATAGAATTTAATTTTTTTCAATTATTGATTCTTTACATATTCCATTCTGTTGAAAATTCCCAGAATATAATTCTGATTGTGGTCAGTTTTCTAATTCAAATACCTTGCATGAATCTCAAGTTCTCTACAAAATTATGAGGTTAAAGCATTATTGCTCCATCAATGAACGAGCTCTCAAAAGCACCTGCTCAGAGCTTTTCTTGAATTTTTTTAATCCCGAATTTTTATACTCACTAGATTATTTTCTCATGTATCATAAATATGCAATGCTAAGTTTCGAAAGTTTGCAGTTGAACTTCTCAGATTTCACATTTCATTCCATGTAACAAGTTTCAACATCAAAAACATTCAGCATGTAGCAACATCTTTCTCTGCTCAACTGCAATCAATGTGCAAATACTCGGTCAACAATCAATCACGCTCCATAATGATTATATTCAGGAACATTTCCGATAGGATTTAGCATGAATTAACTTATGGCCATTGAGCGATCATGTATACAATGACAATTTGAATATAAATGTTTATTTGTATAACAGTAGGGATCTACATCCAACCTGTGTAAACAAGTAGATATTGAATCATTTTTAAGCAAATTATTATGTGTCCATAGGTAGACATTCCTTGTATAATGTGAATGCACCTGCCGATTTCTGGAAGTATCTAGGCAAGATCCTGCTATTTCAGCACTTTTGTAAATCGAGATTTCTTTATGTGAAAATGGAATTGTATTCATTATTTTTATTCAGACCTTCTAAATAAATTTGTTTTTAAGAACGTAGTTCGAGAGTGAAAAAATAGTATATTATATTATAAGGATTAAAAGTGCATCTTTTTTTTACGAGCAATATTTGCAGTTGCGAGGCGTAGCCGAGCGAATGCAAAATTGCGATGCGAGTTAAAATAGGCACTTTTAATCCGAATAATATATACTATTTTTTCTCCAACCAAGTCAAAATTACAATAAAATTGGTTTTAGTGAAAATCGTTCATAATTTGGTTATGAATTTGAACACAGAATCATGACAGTGATTGTCAAGTAGACTTCAAATGCATTTACTTTTAATCCAAGATTTAAAAGTAGCGTTTTTAATCCTAGGATTAAAAGTGTGCTAAGAAACGAGCAAATTTTTGTACGGTAAGAGAATTATGACTTTTGCACCTGAAAATAGTACAGAAAAGTCAACATTTTTGATGGTTGGAAAAAAATAATTATTTGCATCACATACATCGGCATCGGACGGCAAGGCACGAAAAGAGCACTACGGAATTTTTACTAGGGTATGAAACTTTTGTCTTAGGGTATGGCACATACTGGGAGGTCAACTGAGGAATTCCGATTTAAAAGCTCTCTAAAATTGTTTTGAATAGATATAGAGAAGTGGGGTTGGTCTTAAATGAAGAAAGGTTCATGGAAATTCAGTCGCCATGGTCGTCGTACCAGTGAGGAGCATTCGTTCTGTGCGCGCGCTTATCACCAAAATCAACATTTTTTCTCTGATGAAGCCCATTTTCATCTCAACGACTATGAAACCAACAAAATTACCGGTAGTGGTCTTCAAGAAACCCCAAAGAGAAACATGAACCTCAATTGCATAGTCTGAAGTTCACAGTTTGGTGTGCAATACACTTTCACAAGGCATTATTGGTGGATTATGATCGTTATGTGGACATGTGAACAATGTTTTTGAAGCAGCTCTTCACGACTTTGATGGGTACGATCGGGACAGTTGGTTTCAGCAAGACGAGGCACACTTTAAATCGGTCTTTACTTGTTATTCAGTCGCTTTCTCCTCCTGAAAAGCTGATTTCTCGGCGTGGAGACCTTCCATGGCCCCCTAGGAGCCCGGATTCTAAAGATTCTTCTTTTCAATATTACAATTGAATTTCTATGGGTCTGTTTACCACTATGGCCACAAAATTTTGCATGAGGCTTATTATGAGCATTTTGATGTGGTCGAGAAATTATATTTCGATAGTTTTCGTTTTGTCTAAGATATTGAAAACAAATATTTGAAATAGTTATATTTCACGTAACATCCTGTACGATTTGGCTGTTCAACGAACAGCCGTGGTATTTGAGAACCGAACTCAATCTGAAAATGTTAAGTCTCTAGGCCAATCCCTTCGAAAGTTATCCGGACCGAATTGAATTTTGACCACGATTTCGTCATCAGGGAGTCGAATCCTATCGTTTGGGACCATTTTCGGCTCAAAATACGAAAAGTTTCTTTCTTAAAACTGAAATGGGAAAAATTAAGACCGATTTTTGTACCACTCCTTCGTCCGAATTCTTCTAATCTTAGGAATGTGCTGCACCTCATCGGCGAATAAAATCGTTTATAATAACATATAATAAAATATCTTTCTCCATTTTTCCATAATTCCTCCGAATCAGCCGACTAGTTCACTCGACGGAAATCACCGCTGAAATGATGTTTTCAACTTGGTTTACAACCGCTATTTTCACTTTCATTTGGTTTATAACCAGTTGACAACATAGTCTTCAACTAAGTTGATCATCTGTAGGCCACAGAACATTGGGAAAATAGTGGAAAATTTTGAATATCAATCACATCCACCGAAACTTCCAAACTGATTTTACCCTCAAATGAACTCAACCTAACTGCTCTTCAGAATCCGAAATCTACCATCAAAATTTAAATTCGTAACTTCATACCTACGAGAGTTATGGTGTTTGTAGCCGGTCGGCTGAACAGAACATTATTACCTCGGATTCTTCATCAGTGAGTACAACCAGCCGTTAAAGACTACTCACAGCTCAAAACTACAGACATTTCGGCAAAATAACACTGTTTTCTTCCGATTCAAAAATGAATTTTCTGGGACGTATGGTTTTCAGTATTGGGTGCAAATCGATAAGTTATAATTTTCTTCTTGAATTCTTGTTAGAATAGTGTTGGAATATTCAATAACGGTATATCCTACTGTAAAAGCTCTTTTTTGTGTTAAATGGGCGCAAAGAATTACAATGGATAATGGTATCCATTTCTTGAATTCCCTAAGCTGTGTTAATTATATTTTCTCTAGCTAGCTGTCAGACCTATGAAATTGAGGGATAGTGGAATTCCATCATTAATGGAATAAATCATACCAGAAGTAGGGAGAATTTTCTGAGCAATAGTATATTCCACTGATGAATATGCTACCTAGATGTGTTAACGCCTTCAAGAACAGATATGACTCCTGAAATCTAGTGCTTCAGTATGACTATTGTTCAGTTAGGTTTTCAATTTGCCAATGAATTAATCTTTTTTTTTAGGAAATTGATATTTATTTCTTTTTTGTCACTATTCTTGAGCTGTTACTTGTTACTTTTTTTTGAGTTATATAGGGAATCCTTTACTCGTATATTGTAAAATAATAATAATATAATAAAAATCGATGCATATAATGAAACGACAATGGTCGACCAAAAAGTGAAAGGAGGTTTGACGTATACGAATTAATCAGTAATGATCCATTTTATTGTTCAATTCGTATTCATTGTTTGTTCAGTTGGCGCCTTTCCAAACCTTCTCCGGGAATCATTATCTGGGATGAAATATCAGTTGCATTGTGACAATTTTTCGGATGTTTTAGGTGTCTGCGGAGCTAGAGTCCCGTGCGCCACCTTCGGTGTTACACTGTGAATTAATTATGCGCCACCTATGTCTGTGCACAAGAAACAATACGATGGCCAATGGTTAATTCCCTACGGCTTGTTAAATATAGCTGGCATAAACGTAAAGCTCGATGTGTCATTGTGATAATCCCGAAATTCGATTGAAGCGAAGAACTCTTACATGACTAATTATTATTCGCTCATTGGAACCGCAACTCAAAGTTTCTGCTTCACAGTTTCAGAACAAAATACTTCTAATCTTATGGTCCAAGAAAAGAACAAGGGGTAAAATGGATACTAAAGAACTAGCACCACCCAGATCAAGATATAAGGAGGGGGCCGATGTGCCTTTTGTGATACAAAAAATTCAAGGAACACCCTGTGCAGAAGCTTTTAAGCGCTCGTTCTTTGGTGGAGCAATAAGACTATCCACCTCAAAATTTTTTACAAATCCCATATAAAATCAATTTCAAAATATTGACACCAAATATATAAATCTAAGCACCATCGAAAATATTCAAAAATGAAATATGCGAAAAATAAATAATTACAAAATTAAATTCTATGGTTCTGATCATGCGATCCTCTTGAAATGCTGCTTGAACATTCAGTATATCATTCTTGATTCTCAAAATGATTTTCTCTTGAATCGGATATCCTATTATGTAAATATAAAGATTCTTTTTTTCAATATTTCAAATGAATTTTGATTCTGCACAACACAATGGTCACAAAAATCTGCATAAAAAAGTCAATGTATCAATCGTTATTTATTACAAAATGAATTTCGTTCAAAGCGGATATTTTTTATGGAAATATGAAATTTCTTCTTTTTCAATAGGTATTTTGCATGAAGCTTATTATTAGCATATTGTATATGGCCGCAACATTTTATTTCGATGGGTTTCGTTTCATCTGAGATATTGAATAACAAAAATTTTAAATGGCCATATTTTTGGAACAACCTGTACGATTTGGCTCCAAGTACAGAATTGAATTTGACCACGAATCCGTCATCAGGGAGTAGAACCATATCGTTTGGGATCATTTACGACTCAAGATTCGAAAATTTCGAATTTGGGCAAAACGAAATAGCACTCGTTTAAGAAGAACGAACGCTCAAAATTGGAATATAACAGATACCTCTTTCACAAAACAGGTCGCATTATTTTTTCAGAAATTGGACGGCTTCTAGTCAAACTTTCTGTTCGGTGATCTTCAGATATCATCTCCTTCAGAGACAAAACGCCTTACAACTAATTTAATCAGTGAAGTTCCGACCCAATTACTCAACCGAAAAACTTGTCATAATTTATTAATTAGGAGACGACGAGAGTTTAACACAGAACATAAAATATAAGAAGTGCTATCTGCCTACTAAACCCCTACAACACGCGTGACATTTGAAACGTCAAAAATAAATGGGGCGATTGGATTCTGAGGGGTGGTCGCTTTTGTAAGAGAGAGGTTCTATGGTTTCGTCCCGAATTTTGACAATGCTCTGTGTTCCAGAAAGAGAGAGAAAGAAGATAATATATATTTTTTATTTATTTTACTTGCTTTTCCTATTGTTTCGGAATTAAAAGGCAGATTTGAAAGAAATATACAATATACATTATAAAATAATTATTTTATTAGGCTCAATTGTACAGTACATAACTATTGAATGTTTTGAACTAACAAACATTCATGATCAACCACAGGTCTTACAATTTGAGTACAGTTGAAAAACTTCCGAGCAATCGTTGACAAATTTTGAAGCATTTGTTCATATAATACGTATAGAACATCAACACTTGTATTAAAAAAGTCATGTTAAGTCACTATAGGTAGTCACTACACAGTACACTGATTCATTCGGAAGGCAAAGATACATCCAAAAAGAGAATGATTACTAAAACCTTATTGGTTATCAAAGAAACACAAAATATAACTTCAATGTCCTCACAAATACTTTCATATTGGCAATATTTAAACAATTATTCTAACTTTTTCACTTCCTTCTTCGACTCAAACAAAACAACACACAAACAATAAAAATGGCAGCATTGACATCCCATCCCATCCCATTTAAATTTGACATAACTTGGATTTAGCTCAGACATACGTCACTGCTTGGCTCAGTTGGCTCCGCCCCCAAAATAAATGGGGAGACGTATGTCCGTGTTGTAGATTTTACTTCTAGCGTTTCACCCCCCTGAGTTTAACCAACTTTTCTATCATCACATCATTATATTCATTCGGCGTACAATTAACTGATTATTCCTCACTTCCTAAACTAATGAAGATAAATTTAGAACGAAGTGAAGCCGATCCGGCTTTGTTTAGGACTCGGTAACAGTAGCGTGAAACAAGATTAAATGAAATAAGCGTAAATAAGTTTAGAAATACCCTCGGTCGATTTGATTTACATTGATGGTGTCATCGCTATGGCTGATTAGTATACTTCGATGCAGCAAGTTAGTTCAACGTCGGAATCATAGAGATAGAATAGAGAAGAGACGCTATGACATACAATTGTGTAAGGAAAAATGGGACCACTGGGCGGGGCTTAGTTGACGACCAATATGGCTGAAAGTTCAGGGTTGAATTAAGTTGCCAGTTTTTTCTGTTTACGAATTTCACCCAAAAAATACGACGTGTTGGGGTCTTTAGGAATCCTGTTCAAATAAGGTCAATTGAAAATCGAATAAACAATTTTTCTTCAGGCGATAATATACACATATGGAAAGATATCAGATTACCAAGACATACTAGCAAAATTTCGAATGCGGATCTGTTCAGTACTCATCCCTACCTATGATATGTTTTTCCTTTAATTTTCTTCTTATCTGTCCCTTCTCTGCTTGAAGAAAGCCATACTGCACACGATACCATTTTATTATTGTTTATTAAGCACAAGAAATCTCAATTTAAACTTGAAAAGGTACAAAAATCACTATTTTTAGAAAAAATTCAATGATTGTCAAAATTCGACGTATAGCAGTAATATGGCGGATCTGATACCACTTTCATTTCATTGATAGCAACTCTATACTATTCTATCTCTATGGTCGGAATAGTCCATGATATGCGACTATTTTGTTCTCTTCAGAATGATGATGGTCATATCCTTACAATGGGCAATACAAATGGCACCCAGAATTACTTGAAAACTTTAATGTCGTTTCCAGATAATTGAAATATTTTGTGAAATATTCGGCCATGTGTTATATGAGATCTTTTCTAGAGAATAACTTATACGATCCCTTGAAGTTTGGCCCTTTATGAAGAAAATTATATTTGAGACGGTGTTTCTTTCGATGAGGAAAAATTCTGTTGATGATTTTTCAGTTGACGCTTCTTTGATATGTGTGGACGATGTATCCATGTCCTCATCAGACAATCATTTCGTCAGTTTTACATATCATAGATTATCCTGGGTGACCTTCTTTTAGAGGGTTGATATTTTCACGCTGCTTTGATAATAGTATATTATGCAACGAGAGTATAGTGATAGCTATTATTCTCGTAGGCGTAAAATAATACTGGGTGGACCTATCTGATCATCCTCGAACTACAACTCTTGTATCCCCTTTCATATAGATTTATTGCTTATTCAGAGAAAGTCGAAATGCCGTCAATCCATTCCTTCATCTTCTTTAAAAGCCTGGTTCTAGGAAAACACCCGCTTGCCGATTAACAATCCGAGGTCAAAAGTGCTTCTATCTGTCGTAAAAAATATTACTCCAGAACGGATGAAGTTTGAGTTCTGAAATTTTAAGGTAAGGTTCGGGACCTTAATGAGGCAGGCCAAATTGGTGCAGTAGTGTCGGAGGTATGAACATTTGAAATTTTTCACTATTCTCTCAATATTCCTATCACTACATATGGAATTAATTTGAAATCCGCTGTCAAGAAGAGAAAAATGACTCGTCAAAATTTCATATGGATCGTGCTATCAGAAAATCCAATCAAATATATTTTGCCTGTGCGATTTGGACCGATTTATTTCTGGTCACTCGAGTGGAGTGGAAGGAGTGAACGGTAGATTTAAGATTTCCGAATCTCTATGTGCTTTCGTAGAATCAAAAATTCGATCAACTATAGTAAGAACTACAACTATGGCGAGTATATCTGAGGTACATTTTGTCAGTAGGGAAGTGTGCCCATGTTGGCACCCTTAACGAATTATTTACATATTTCATTAAAGGAATATTTTTCTATGTCATCGAGTGTACAGATTTACTGATACTCGTATGTAGTATGCATTCTTATATATAGTTTCAATATAAATTGTTAAAAATTTGGATTATAGCACTTTTTACAATTAGGCCACGGGTGCCATCATAAGATCACGTATGTCCTTTGATGGCATATAACTTAAAATAAAATGATATTATTTATTGAAATGTTTTATTGAAGAAAATAGCAGTCCTATTTCATGAAAATGAAAATATAAGTGTGAAGAAACTAAATTCACATTCTTTGGCATCGTCAAAATATAAAAATATAATTTTTATACGCACAATTCACATAAGAATATGATTTGCACTAGCACACTCGGCATGGCACCAGCTGGCGCATTTCTGGCAACGCAACCAATTCTCCCTTGGTGGAGACATGCACAACAGCTTATAACAATAAAGACAAGCGGCATCTGAATCATCGTCATAATGTCTTTCTTCATTTTCCTCATTTTCTTCTACGAACTTAATCTGTCTCTTGACCTTTCTAGCTAGCTTCTCTCTCTCTTTCTTTGTCTTCTCTTCTTCTTCCAACTTCTTTTCTTTTATGTCAGGGGTTGTATTGAGGATTCCAACTTTTCTCCGTTTTCTTCCTCTGTTCACTGGTTGATTCTGTAACGGCAGTTGGCAGTGGTGAGAGTTCTTGTATAATTTTCAATGATCTTGATACTTCACTTGAAACGATTTTCATTATTTTCGGATACCTACCTCTAATATTTCTTACAAAGTACCAGGCTTTGGAGGAATCGTCTCTTGATCTTGATAATTTTTCCTATGATGGCACCCTATGCTATCAGAGGAACACTCTGGCTATGCCATCATAAGCATAAGTAACATATAATTTTCAACAAAGCAAAAAAGATACTAAAAAGAAGAAAAAACCTAAAACTTTCACACCAAAAGCATTGTTATAGAGTGATTAAAGGAAAGTATAATCCTTTTTTACACAGATTTTTTGAATAGCCAAATAAAACGAAAAAGAATGAAATAATAACTATTACATCAACACCCAAATGATTGAACTCTTATAACAGTCACAAATTGCCACGTATTCAAGGGTAACTACGTATGTATATCAAGCGTAAATGCCATTTGGCGTACAAACTCAGTAAATATAAGTTTGTTCAGTTGATGTTAACAGACTTCTTTGAAGTGTGCCATCATAAGCAGGATGCCATCATAGGCATACTTCCCCTATTGTAACTATAATTAGAGGATTTTGGAAAAAAATTAAATTCTAACAAGTACTAGTCTAACAACAAGGTGGTCATATTTTGATGATTTCGTGATGCATCTCTTGAATTAGAAAATACAGAAATAAAAATATATACTCGGTTCACATATTATTGAGCATAAAGTAGGCCTTGGTTCCATTTTCTTAGGTTGGTAGTTTTGGGAACAATTTGCCGCTTTCAATGCAACGTTGCCAGGTCTAACTATAAAGTAGCCCAGTATTCACTCATTATACGACAACCAAAATAGTACTGATTTTATATGTGAAAATAACACTGCTTTTGAATCACATCATGGCATCTACTAGGTAGGTATGTATGCGCAAGAATGTTTAAAAAGCAATTTCAAGAAGACTTCATGGAGTTGTGAAAGTAAATCACTTCAGGTTATGCATCAACCATAATATATTACTCCAGATAGATTCGTTTGAGCATAAATTTTTTTATTCGTCACTTAATATTTGCTTCAGAATTTTTTCTTCATTTGACTTGATTCTGTTCATTCGCATTCTATTGACTATAAAACTGATAATTCTCGAATACATTTCAGATAGGTACCATTAGTTTCCATGTTCAAACGATGATATTTTTTATTCAACTCAAGTAGAAACTGTGAAATGCCTTAGATTATTTACACCAAGATAGAGCATAGTGAGAGAGAAAACGTGGCCGAAATAAGATAGCAATATGTTTATTATTTTCGTCAAATCAAAACACATTCCCGCAGCTCCCTATTGGTGGCTTTCTACCACGTGACCTGGACGTGCGAATGAATTTCATTATGGCCGCCTTCTTTGACAGCTGATGCTTAGGTGGAACAAGTTCAAACTTATCGTTTTGAGTTAACCAAGTGATTTTTGTAGTGAAAACGAGGTTGTACAATAATTATTTGCTGTATTAAGCTGAAAAATGGTTAATTCCTGTGTGATATGTAAAAAAAGCACCAGTAAAGACTGCGGGCGATCCATACATCGGTAAGTAAACACAACAAATAATAATTTACCATAGGCGTAGCTAGGAGTACCTAGCTCTCAATATAAGCATATTGTAAACTTATTTTAAAAGCATTTTCTTTTAATAGAATGCCTAGTGATAATGCCAGACGGAAATTATGGATGGATCAATTAAATTTGGGAAATACAAAATTAGCGAAGGAGGTATATGTTTGTTCTGACCATTTTTCTGATGAAGACTTCCTATATAAATCAGCAAAAAGATTTTTGAAAACTGAAGCTATTCCGTCCAGGATTTCGTCATCGATTCATTGGTAAGTCTATTGAATATTATGAGGGTGTTTTATTCAAATTTGATTTGGATAATATGAACATCTAAATATATATATTTTAAAGTTTTTACATCTGAATGTCTTATTTATAGTATAGAGGTATTTATTGGTTTTTTCACTGTAAATGTTTTGTATGACATTTCATAATATTTTTAGGCCTGATGAAGCAAACGAGAGTTTGCGAAACGTTGCTGAATATACTTTAAGATCTTTTGAGAGTTTGTCCTTATCCCGCAAAATACAGTTATCAATTTATTAATTATTGTGGAGGACACTAATATTTGCATTCTCTAAATATAATATTTCTAATTTCAGTTCCAGTAGCACATCTCCAGATGAAAGGCCTGTGACTCCAGAACCATTAGATACTAATAAGCTAGGTAGTGTCAGGGAATCCTCAAAACTGAGTAATTCTGAACTATCCAGAACTTCAACAGCTAGTGATTTGTCTGCTACACTGACTACTTCAGATTTATCTGCTACATTGACTGCTTCAGATTTATCTGATACATTAACCGCTTCAGATTTATCTGCTTTTTTGACCGATACAGAATCCTCTGGTGCTTTGACAGTTTCAGAATTGTCCGGTACTATGACAGCTTCAGAATCGTCAAGCAACTTGGTATCCTCGGAAGTATTAACAGTAGCACATCCAACTACGTAAGTTTTACTTAATTTTATATTTATAATATTGCAAAATATATTCTGGTTCATTATATAAAACCTTCATTATCTTATTTCAGTTCTGAAGCTAAAAGTTCTGTACCAAGGCCAAGAAAAAGAAAATGTTTTGTTGGTGATGTAACGGATGAAGATTTCAGGACACCAAAACAAGGAAAATTTGCCTTCTCCCTTGCTAAACGAAAAATTGCAGAACAGAAAAAGAGACTGAAAGCATTGAGGATGAAGAACAGAAGACTGCAACAGAAAATTTCAGATATTTCAGGACTACTGAATAATTTGAGGGAAATGAACCTTATATCCGATAATGCTCAAGATTATATAGAGGTAAGTAAGATTCAGCTTTGCATATATGTGTGGAATGTAATTATTTTCAATATTTCAGGCATCGTTACCAGGTCCTAGTAGAGATATGGTAAATAGACTCATAAGGGGATCAAAAAATCAGAAATTTACACCTTCTCTACGAGCATTTGCCCTATCATTACATTTTTACTCGCCTAGGGCCTATAATTATGTTAGGGAAAATTCAATAATTCACTTCCACACCCAAAGACTATTTCTAAGTGGTATCAGACCATTGATGGAACTCCTGGCTTCACAACTGAAGCCCTCAGTGCATTGAAGAACAAAGTGCAGCAGTCTGCGGGAGAACAAATTTATTGCAATCTGGTGATTGACGAGATGGCTATTAGAAAAAAAATCGAATTCATTGCTGGTAAATTTTATGGATCAATAAGTTTTGGAGAAAAACCTGAAGTGGATACTTTACCAGAAGCTAAGGAAGCACTTGTGTTTTTAGTTACCTGCATCAATGGTCACTGGAAAATTCCAGTAGGCTATTTTTTGATAGATGGATTATCAAGCAGAGAAAGAGCCAATTTGGTAATTAACTGTCTGGAGTTTTTGAATGAAGTAAATTTGAGAATAACTTCTGTTACTTTTGATGGAGCAGCTTCGAATTTGAATATGGCGAGTCATTTGGGTGCTGATTTTTCGAATCCTCAATCATTGAAGACTCACTTCGAACATCCAGTCACCAAAGAGAAGGTATTAATTTTTCTTGACCCTTGTCACATGCTCAAACTCTTGAGAAATTGTTTAGGAGACAGTAAGATTTTGAAAACAAAAAATGATAAATTAATCAAATGGACCTATCTTGAAGAACTTGTGAATCTTCAAGACATAGAAGGATTGAATGCAGCAACGAAGATAAGAAAACGTCATTTACATTTTGTGAAAGAAAAAATGAGAGTGAAGATTGCTGCGCAGACATTCAGCAGGAGTGTGTCGGATGCTCTTAAATTCCTTGAGTTTGATTTGAAATTGACAAATTTTAAAGGTGCTGAAGAGACTGCAAATTTCTGTCTCTTAGTTAATGATTTATTTGACATCTTGAACTCAAGAAATAAATTCTCTCCATATACATATAAGAGGGCATTGTCTTTCGAAAACATTGATTTATACGTGGAAAGGTTTTCTGAAGCAAAAGAATACTTCATGGAACTGACTCTGAATGGAACACCAGTATTATCTTCAAGAAGGAAAACAGGGTTTCTAGGGTTTTTAATATGTATGGAGAGTCTTGAGGAAATATTTAGAATGTATGTGGTGTCAAAAAAATTAGACTTTTTATTGACCTATAAGTTCTCTCAAGACCATCTGGAGGTATTTTTTGGTGCTATCAGGAGTCTGAATGGATACAACAACAATCCCACAGCCAGACAATTTCAGTCAGCATATAAAAAGTTGTTGATAGCAAGGGAAGTGAGAGGTGCTGATTCTGGAAATGTTGTTAATTTGGACAATACATCAATTCTTCATGTTTCGTCATATAAAAAAATAACAATAAATGATCATAAGGAGGACTTGGAGGAGACTGAAGAGTATAAAAATTTGTGTGCAGCGTTAAATGATCATGATTACTTTGGCTCTTCAGGATGGCAATTATCTTCATATATACAGGATGTTTTAATTTATATAGCAGGATTCGTTGTCAAGTCATTGAAAAAATGTATCACTTGCTCAAAATGTCTTGATATGTTGGAGACTTGTGAAACATATTCATTTCTACAGAAAAGAAAAACGTATGGCAATTTATTCAAGGCATCCAAATTTGTCATTAAGATATGCACACAAGCAGAAAAAACAATAAGATATATGATTTCTAACAACCCTAATATTTTGAGTACAAAATCTGAAAATTTAATCAATAAGTTGATTCATAATTGTATTGTCTGTTTACCAGATGATGTTTTAAATGCATTTGGCAATCATGTATTTGATGAAGGGTTTCTAGAAAGTCATGAATTGCCTTTGATAAAACTGATATTGAAAAGATATTTCACTATAAGAATTCACCACGAGACAAGAAAAATGAGCGATCAAGTGGTGAATCGAGTAAGAAGCATGCTCACACATCTGATTTTGTATCAGAATCAATAAGTTTTTTTTTATCTTTACAATTGTTAGTTTTAAGTTTTAGGGTGATCAGGGTGTATAAAACACTCTTTTTTGATCGTGTACTTTTCGATCCTGTTTGGATTCAATTACCAAGGACAATAGCAGTAGTAGATTCTTAGTTATTTTATTATAAACATTTCTGAAGAATCGATTATCAGTATATTTTAGTTACCTATCGTATTTCTTCAAATCATTATTGTAAAAATCATTTATTTTATGTTACATGTTATTTTTTATGGAAGTTATTAATACATCCTTGCTTGATAATCAATCCTGATTATGCAGGCTTTCAAGTTTCAATTGCTATTCCACTTTAAATACTGATGCCCCGTCCATTCCATTGCAAAACTAACAAAATTCCAATCATCTATCTTATATAGTGGAACAAAACTATACATTCATACTATCATTTGCCTTCAAAGGTGCAGGTAATGGATGGACAAGGTTTCAGTAAGTAAGTAAGGCCTATTACAGCATTAATGAGATCTGATATGATTATACTTCACACTTGATGTAAAACTGACCTATCTAATACATTTTCATGTCGAACTGGATCAATAAATTTATTGTTATTTTTGTTATTCAATTTAACATAGTATTCAGGTGTAATATCCTTAAATTTCAAACCTTTGCAGTCAAATGAGCTCCATTTGTAATAACATGGTGGTCCCCAATAAAAATCTGGACTCAACTCAGAACAAGATATCAAGCTGTGTTAAAATCCAAATTTAGATACAGCATCGTCTTGTATGGTAATAACGTACCATGCAGCCTTACTGAAAAGTGACCTGAATAGATGTATTCGATATAATAGGATTGTTAATAAGATCATTGATAATGATATAACATTCAATTGTATAGGTATTTGTAATTATTAAAACCAGAACAACAATATTTGAATATCATATTTGCTATTTCAAATCTCTTTTCATATTGAATTTTTTTTCGAATCGAAAATATGCCCGCACTATAAAAATTCTGCGTATAACAATGATTTAGAATAAGATGAAAACATCGGGAAGGTCAACAAAATTCATAAAAATAATGACATTAATTATGCATCCAATGAAATAATAATTAAAGATTCGATAACCTTTGAAGGATTTATTTCTATTCTTAACAAATTTTTAGATCCACGCCACTGACTTCTATTTACGACAACACACTTTGTTTGTAAACAAACAGTGTTTATTATGGGAACAAAACATTCAGTTCATCTAGTAAGGGATTGCTCCATCTTGGTGTAAATAATCTAAGGAAAATGCAATCATTCGTCGTTAGGTAATTAGAGCTGTCTGAATTGCGTTATCAAATTGTCAATTTTCAGTAGTAAATTGTCATCGTAAAGAAATCCGCTATTTATACAGATTTCTTGTAATAATAACAACAGTGCGTATCAATGTGACAAGAATATAAAACAACAACCAAAAATTTCAATATACACAATGGAATATGCCGAATTGTCATGGCCAACCGACGGCTCAATCTTTCGTCAACGGACTATACATGTTAAGAGTCGCTACGGTACCTACCTATAGTTTTTTGTGCTACAGGTTGATTATGGAATTTGGCCAATAATTATAATAAGCTCTAATTTTCACAGGATTGTGACTATGTTGAAAAAAACTTATTCCTTCCTATTCATTCATGAATTGGTACGGTGAGATCAACCGCAATAAATCAAATCTGGCAAAATTTCAAACTTTTTTTGTTTTATTGCATGTTGAAATTCAAACTTTTGAACGCTACTTATTTATTATTTATTGATGATTATTGATGAATTATGAACTTTTCTGTTCGAATTTGCAACATACTTTTCCTGAAAATTTTGGCAGTTGGAATAATCGTGTGCAGGGTCGCCCGTAAGACAGGCTCAATCACGATAACTTCCGGTAGGAACGACTTCAAAACTTTGAATTCTACGAAGATAGATCAAGATTCAAACACTACAACCGTAGAAATGATCTAATTGGTGAATGTTCCTTCTGCTTGAAAATAATTAATCTACCAATTCTCTAATTAAGCTCTCGATTTCAATTCGGAGTTAAGACCTTACTCATGAACCACCCCTTATTTGACAGTTCAGAGACAACAATATCCTGTTACCAGTTTGTTGGAATTACCTTTACTGTTTATTTATGCATTCGAATGCACTCTGGTTTATGTTCCGACTCGATCTTGCTCATTCATTTAAATCAGGTCTAGGAACACTCTTCCTAACTGACACGAATCTCTAGTGAAATAATTAGAAAATGTCGAACGATTCATTCAATACTGAAGATTTGTGGAGAATTATAATATGTTTAGCAGGAATTGAACCATATCACTCTGAATATGTTAAAAAATGAAAAATATATATTTATAGTTGTTTAATCAACTAGGTTATTAAAGACCGAGTTTATAACAAGATTTTTTCCGACAATCTCAATATGAATAGTGTATTAATTCTTGATTGAAATACATTCTTATTTTATACAAGACTTACATTGGACATAATGAATTTTCTATGTATCTATGTTCCAGTAGAGTTTTTGACATTTTTCGGAGTGTTTCTTAATACTTGTGAACGGTTGCCATGAAGATTGCACATTAAAATAGCAGAAATTGACATTAAAATCAACTTTATTTTGAGATCGACGGAAATAGTTATTTCATAACCGAGTTGATTACAAGATTTTTCCTACGATCTCAATATGATTTGTGTATGAATTCTTGATCGAAATACTTTCCCATTTTGCACAAGACTTACATATGACATGATGAAATTTCTATGTAAGTATCTATGTTCCAGTAGAGTTTTGACATTTCTCGTAGTGCTTCTGAATAATTTGTGAACGGTTACCATGGGGATTGCACATTAAAATAGCGAAAAAATTGAGCATTAATATGGGTCATTAATGATCAATTTCGTACACATTAAAATCACCTTTCATTTCGAGGTCGGCGGAAAACGTATTTTAACGTTCCATATGAAAATAGTGGAAAAAAACAAACCAATCAACTTTATTTCAATCTGGATTATGGAATTTGACAGCTTAGGTACTATGAAAGTTCGAGAAATTGCATTTTCTTCCTATATGGTTGATTAGTGATTTTGGGATAATTTTCTGTCGAAGTCTAGGTTGAAATCCATATAACATTAGACTTTTTTGACCGATTGAAAAAAGAACTCGAATATTCTTCTAGCGAACAAGCTGAGAACTTGTTTTTTTATACCTGCCTATCTTTAATACATTTGAGTTATGAAGAAGATTTCACAATATTCAATAATGCTCGTTTGTACTCGTATTCGAAATTCTCTTTAACATTCTACAGGCCCGTTTCGATGAGTAATTCAAATACAACGACAGGTGCTATATAATAGACCAGCGAACCATCTTGTTGAAAGAAAATGTATTGCTGCGTAGATCACGTTCTTTATTTGGATGTATAATACTAGTTCATGTCAAAAACGAATTGGACGTGCTCAGGGTTTTTTTGAAAACCTCTCAGTTCTGCAATAATGAATATATTCATTATTTCTAGAAAGAACTGTATGTCAAACAGTTTCGGAGTTTTCAATTTTTCTGAAAACATTTTTCCGAAATTTTATATTGTGCGAAAATTTGGACAAGCCTTCCAATTATAGAGAAAAAAAAATCCGATCGGATAAGAAGTTTCCCAAATGTTCGAGAAATAAAATTATCCATAATTCGAAAACTACTCGATCGATTCACTCGTCAGAGTACTAAGCTGAGATATTCCGACATAAATGAAAATTTCAAGTGTCTTTGTAATTCTGTCAGTGTCAAAGCATTTCTTTTCGAGAACCCCTCTAGAAATTCTACTCAATTATTGATATCATAATTGAATATCTAAATATAAAGTTGAACTCAATGGGATTTTAGTTTTCAAAATATTTAAAGAATGAATTTCAAAAATTTCGAACTCAGGCACTGTTCGAACGTTTATCAGTATCCTAATTAAGCTATTGTATCGGCGAGTTCAATCGAGTCGTTCGTGACCACGAATCAAAATTCGAAAGTACAGATAGGTATTGAAAAAAAATTATAACCCTTTGTTTCCTTAATACGCAACATTCTACTACGAAACTGACAACGTGAAATATTATTTCTTTCATGAACCAGAAAAAATATGATTCTTTACGAATAAAAACTCCAGAAAAAAGCACCTAGAAAAAATTCTCGTTCTTTGGTGGAGAAATAAGACTTTTACCTCAAAATTTTATATGCGATTCAAAATTGATACCAAATATAGAAATGCAGTATCTCAGCACAATTGAAACTATATCATGAAAACTATTCAAAATTTTAAATATGTAAGAAATAACTAATTACAAAAATTGAATTCTATGGTCTATCGGATATTCTGTTATGAAAATATAAAGATTTTTTTTTCAATATTTCAATTGAATTTTTCTATGGTTCTATTTACACTATGACCACAAAATTTTGCATGAAGATTCAGTATATCAACCGTCATCCATAGAAGAAATTTCACCTGAATCGGATATCATTTTTTATGGAAATATGGAGATTTTTCTTTTCAATGTTCCAATTGAATTTTTGATGGTTCTGTTAAATCTATGACCACGAAATTTTGCAGTAGGCTTGTTATTACCGTTTTGCATTCGGTCGTAACATTTCATTCCGATTGGTTTCGTATTTTCTGAGATATCGAGGAACAAAAATTTGAATGACCACATTTCATGGAACACCCTGTAAGATTTGGCTGGTTATCGAACTTAACCGAGCCACTTGGGAGCGAACTCATCCTGAAAATTTCAAGTCTCTAGGACAATCTCTCCGAAAGTTATTGTGGTAACGGACGGCCGGACGGCCTCACGGACAGAATTGAATTTGACCACGAATTCGTCATAGGAGAGTCTAACCCTATCGTTTGAGACCATTTTCTGTTCAAAATTCGAAAATAACAGACATTTGGGGAAAACAATATAGCACTCGTTTAAGTAGATCGAGCGCTCAAAAACCGGTACCCTATTCTGGATACCAATCGGAAAAGTGTCTGTAAAATATTTATAGCATTCTTAGTTCCTCGAAAAAAGACCACTGTAAGGTTGGGCGCACACCGGAGCCGACAAACAGTCCCCGACGTGAAAATCTGTCGGGAGTCGTCGAGGTAGCAGTGAAAAGCTTAGTGGTGAATGGAACCATCGCACACCAAGGCGTCCTCGACAAACAGTCGTCGACTGGGCAACGAAGCCGATCATACTATCGTCGCTCTTGTTCGGTCGGAGTCGGCAGACATCGCGCATGACAGTTTGTCAGGTCTCGACAAGGTTGCAGTAAAATGCATTTGTGGTAAATGGAACCATCGCACACCAAGCGTGTGCGGACAAAACGTCGTCGACCCAACGAACGAAGCCAACCCGACTACCTCGTCTCGTGTTTGACAACTCCGCCACGATACGTTTTTTTAAACATATTCAGCCAGAGAACAACTAAAATACCTATCGAGAATGACCATTTTAGATGATGATTAAAACGAATTGATAATAATTTAATTAAAATTGTATTATTCAGTATACAAAAAGACAATGCGTACAGGGCGACCAGAATTGGTGATACCTGAACTAAAACTTTTTAACCGTGCGAGATAGAGAAAAATGATTGACGTATGACATTGGTCTTTTTTCGAGAAACTCATTTTGTCGCCAACCGCATTGCTTTATCGTATTTTGTTTGGAGTCAAAATTGACATTTGGGAAATTTTTAATTTGGTCATTATGTCCGTTCCTGTTTGTGCTATAAACTCAAAACAAAAACATTATACGGACACTTTTTCAATAGGAATCCAGTGGCTTAATCTAATTTTTCTGAGTGGTTTCCTTCATTCCTAGCAGCGATATATGACATGTATACAGGGTGTTTCCTAAACATGCTGCAAAAATTCAGGGGGTTGTTCCTTGGACTATTTTAAGCATGTTTTGTCCTTTGATGATTTTTGAAAAACCTCTTTGTTTCAAAGATACAGGGCGAACAACATTTTTCATATTTTAAAATTAATAATAGTTTAAATAAATATGCGTACAGCACTGTGTTTACTAAGTAGGTACAATTTATTTTTAAATGTGGAAGACTTGCGAAATCGGATCATTGCTGGGTGTAACTTAATGAGAAATGATCCTGGTGTTTTTGAAAGGGTTCGGCAGTCAATGAGGAGAAGATTGGATGCTTGTATGCTGGCTAGAGGTGGTCATTTTCAACAGTTTTTATGGGTTAGTTATTAAGTTAAATTTTATGTAATTTTTCAAAATAAAATGTTATTATCTAAAATTTTGTTTCCCCTGTATCTTCGAAACAAAGAGGTTTTTCAAAAATCATCAAAGGACAAAATATTCTTAGAATAGTCCCCTGAATTTTTGCCGCATGTTTAGGGAAACACCCTGTATATTGTTGAAACGAGGAAAAAACGGTGTTTATTCTTAAGTATAAATAAATTATTGTTTTCATAAAAAACAATTTTTTGTAATAAGTCAGGAAGGAAAACCCTCAGAAAAAAAATAGATTAAACCACTGACCACTGGATTCCTATCAAAAAAGTGTCTATATATTGTTTTTGTTTCGAATTCATACCATAAACAGGTACGGAGATAGTGGCCAAATAAGAAATTTCCCAAATGTCAAATTAGCTTATAACTCGAAAACAAAAGACGATAGAGCAATGCGGCAAAATCAGTTTTTCGAAAAAAGACCAACGTCATACGCTAAACAACTGTCGAAGACAAACTGTTTAGTTCAGGGATCACCAATTCTGGCCACTCTGTACATATCAATGAAAAAAGAATTAAATATCGAAATCTCCAAGTTTTTATCCTTGAAAATTATCAATGATCACTTGTTGGGCGAAATTTGCGGAGAAGGAAAATATTTTTAAATCGCCCAAAGAATACGGGAGAGTCTTGGGTTAATTCATTTTTCCGTTAAGAATTTTTATCGATGAAATTTTTCGTACTGATGAAAAATTTCCTAGGTCAAAAGGAATAGCAATGCTGGGGCGTGAAACAACATATTCATAGTTATTTTATCAACTAGTTCCTTAATGGCAGTGATTAATAGTCGAGATACTTTAACGTGCTCTTTCCGCTCACGCGGTAATACTTCGAGACTATTAATCGCTAGATAAATAACTGAGTTCATTAAAAGATTTTTCATCGATTTCATTATGAATTGATAATAAATTCTTGATTGAAATATGTATTATTTTGCACAAGACATACTTTTGACACAATATAAATTTTATGTTCTAGTAGAGTTATGACATTATTCGTATCCTTCAGAATGCTTTATCTTCGGTTGCCAATGGCAATTGCTCATTAAAATAGCAGGAGTTGAACATTAAAATGGGTAATTAATGTGCAATTTCTTACACATTGCAATCACCTTTCATTTTGGGGTCGACGAAAAAATAGATTTTTTTTCGTCTGAGTCATCGAAATTCGAGATAAGTAGGTTGCATGCTTTTAGCATTTCATGGACTACTTCTACTTAATTGAAAATTTTCGATCTGTAATCGAAAATTCTGTTCTTGAGAGAAGAAATGATTGAAGAAAGAAGCTAATAAAAGTGGTCCCGTATTTTATGACATTTCGCTATAGAACTTCCTGTTTCATGATATACACAGATGATATAAATCATCAACTTCATCGGCATTTTCTCTTTATTAACCCTTCAAAGGCGGAGTTTCTGTTTTTCAAACAGAGTAAATTTAGCGATTCTTATGAGTGAATTATATTCATCAATGATGAGGAAAATAAGAATTTCAATTTTTTTTTATTTTTCACAAAAAATAGTGTGACCATATGTTCACACTAGCTCAATACAATGAATTTAATAAGCGTGTTCTCCGTGAATCTAACTTCATTCATAGGATGAACCCAATGATTTCTCATATTTTCGCCAATATACTTTGCCACATCGTTATTACACAAAATTCTTCTTCTGAGTCCGAATTCTTTTTTTTTCAATTTACGTTCGAAAGAAACAGATACACTGATTATAAATATGTTAAGCTTATGAAAAGTAAACAAACGTTTCCCCTTCTCCGTCTCTCTGTTCTGTCTCTGGCGATGCGGTGTGCGCCGACACGAGACAGCAATTGAAATCCGTGTTGTCGACCAACGGTTTGTCGGGGACAAGCTCGGTGTGCGCCCAACCTAACGCGCCGGGCCATTCATTTTCCTTCATAGGGTTGAAAATTTGTATATCGGGGATCCTCAATTCGGGCCACCCCGTACACCGCATCTAAGGTATTGGTTGTAATTAACAAACCACACTGTTCTCGTGTTCTCTTATTCCGTATTATGTATTTCTCTGAATATTTGAGAAGACCGCAAAGTTGCTGTATGCAACATTTGTAAGCAAAGTTCAGCTTTAATAACGGTATTCATTGAAATTTGTAGTTTCAACGCTTGCCCATTATACAGAACGCGCTCCAAATGAACGATATGTTTCTGCTGAAATATTTCATCAAATATATATTTCGCAAAATGGTGAATGCGCAACAACTTTTAGCTAATATTTTCAAGAGTTCAAATCACGTGAAATGATGAAAACTTGTTTTCATGTTTTATTTACTCTGATATCATTTGAAGGAAAAAATATCAGTTTGCAATTCAAAAAACTTTTCCGTGGGTAGGAATATTCATGATGAATCTTTATGAATAAACAAGGCTGTAGCGAGGAGGGGGCCCCGTCCCCGAAAATTTTCGGTAGTACGGTATTTTTTCGGTTTAGCATTCGGTGGGACTTAAAAAAAGAAAAGTCTTCACTACCCAAGATTTGGAGAAGGAGCGGTGTCCGGACCAACCCCCTCCCAATTTTTTTTGTGGCTATGGCCTTGTGAATAAAAGCACTGAAAGGAAACCTTAAAAAATTCAAGAAAGCCATGAGCAGATGCTTTTGTGCGCTCATTCAATGGTGGAACAATAGGGCTAGTACCCATATGGTGTAAAGAACTTGAGATTGATACTAAATATATAAATGCAAAATCTACGCATGATCCGAATAATATTTTGGTATCATCCGCCACTGAAAATGTAAAAACTTGACAATTAAAATAATTAAATTCTATGGTCATAATACTACAATCTTCTTGAAATCCTGTATGAGCGTTCAGTATCTCTCGTTATAGAAGTGTAAAATTTCTTCTTTTCAATATTCCAATTGAATATTCATGTTTTCATGGTAAAATTGAATATCTCGTTATGGAAATATGGAGTTTTTCTTTACAATATTTCAATTAAATTTCTTATGGCCAAAAATTTTGCATGAACTTTATTACTAGCATCGTGCATTTGGCCGATAAATTTCATCCCGATTGGTTTCGTTTTGTTTGAGAAATCGAGGAACAAAAATTTTTGAATGGTCACCATGAAAATCTCAAGTTTTAGGACAATCCTTTGAAAGTTATCGTGCTAACAGCGGACGCACGGAAGGTCCCACGGACAAAATTTAATTTGACCACGAATACTTGGGAGTCGAACCCTACCATTTGAGATCATTTTGGGCTCCAAATTCGAAAATTACAGACATTTGGGCAGAACAATATAGCACTCGTTTAAGTAGAACGAGAGAGTTCAAAAACATGTACATCATACTGGATACGATCGTTGCTTATGACATTCTGAGCATCTCGAAAGAAGAACAGTTTAACTTGCCATTCATCTCCCCGTATTCTTTGGTTTCAAAAAGTTGTAATTCAAGGATCTTTTATCCGGTCTACTTCATACACCGCCTCTAAAGTTTATTGGGTGTAATTAGACTACTCCACTACTAATTAGGTTCTCTTATTCCGTAGGTACTGTATTACTCTGAATATTTTCGAAGTCCGAAAGTTGTTGTATGCAACAAAAGTAAGCAGAGTTCAGCTTTAATAATGGTATTCATCGAACATTTGTAGTTTCAACGCTTGTCCATTATACAGAACGCGCTCCAAATTAACGATATGTTTTTGCGTCAAATCAATTTATAGTTAGTTACTGCGAATCGGCGAGAGAGTAACGCATTGCAATTACTCATTCGGTATGCTTGCACCAATGCTTCAATTGAACTTTAATGAGGGAAACATATTCAATGCTCCAAGGTTTCATTTTCCAACGAATTCTATATGAAGCAAATTACCACATACCCATTGTTACCATATACCGATATGTATATTGTACAAGCTTTAATATAATAGAGATTCACATCAAAGTTTATACAGGGTTGTCCCAAGATGTTCCACACAGCCAGGATCTAGACCGAGTTCTAGACCCTCAAACCTGATGAAATTCCAAACGAATAGTACTTAATCTACTAGGGTTAATTGACAGCGACCATGGTCAAGATATTTCAACGAAACCATTAACCGCTGGTTTAATGAAAGACTTTATTACAAATTGTTTTTTCCAACGACCTCATTATGAATTGATAATAAATTTTTGATTGAAATACATTCTTATTTTGCATAAGACATAAATTCGACATAATAAAATTTCCAGTAGAGTTTGGATATTACTATTAAAGCTTCTCAATGCTTTTTGTTAGGTTACCCATGACAATTGCACTTGAAATATAATGAATTGAACATTGAAATTGGTCTTAATGTTCATTTCATACACATGGAACTCATCTTTCATTTTGAGGTCGGGGAAATAGTTATTTAATCAACTAGGTTATTGAAGACAGCGACTAATGGTCAAGATATTTTAACGCGTGATCAGAGCGAACGCGTTAATGGCTGGATGATTTTTTCCATGATCCCTGCTTTTCAATTTAATTTGAAAGTTGAGGTGATTCAATGAAATTTTTTGAAGGACCACTCAATTCACTCGAGAAGAGATAGTGAACTGTATTGCGTTTTGAAATGTAGGGCAATTGGGTAATATTAATGGGTCGAATCAAGATTCATCGAATAAAGGTACGACTAACCTAGGGTGTTATGTGGAGAAGTCCTGCTGGCCAGCGTTTCGAATATCCTGTATGTTCCAGTATGAATAAACACTTGGCGTTTCGAATATCTATTGTTTTCCACTAAGAATTAACACTTTGCAGCGAAAATACAGGGTCTCTATAAATGATTGTAATAGCGCAGTTGGCTTTGGATTATGCAAACCACAGAATTCTGTGATCATGCAATGCTCTGATTGGTTAGAGATTGATATTCTGTAATCCAAAGCCAAACTGCTCTCATAATCATTTATAAAGACCCTGTATAACTACTTTGAAAAAAAAGCGGCGAAAATATGAAAATGAAGCGGCGGTGATAAAATCGACGAGTTTTATATGGAAAAATGACAACAACTTTTCTCAAACTCGCGGCGATACTGTTCTGTGAATTATCCATATGTGCACACATGTTTCTCTTCAGGGAAAATGTCGCACCTTTATTTGTTTGCGCGCGAAAAGGAAAATAAACCATGAAAATAACAATTCCCAATTACCCGCCAAAACAAACTAGAACATTTAGAAAAAATAAATAACTATTATTTATTCAGAAAATAATGTTAATGTATTGCATATGTTATGCATTAAAATTTATATACACTTATACAGGGAGCGCATAAAAACTTGTTCAGAGACCATTAGTCGCAGGTGCGTCAAGTTGGTGACACACCCCTCGAATTTTGGTATCAAATTGTTTTGAGAATTTTGTGGCCATTTTGTGCCAATTTGTGCCGTATGTTATGAATTTTGTGCCCGTTGCGTCCTCGAGATATTTCAAGTTTTTCAAGTATGTCACCACTTGACGCTGTGACACAATTGTGGAAATATGAAAAATTTTTCTTTCGATAAATTGTGCCCATTCTGTGCCAATTTGTGCCGTATATTATGAATTTTGTGCCCGTTCCGTTTTCGAGGTATTACAAGTTTTTCAAGTGTGTCACCAACTTGACGCTGTGACACACTTGTGGAAATTCGAAATTTTCTCCTCGATAAATCGTGCCCATTTTGTGCCAATTTGTGCCGTATGTAACGAATTTTGTGCTCGTTCAGTTCTCGAGATATTTTTAGTTTTGTTTGTGGGGCGTCAAGTTGGTGACACACCCCTCGAGTTTTGGTATCAATTGATTTGGGAATTTGGCGTCCATATTGTGCCAATTGTGCAGTATACTATGAATTTTGTGCCCGTTCCTTTTTCGAGATATTTCGTTTTTCCTGTGAGTCACAACCTCACAATGAGACTTATATGAGGAAAGCTGGAAATATTCTCCTTGGATAAATAATTCAAAATTGTGCCGTATGTTACGAATTTTGTGCCTGTTCAGTTTTCGAGATATTAACTGTTTCAGTTGTGAGGAGCGTCAAGTTGGTGGCACACCTGTCGAATTTTGGTATCAAATTGTTTTGGAAATTTTTCATTTTTTGAGATATTCCATTTTTTTTTCATGAGTGTCACCAACTTGAGGATAATGCCGCTAATATAGAAAAGGCAACGAGTGTTGTTGTAAATTTTTTCGGTTGCTTTGCCCATTTCCTGAAACTTACTTCAAGACGCTCTGTGTTTGGTTCAACCCATCAGCACAAAATAAAAACAATCTTTTCCCACTTCAGTCGTGACAGTCTGTCCAATTCAAAATTGATGAAATTTCAAACACATTCTGATGTGGAAATTCCATAGTAGTTGATCAAGATATCTCAACAAGGTGGAATTCGACCTTCCATATGATTGAACGTTTCATAGCATTAGAAAATTCTTTACCATCAACAATTGGTATTTTGGAGGAACGCTTACCGCAACTGTCATCGAAATTATTAAAGAACTTTCCTGAAATTTTACAAAATTTCGAGGGGACCAAAGGGTATTGAAGAATGATTATGTTGAGAATGAGTTGTTTATTTATTGATATTCTATATCGGTACACCGTATGTTTATTTCGTAAACAAAAATATAAGTTTAATTTTTTTATCCAAGGATTCTCGTTAATATGTTGTTTTATTCCCTTCATTTCAGCAGTAGGTAAGTTCTATCGTCCTGAATTATGAATTATTCGCTCCTTGACTTTTGCACCATGAAGCAGAAAAATGCACGGATTAGAGAGAAGACAAGCAAATCAACCACGATGAACGAGAATCGAGTAAGGAATTGGTACAGCATATGTTTTGGAGTGGCGGCTTGTGACAAAATAAAATGATGAGGCACATCAGAAAAAATTATTATTACAAGGAAAACATTAATCTTATAAACTCTACTTTGTCAGCTGCATACTTATCATCATGAATAATCATTAAGTACTGATAATTTGGGTTTTTGAATCCAATACAAATCTTCATCTTATTATGGCTATTATACTGACAATTTTAATTTTAACTTTACTTAAAAAATCATTCGGTATTAATGCTTCAACGCAATGATTCTAGCATTTTATTGTTTGGTAATTGCCCTGAGATAAGTTTTTCAAGTCACTTTAACCAATTTTTCACTAAACCCTATCGGAATATGTATTATTAACCCGAATATGCAGTTTGCCGATGAAACGAAACGAAACTATCGCGTATCTGTTTTATTGAATCGTTATATAGCTCATTATGGAATGAAGTAGAATATTACTAATATATAATTATAACTGAGGATGTGTCAACATATTCGATAAGCCTGTACTTATATTAATTCATCAACTCATTATTATATTGAGTTGATTATTCTAAGTGAAAAGATCGTCGAATCATTGAAATTTGGTTGTTTTCACCTAATGTCTGCCAGTTCAACAACTCATACTTTAAAATGTTCACAAAATATTATGACATGGTTTTAACGCTCGTCTTTGAATTCTGCTACATCTATTCATCTCCAGGAATAACACAACGTGTACTTGGTGACTCACATGAAAAACTCGAAATATCTCTAAAACGGAACTGGCACAAAATTCATAATATACGGCACAAATTAGAACAAAATGGGCACAAAATTCCCCAAACAATTTGATACCAAAATTCGAGGGGTTTGTCACCAACTTGACGCTCCCCACAAACAAAACTCAAAATCTCGAGAACTGAACGAGCACAAATTCGTAACATACGGCACAAATTGGCACAAAATGGGCACAATTTATCGAAAGAAGAAAATTTTCGAATTTCCACAAGTGTGTCACAACGTCAAGTTGGTGACACACTTGAAAAATTTGTAATATCTCGAAAACGGAACGGGCACAAAATTCATAATATACGGCACAAATTGGCACAGAATGGGCACAATTTATCGAAAGAAAAAAATTTCATATTCCACAAGTGTGTCACACAGCGTCAAGTTGGTGACACACTTGAAAAACTTGAAATATCTCGAGAACAGAACGGGCACAAAATTCATAACATACGGCACAAATTGGCACAAAATGGGCACAAAATTCTCAAAACAATTTGATACCAAATTTCGAGGGGTGTGTCACCAACTTGACGCACCTCCCAGCAGAGGTTGTAGGGCATTTTCAGTATCTACTACATTAAATTCAGTAAATTAACTCGTAACTAGGACTGAGATATTTGGACGAATTTGCCCCAAAATTTTATGAATCGTTTGATCGAAAGTATGCCTCGTAGGGTAGAATGCTTGAGACGAGCTCGTGGGCCCAACTAGGTACTAGCTTAACCGAAACTTCAGCCTTCTTGTGGTTTCATCATACAATTTTTATGTTATTCAAACACAGAATTTTGAGTGTTTCGTAATAAAGTCTTTTTTCTCTCCAACTTTCCATTTTTTCATTCTTTTCTCAAGTGCACCATATTATCAACTGAAAATACTCTGATATCTGAATGAATTTATAATCTTGGAGCGAATATTTCAGAGATAAATTTAGAGCAAGTAAGTGATCCCTATCAATTGTTGAGGCAGTGTAGTATGCGACAGGGATCTCCTAGAGATTGTCCAGAGACATGCGACGAGCATCCCTTCGGTTTGCTACGACCTTCTTATACGGAAAGATTGTCCATCTTCATCCACCAACTTTTTCAGGTAATATTTGAATTTCGGTGACAAGCAGATATCGACCATATTTTGTTGTCATTTTTTTCATTGGATCTTCCTGAACAACATTAGTGAAACCAACAAGTGGTGGTCTCCAATTTAGTCCACAAATCATCTTTGAACATTCAAATAACTATTGGTTTAGTTTCATTTCAGGTATAATCAATAATTAACATAGAAACATCGAGGGGGGAGGACACATATCCACAAATTCTGAGGATAGCCCGCCGTTTTTGATGGTAGATTTGGCACCGCCACAGATTCATTCGCGCGAATATAATACGATTCCTTCCCGTAATTTCCTCCTCATTAGATATGTCACTCGCCTAAACGATGGCCAGTGATGCCAAACTTACCATGAAGAACGGCTTTCCTTAGAATTTATGGATATGTGGTGCCTCTAGAATTTCGATGTTTCTGAATTAATTATTGAATATACCTGAAATGAAGCTATTCGAATAGTTAAAGGAAGGTTTCAAAGGTGATTTCAGGATTTAATTGGAGCAGTGAATTTGTGGTTTAATAGTGAAAAAAAGAGACGTGAAGATGGAACATTTTTGGAATTTTGGGGGCCCATATTTTCTAAATTGTTATATCCATTCCATATTCAGCGTATCCATGCATTATTACAGCGCGTTTTTCATCTTAGCATAAATGTTTGTAATTGGGTATTGTACGAAATTCTTGAAACCCCATTTTTTGTCCTTAGTGTTTTTCAACGACGAGGCCTGCTTCTCTAGAAATGCTTTCATGAATTTTAACAATAATCCTGTTTGGGCTGAAGAAAACCTACACCAAATTGTTGAAAGTAGACACCAGCAACAATTTTCTCTCAATGTATGGTAAGAGATGCTGGAAAATTATTTCATCGGTCCTTTTTTCACCCAGAACGTTGAACTTGCAAGAGTATAAACGTTTTCTCGAAGACGAGGTGCCAATTCTCCTGGAAGATGTTCCTCTGCAAATAAGAAGAAGAATAAAAACTACTGTTGTCAATTATGCTTATCAATTGAAATAAAGATTTATTCGTGAAATTAAAATATTACGGATAAAATTTTCTTCCGGAAATTAGTGATTAATCCTCCAGAAAAATAAATAGAACATCTTTATCTCCTGTCATAGGCATACAATAAATCATAAAATATTAATTCTAATAGCCATACAATGAAATGAAAATTTTGCAGGAGATTTTTTTTTCCAGAATTGAATAGAGAACCATAAGAAAATTTCATTCTTCTAAAATCTATCCCACGAAACAATTTTTGAACGAAAATCAAAGGGGGTTCTTCTTTTCAACCTCTAATAATAATAATATGAGATCTAAAAAAAATGTGAGTAACATCTACTTAGTGCTTCATATTATGTAGAGTTTCTTGAATCAGTGTTTTTAAGAAACCGTAAAAAAAATTAAAAACTATCAACTCGCTTTCCAAAGGCTGTATCCTATTTCAAAAAAAATCATCTGAACTACCCCTGCTTATTTTCATCGAGGAATCATCTCCCAAAGCCCCTCGCATTAGTTTACAGACATCGTGTATATTACAAATATTTTTATTTATACAATTGTATACCCTTGATTAATCATCATGTTGAAGTCCTCGCGATTCACTCTGTGTTTCCTAAGTACGCTGAGGTTGTGAGAAACAATAGCTTATCGATTTTCTTTTCGATATTTTACAATACATTCATTCACGAGTTCATCATCACAATGTATATCATCGTTTATTTCTGCGAAATTTATGCTTCTGGAATAATTTTATCTGGATTGAAACCTCCTAGTTTTTATGCCTCACAAATTATTGGCTTCAGCCACTTACAGTTAATCTGAATGGCGCCGGGAGTCTTAGCGCACGCAAAATAGAGATTCTTCAATACCTACATCGACCCATCAACTGAAATTTCAATCAATATCGTACCATGAATATGGAACTGAGGGATTGAATAAATTAGTGTGGGAGTTGGTATACTTTTCAAGTCGTATGACGCAAATCGGCATATCAAAAGTGTTATGGCTTTGCGAAAATATCCATGCATTATGCATTCATCTTGAAAATTCGCATAGTTAAACCAGTCGAGTACAGGGTGATTCACTTATCTTGGTGACCTAATTTTTCTCGAAAAGAGATTAATATTTTTTTATTCTGTTGGCAGTATGTGGAACAAGTTAATGTTGACTTGAAATGTGTATAAAAGTCAGAGAAAAGAATTAAAACGCCAGGCGTTCTCCAGCAACATACCTTTTATTGTGTCATCCGAAAGATAATTTAATTTTAAATGTTCCTTCTGAATACCATTTTTTCTTATGTCTTACCGTCAGCGGCCTGCAGCGTGTAATATGTTAATTATATTCCATTCATTTTCTTCTGCATTGTGACAAAATGTCTTGATTTAGAGACATATATGTGATTGTGCTTCTTAAAGTCG
The DNA here is from genome assembly GCA_013421045.1 of Propylea japonica. Classification (NCBI taxonomy): domain Eukaryota; kingdom Metazoa; phylum Arthropoda; class Insecta; order Coleoptera; family Coccinellidae; genus Propylea; species Propylea japonica. Next base: position 100,823,995 of record CM024239.1, read on the forward strand.
AAAGAGACTTTGTAGCAAACTATTTTTCAATTTCTCAATCATTATATTCATCAAATATTATATTTTATAACAAGAGATATTTTTTAATAACAAACGAAACATGTCAAATCATATGTTCTATACAGGGTCTTTCATGAGGAACCTCACCCATATTTATACGGGAAACTACTGAACATAGTTCAGCTTTTTTTTAATGATAGATATCATTAATTTGGCAGATGTAATTAATGATATCCATCATCAAAAAAGAGAATGTAAAACATGGTAAGTTTTTGCATATGGTTCATAAGGAATTATTTATTTATCACTGGAGAGAAAACCGATGGCCGATTAGTTGAAATAAAGAGGTTTCCGATACAAATTCGAATCAAAATTCGCCATCTATTTAGGAACAACCTGTAACTTTTTTCTCTTGCATATTAGGGTAGTAAAATCTTAAACATGGTTTAGGTAACAGTTCCTGAAAATTTCATCTTTTTGGCGTCAAGGGAAAAGAAATAGCTGAAATTCAAGACGAAAAACAGTTTTTTGTGAATAACTCAGAAAATATCCACTTTAGGGCAAGGTTTGTGATGCATACACTCACCTTATTTTTTAACGTAGATTCAATATCTGCCATGAAAAAATGGGGTTCTAATTTGAAAAAATTGATTTTTCACGATTTTGTCATCCCTAACTTTGAAAGCGATTTTTTCACCCCTTGTATCATGAATCGCGATTTCGATTTTCAAAGTGGATACATCAATCTTACATCTGAGAAAATCCCAAAAATGAAAATTTTCCATCCAAAAACCTCGAAGTTATTCTTGTTTCAGCGGAGCTCTATTTTCGATTTTTTTTTCGTATTTTCCCGCTCAGAGAGAAGTTTCCAACCAAAACTGAAAATGTTACAAATCAAAATAACTTAAAATTTTCTAAGGAATCTGTTTCTGCAATAAAAAAATGGAAGTTGACGTCATTTCCGGAAAACCGGAGGTGCTCATGCCTTGAAAATATTTTAGATTTCATCAGCATCGTGAAATAATTACAAGTGCTGAATTTCATGAAAATACGTTCAGTAGTTTCCCGTATAAATATGGGTGAGGTTCTTCGTGAAAGACCCTGTATAGCGACCATATTATCCATACATAAATTATATTTTTCCTCAGTTCATTATAAGTTACTTTGTCCACATAAACCTTAATATTTTGGCCTTAGGTATAATGAAATAAGTGAAGTATAATCTATGGATGGATCATAATGGCCAGTAAATACAGGGTGTTTCATCATAAACTGGACAAACATATATTTTCGTGTAGAGGACATCAAGAAATTCATGTTGCCTTATACAATATATCCCGTTTCGAAGCATAAGCGAGATACAGGGTGTCAAACGTCATTTTTGAGCAAGATTCTGATAAGTGTGGTCAGTTATGTATAACACCTAATGTGACGGTTTTGGTCAAATCTCATTATTTTTGGGTCCTCTTTCAGAAAAGTTGACAAACTCCGAAAAAAAAATTGCGAATGCAAATACGAATATTCAAAAATATGCGAATATATGCGAACGCGAATGCGAATATTCGTTACAACTCTAATGTGAATAAACGAACGGTACTAGACATGTGCCACAGAAAATACTGCTCTGTTCTACTTGCATTGATAATTTGATTTCAAAGATCACTATTTTGGGAAATATGCTCATCTTTTAAAGATACTTTCGTAGCTCCATCAAAAAATCTTAATTAATTAATTAGGTGCAAAGGCACTGAATACAAAGGAAACAAGGAACGCAATATCTCCTTCTGGTCGTTCACTACGGGATAGTTGTACTGTTGTTTAAGTATTCTCTTCAAACAATGGTTGTACCGAAGGATCCTAATTAATTAATTACATGGAAAAAAATCAAAAGCAATATCTCCTCCTGCCTATTCACAACTACGGTAGCTATATCTATGAACCTAAATGAATCAATTAGGTTATTAGTGGATTAATGAAAACATAAAAGTGTCGATAAGTACTAGAATTTTTCAATCTATCGGTTGTCGGATAAGTAATCTCAACATAACACACAAAAAAATATATAAAACACATAAAATGACGTAACTCTATGTATAAAATCGATTCGATCCGTCTAAATACTCCGAGTGAAATGATCGTCATCCGATTGATCAGATTTTTTTGCCGAACAGTCCAGATTCAGATGTGTACTCCCCTCAATATGAATGTAATAAACGAACGAACGGTTCAAATTGATCCGACCCAGGGGGTCGATTCTTGAATTATGTCGTGTTCGCGAATCGACAAATGACGACCAACTTAGCACGGAGTTGGTCGACAATTGTCGAATCGCGAATACGACATTATTCAAGAATCGATATAATTGCCGAGCGCCCCTAATATTTTCAGTTTCATTACAAGGACAAGCACACGCAAATGTTTGCAAGTTCGAATAATAAACACCAATTAATCTATTTGCATTTCAAAATATTCGGAACGTGCATTTACGGCAGGGCTTCATATATTCATCAAAGTAAACGATGAAATCGGCAAATAAAACCGAATTAATACTCCTAATGACGAATTCAAGCCATATTTATTTCCAATTTAGTTTGTTCGGAACCGCATGGTAAATGTTATTGGTGATCCAATTTTATGGTTCGATGATGTATTGTTTCCACGTTGATGTTATCTGGTCAACCAGGGTTCATTTGCTGATTTCTGATAATGTGATTGAAATATACAGATGCTGTATTTTACACATTTTGTAAGAATAATAAAAATATACATGAATATTCCTGAAGGTTTAATGAACAGTGATCAGAAAACTTTGTAAGTTTTTATTTATTCCGAGAATAGTATCGACTGTATCAAAATTTTCAGGAAATTTTTTTTTCAGAATTAAATGAGAAATAATAAGAGAATTTCATTTTTAGAAAATCTATCCCACGAAAACATTTTTCGAACGAAAATCATAGAAGGTTGTTATTTTCAATTTATAATAATAAAGTTATGATATCTAAAAATGTTTATAAGTAACATCTGCTTCTTTTCAAGAAGCCGTAAGAGAAATTAAAAACTGTCAATTCGTCATCGCCTTCCAAAGGCTGTATCCAGGAAGGGGGGTCGATTTCGAACCAAATTTATATGAAACTACCCCTGCTTATTTTCATCGAGGAATCATTTCCCTATGTCCCCCGAATTTGTTCACTTACACTTTGTTAATGTATAAATATATTTTAAGGTGTCCATATAAATGGTTTTTTATGCTAAGTCTACGAATTTATGATTCCAGTCACATTATTCAATTTCTTTCGGAATGACAAGCCTAAACTCGCAGTATCAGTTGTTTAAATCATGTTTTACATCAGAATATAAATATTTAAAATAGTTCAACGCCAACTGCCCTGTTATAATCATTTATAGAGACCCTGTATGTATAATATCAACTCTTCAGGGTGGATTCTATTTAGGAACTTCCTACTCTCATGACATTTCATCAATTCTTTTCTCTGAAAATCCTCTTTCCATGGTGACCTTTATCTTTTTCATTCTAGCCGAAAAAGTGCATTTTGATGATGAAATAAAATAAAGGAACCCCATAAATATATCGTTTTAGTTATAACACGAAAAATATAGCCAAACAAATTTTCAATGAATTCTTCGTAAAAATATTACTCATAGACAGTTTATCGATATAAACAGTAACTGCCAAAGTGTAAAGTATATCAAAAAATTCATAACACCCTTGAATTTGTCATGAAAGTGTAGCCATTGAACTTTTAACTCAAATATTATAGGGATAAACAATATACACTACTGGAAAAAATTAAAGGATCAAAAAAAAATTCCAAATTTTTCGGCAATTTTCAACATGCCGTAACTTTGAGAGGAATGGTCGTACAAGGAATTTAAAAAAAAGGAATTGTAGCTCCAGTGTCTTGTTTTTGGATTAGAACTTCAAAATATTTTGGTGTCATCGGTTGTTGAGTAATCTGAAGAGACCATCATCAAAAAAAAATCTGAAATTTTTTCAGTTTTTTCCTTGGTCTACGGGCTTGGAAAAATTTTTTTTGCTCAATCACTATGAGGATTGGATAGTTTTCTTCATTCTGTTTTTTAATCTCATATTCTATAGATTTTGGTATATCCACTTCTTGTCAAGATATCGGCCTTCAAATGAATAAGGATCCTTTTGCCTTTGAATATCGATACCTCGGCAACCAATGATTGCACGGAAAGCTAAAAGTGGGTTTCAGGAACTTGAATGAATTCCCTTCAACGGTTAGCCATTGCTTTTTCCGAAAAAAAAATTATTCTTTCTGTCACATGAATTTGAAAATGCAACAAAAAAAAGGTCTTTTCGTGGTGTTTTCGGAATACGAGCGCTGGATCGAAAATATTGTGGAACAGAAAATGTTAAGTGTGCAATTTACAGTTCAATAAGTCCACAAAAATCTCACAAAGAGCCAAATTAATCCAGCCAATCGTTTTCGTGTTTCACTCTATCGAATTTCTGAAAAATTAAAGGATCACGTTTCTTGCCCTGAAAAGCTCAGCACCTTTATAATCTTGAAAAAACGAGAAAAAAAAGTTCACCAATTTTTCTCTACAATTTCATCACAGAAAGTTATTGAACTTTCAAAAAGAAAAAAAAATTCTCAAAAAAAATAAAAATAAAAAAAAAATTTTCCTCATATTTTTTTGGAACAGTAGGAATTTTTTTTCGATTTTTTCGAGAATTTTTGTTCGATTTTTTCGAGAATTTTTTTCTATTTTGGAAGTTCATTATCTTTCTGCAATGAAATCGTTGAAAATGGTCGTGAATTTTTTTTTCTTGTTTTTCCGAGATAATAAAGGTTTTGGGCTTTTCAGAGCAGGAAATGTGATCCTTTATTTTTTCAGAAATTTGATCAGGTGAAACACGAAAACGGTTGGCTGGATTAATTTGGCTCTTTGTGAGATTTTTGTGGACTTATTGAACTGGAAAATGCACACTTAACATTTTCTGTTCCCACAATATTTTCGATCCAGCGCTCGTATTCCGAAAACACCACGAATAGACCTTTTTTTGTTGCATTTTCAAATTCATGTGACAGAAAGAATAATTTTTTTTTTCGGAAAAGCAATGGCTAACCGTTGAAGGGAATTCATTCAAGTTTCTGAAACCCACTTTTAGCTTTCTGTGCAATCATTGGTTGCCGAGGTATCGATATTCAAAGGCAAAAGGATCCTTTTTCATTTGAAGCCGATATCTTGACAGAAGTGGATATACCAAAATCTATAGAATATGAGATTAAAACAGAATGAAGAAAATATCCAATCCTCATAGTGATTGAGCAAAAAAAAAATTTTTCCAAGCCCGTAGACCAAGGAAAAAACTGAAAAAAATTTCGAATTTTTTTTTGATGATGGTCTCTTCAAGATTACTCAACAACCGATGACACCAAAACATTTTGAAGTTCTAATCCAAAAACTAGACACTTGAAGCTACAATTTCCTTTTTTTAAATTCCTTGTACGACCATTCCTCTCAAAGTTACGGCATGTTGAAAATTGCCGAAAAATTTGGAATTTTTTTTTGATCCTTTAATTTTTTCCAGTAGTGTATAATGACTTGCAGAACGTGATTTGATTCATTTTCAGGTCAAGTAGAATAATCCAACACTTTGTTTGGGTCATATCGAGGATATTGAAAAATGGGATGTCATACCAGGAAACAAAGTACCTTTAACATAGTTATTGGTTTGGAAAATACATACAGCTCATCGCATTTCATAATTATTGATAATTAATTTTCGAGTTTCGATATCCATGTATACCGCTATAGAAAATTATCAATAATTTTACGTTGCTTCCACTGAATAAACCTGTTCATATTAATTATCGGTGGGAAATCGATACATGGAAAAATTTTTTCCACACGTATGCTAACCGTTCATCAAACATAAAATTACTCCAGCCAATTCTTTAACACCATTCGAAACAAGCGCCCTATAATACCCCCTAACATGAATATACAGTGTGCGTCAAAATTATGGAATAAATTCATATTCTCAGAAGAAAAATATTCGGAGACATAATCCTGAAAATGTTTTTTTTTCACTTCTACCAAATTTTATGATTTTTGAAGGATTTTTGTTGCGCCCTGTGCAAAAAAAAATTAGTCATGTGGTACTTTTTTGACAAGTTCCTTGTATCTCCTTCACAGGCGTGTTTCAAGAAATTTTTTTATCATTAGTTAGTTCAAAGAGATTTTCAGTATGTGCACTTTGCCATGGCTCATTCATAGAGTAACTAAACGGAGAATAGATGAGACACTAGTAGAACAATTTCTTAGAAACTTTATAGGTTTTCACTCCCAGTCTCTGAAACATAAATAATTTAAAATGTTTGATTAAGGTGAAGTGCTCCTGCGAAAATCTTTGCACTTATTTGTCAGGAGCAATTGGTCTTGAAAAAAATTGTTGCCTAACAGTAAAACTGAAAAATGAAACAAATTAAAAGGATATTGTAACGTTTCGGTGGCTATATCAGACACCTTCTTCAGACAAACTCTAAAATTCTTCAGAATTGTGTATTTTCTCATTTGTAATCTGATTGACATTGATACTTGTCAATCTATAGAGATGTTGATTTATTTGATTTTGAAATTTCCTGATGTCACTTCCTTCCTCAATAATCAATCCAAATACGATCTATGCCAACAGAACAATTGGCCAAATTATTCACTTCATCCAACAAAATACATGTAGATTCCTTAATTTTCCTTTTATAATTATCAGGTTCCGTCATGAGGATCTTTGTGTGGTTCCAGTTCATCATATGATCTCCGCTATTTGAACATAAATGATCAGCAATTTGTGATCTTGTGATGTCTCTATTCCTGATGTTATTCTTATGTTCCCGTTTTCTTATTTCTAAAGGTCTTGATGTCTCCCCTGTATAAGATTTTCCACATATGCAGGGAATATTGTGAACACAATTTTTTGATTTTTTGTGTCTCATTCATTGGTTTTGTTCTAGTTAGAATGGATCTCAAATCATTTTGTGTTTTGAACAAAACCAATGAATGAGACACAAAAATCAAAAAATTGTGTTTACAATATTCCCTGTATATGTGGAAAATCTTATACAGGGGAGACATCAAGACCTTTAGAAATAAGAAAACGGGAACATAAGAATAACATCAGGAATAGAGACATCACAAGATCACAAATTGCTGATCATATATAATGTTCAAATAGCGGAGATCATATTATGATTAACTGGAACCACACAAAGATCCTCATGACGGAACCTGATAATTATAAAAGGAAAATTAAGGAATCTACATGTATTTTGTTGGATGAAGTGAATAATTTGGCCAATTGTTCTGTTGGAATAGATCGTATTTGGATTGATTTACTGAGGAAGGAAGTGATATCAGGCACTCGTTACGCACTGAATATTGAATATAGTTTAAGAAGTAGTGTTTTCCAACTTTACGCTAACTTCACAGAACCCATACATACCCGTCCTAACGTACGAAAACAGCAACCGAAACAGAGAAGTTGATGAATTGCCAGATAAAAATCTGTCAATTGACATATTACTGTCACTGTCAATTGACAAATTTTCATCTGTCAATTGACAGATTAAAAGTGTAAATTGGCCGAATAAATATGGCAATTGAGAGATTTTTATTTCATCCCAGTGGCACTAAAACGCCGTCGTATCTAAGGAATAAGCGCGCAAATAGGAAGATTGTTGTCCGCAGTAGCATCATGGATTAACAGCACAGTTCAGTACACCTAAGTCGGGTTCATTGTACCCCTATTAAACGGGGTTTATTGCAACAATAGATCTTCAATTAACGTTGGAGATTTCCAATCAACTAAGCGGATTGAATAGTCGATTTGTTGAAATGACATCTCACGTTACAATAGGATGGGGTGAATCCAGTATGTTGTTCATCTGATTTCAGTAATTCGAAGAGCAGTTTTCTTTCAACATCATCATCTTGTGACTCCTCGTTAGTAACCGAAGTCATAGGAGTCGCTGCTGATAATGCGATTGTTTTTCTGAATGAATGTCTCTATTTTCTAAGTTTGAAATATAGGCTGTCCTGGAAAGAATGCGATAAACGGATACATGAATCAAAGACATCAAGGAGGACTCGCAACAAGAAGTTTTAATCGTTTGAGGTCCGTCGTTCGGGATATACAGGGTGATATTCATCTCATGACTGAAATTTTAAAGTGCGATAACTATTTAACTATTCAACCGAATGATTTCAAACTTGGAAGTTTTGTTGTCCTTTACGATTGCCATCTTTCAATATTACAGAAATTGGATGAATCTGATCCGGACTAGAAAAATTTCGGACTCTTTCTATTTTCAGGAATATTGGAACACCCGGTAAATGCACATTATGTTTTCTTTCATTTTCGTAACCACAAAGAATCAACTAATTAGAAAAATAAAATATCTCTCATCTGCTTGGCACGGTCATACAGGGCGATCAAGAAGTGTTCACGAAACATTACTCGCATGAGTGAAATTTAGTGAAATGATTTCAAATCTGGAAGTTTTTTCCCTTTTTAAGATTGCCATCTTTCAATATTTCTGAAATTGAATAAATCAGATCAGGACTAGAGCAATTTCAGACGTTCTTTATTTCGGTGAGTATTGGAACACCATGTACGTGAACATTATGTTTTTTTCGTCATCGTGACCACAAAGAATCAATTCATAACAAAAATTTCAAAAATTTGCTTTACACTTTTATTCAGTGCCATAAATAAACAATCAATGAATCTGTACTTCAAAGGAAATATTATTTCAAATTTAGTTAGTTATTATTAATAGGTTTATAACCCTCTCTGGCTGTCTTTCTCAATTTTCTTTATTTGAAAAAACAGAACCGGACTAGCAAAATTGATATCGAATCAGCTTATGCGTAACATTACGATTTTTTTTACTGAAAAAGTATACAAATGTTCAAGTGGGGAGTTCAGATTAAGAAATCAAATCATAGAGAAGAATGTACACTAATGAAACTGATTTATTCGAAGAAAATTTTCAACCAACAAACTAAATAATGAATAAAACAAACAACAACGAATAAATTGGTATTATTCTATTTATATTCGAATTGAATGGAAAATGTTTCACTTCAGGAATTACTCAAAATGATATCTCTCCGCGTAGTTGTCCGTCAATTCGAGGAAAATTTCAAGGAAGGCAGTATTGAAGAGTGATAAAGCTGAAAAATTGGAAGTTATTTCACCGATAAAATCAAGATTTATCGAACTATGAAATTTCACTCATGAGGTAATGTTTCTTGATCACTTCTTGATCACCCTCTGTATGACAGTACCAAGCAGAGATTTTACATTTTTCTTATCGATTGATTCTTTGTGGTTACGAAAATGAAATAAAAACATGGTGTTCACCTACAGGGTGTTTCAATATTCATGAAAATGAAAAAAGTCCAAAATTTTTCTAGTCCGGATCTGGTTTACTCAATTTCTGAAATATTGAAAGATGGCAATCGTAAGGGTGACAAAACTTTCAGATTTGAAATCATTCGGTCGAATAGTTTAAGAATTATTGAACTTTTAAATTTCACATATGAGCTAATAATGTTTTTTGATCACTTCTGTCATTCGGTCGAATTTTTTACATTTAGTGTTATATTGAATGACTCAATATTTATGTAATCTACCATAATGTTGTAATTTTTACTACCGTACATCTTATTGTTTTCTTGGAAAATATGCATCAGAGGAAATATAAAATATTTCAGCAGTAAATTGTAGCGAATACACAATTGCCCTAACAAAATTTCTCTGAGGATATAACATTGCTTCCAGAAACATCCAGCTTGAAAACTCATGAGCGTCACGAACAACAACATATTTTGCAGGAAAAATTCATATCCTAAGCCACCAGTGTTCACCGATATCATCATGATATAAATAAAACTACAGCAAGAATGTGCGCGCATTTCCACATCGAATATATTTCAACATTGCAATAACGTAGCGTTTTATGCTGAGGTATGTTTCATAGTTTTAGGCGCACAAAATACAGAGAACAAAAAAATTACAAAATAAATATATATTTATTATATTGTGATACCCATAAATAAACGATTCAGAAGGAACCAAACCATCGTTTGAAATCAAATGAAGGAGGCTATTATTTTCCACACAGCGTAACTTTTTGCGAAAACTAGCATCAGTTTTTGGATAGTAATTAGATTGATTTCTCGAATCTTTTTAAATATTCGCCGTCTAAGTCCTTTTCATTTTGGGCTTCCCCATCCTCCATCGTGAAGTTTTCGCTATTAGACAGCCAAAAAATGTTCTATGGGTCGGGTAAGTGAGAAGTTAGAGGGATTGCCATTTCGCGGAACAAATGGTACGTTTTGGTCGGCTAGCTTATTTCGAGTTTGTCTTGCATGGTAGCAGCATCTAGGGATTATGGTAAGCTGATCGGCAGTGTTTTTGGGGCTTATCTTCTTTTTCTATATTTTTGTTCATTCAATATTGCGACAAAAAGTGTTCGTAGATGCCTTATATTGACGTACTAGTTTTCTTAGCGAAGTATCTACTATCTACTTTCTTTTGTGCTTTTTCTTCTGTTTTTCGGTCCCTGTTGGTTGAAAATTTTGAGTCCTCTACTTTTTGGAAGGTATATATATATTCTTTTGAAATCAAGAGCTAACATAATACAATACATAAAACAAAAATAAAATCCCTAACTGAGGTTGGTGCAAAACGGGGAACCATACTATTTTTTCGTATGATACCAGAGCTCAGGGAAAAACCCCAGTAGAAAAAACCCTGTCTCGCCGTTCGTTTTACAAAAATAACACTTAAAAACTATTGGAATATTGAAGGTTTTCTTCTTTATTTAGTCCAAATGAACGATAACCCTCTCCAGGATGCCTTCGGAATTCTGAATCTGAAACGAAAAAATCAAAGCAGAAAAAAGAACCAGAAAAATTAAATGATTAAAACTCTATTAAATCGATTTAAAATTAACAACCCAATTCAAAAACGACTCGGTAATTTCATGTATAGCTCTCAAGCCATCCTGAAATTTATATATGGAACAATTATTTATCAGGTGTTCAATTGTCTCCTCTGCTTCTCCGCATTCGCAACTAGGACTCTCAACTGAATTCCATTTGAAAAGCATACTATTGCAACGTCCATGACCTGTTCTTATACGATTAAGAACAGTCCATATTTTCCTTGGAAGATCAAATCCAGGAACTTTATTCGAGGGATCAGTTATTAAATCTTTGTTCTGTATATTACATGAGTTCCACTCGGATTGCCAATTGCTTTATCACTTTCATTTGAGTTCAGAAAATGATTTGACCAAAAAGGTTTTCGTGATTTTAATCGAGGAATGTTATTGTCTGGAATGTAGGAGAGTATTGGATATGAATTTATCGAAGGTTAGTACAAGAAATACCTTGCTCACATTCAGCGATTATCCGATGAATGGTTACATGATATCAAGTCAAGGTTACAAACAAACTTTAATTTTCATAACAACCTATTGTCTTCTTTTCATGATCACTATATTCGATAATGAAATTCATGCCAAAACTTTTGTAATTCAAACGCATACATTTGTCAAAATTATAAATCACTACCTGGTGCCCGGGTCTGTTTATGATATTATATACAGGGTGTTTTTTAAATTTGAATGGAAATTATAACCTGTATCTCCTGAAAAAAACAACGACTCATCCGAAATTCGAAAGGAAGATAATTTTCATTAGGTTCTTGAAAACTACTATAAAATATCATTCGATTTGCAGGACCGTATCACATAAGTTTGGACAGTTCTGAAAGTCACCCTGTATAATGAATTTCATAATTTCTTCGTTATTTGCGTAACCTGTAACATGCATTCATTCAATTCGCAAATTATTTTTTATGGCACCATCCAGGTTGACAAGGAGTGAGAACAGACAATGAGAACCGCTTATTTTTCGTTTGTACGAATAAGAAAAATTATGTCGCGCTTGTTCCTAGAGAAACATAAAGCGATAATTCAGCTGATTTTTTTAAAATTTTCATTAATGAAGAATTATCAAGTCACGTGAGGATCCCATGAGGAAATCCTACCATCTCTGACCTAAAACTACAAAGCCAGATAAAAAATTTCGTCAAAAAAGATGACACCCATCAAAAAAAACCCAATTGCTACCTGCTATCCACATTCATAAATGAAGGATTGTAATCTTCCGCATATAAAAAAACTTAAGAAATGTTTCCAATTAGTTTATTGTTAAATGAAGTGTGTTGGAAAATAATAATAATTCTTTATTTAGTGAAGACACTAGTGTAGGAATACTTTTCGGTTTGTCGGTTTAGATTAGGTTTTTCCCATTTTTGTTATATAGCTGCAAGGGCGGATACAGCTTTTTTTCATGGGGGGGGTAGTAGTGATTCAAGATCGATAGATCAGGTTCAAAACTTGAAAAAATTAAATCAAAATATTTAGGAGGAATAATTTAATAAGAAAAAATAGAAGTAAAGTAAAAAAAACAAACAAATTAAAATATATGCACCACGTTGCGTAACTTTTATTTATGTTTTCGATATTCAAGGGGGGGAGTTTATCAGAAAGTGAAAAAACTCTCATATTGTTATTATTATCAAGTTATTTTATTATCGTACTCAAATTCGAATCTGAAAAAAAAATTATACAGAAATCAAGACAAACTAATTCACTCACATCAATTGTGAATAGACAGGTTTTAAGCTTGAACTTTTTGGAATCATATAGAAACCACAGACTGCTTTGTGAAATGTAGGTACTAACCTATATACCTATAGTTCACAAATGTTCAGAGTTTTACGTTAATGCAACAAATTATTCATTGAAACAATCCAAATCAAACGCATCAATGACATTACCGTTATTTACAGATTTCCTCAATTCTCAAATACTCCAAATCCTGCTGGCCAATACTCGTTTACATGTTCCTCGTAGCCTAAAGCTATAGATCCGCATATACGAAATGGAACATTCATAATTCCAAATTAAAGGTCGTTCTCTTGCAGCGACCAGCACGGTCGAATTCATTTCAAAAACGATTTCGAACGAAAATCGAAATTAAATTCTTTCGAATGGCGATCGGACCGACCATTCATCTATAGTAGAGCCCTCCCGTGTCCTATCTACGTCGCACAATGAAGCGATCGCTCGCGGCAAATGTCCTTATCGAAGTCATGTGAACATTTCCGAATACCTTTGTTTGGTAGTTATTTGGAGCAAATCAACGGTTATGATCGAAATTGTTTGTGGCAAACAGAAGGAATAGAGACGAATTTTGAGAGCAATAGATTAGTCGAGAATCGGGTGACTGGTTTCTCTTGGGAATGGGTACAATCGGATTATATCAATGAATATTTGATGTTATATCCACATTTGTGGGTTACGAATGTAACATACCGGGTGCCGTATTCTCGACAAGTGATAGTCCAAAACGTATACGAACTTCATTGCGCGGTGTGCATTTTTGCAGGTAAAACAGGGACTCGCGCAATGAAGTTCGTATACGTTTGCGAATATCACTTCTCGAGAATACGGCACCTGGGCTCTTTTAGGATATAGTGAGGGTCATGCGTCCGTTCTAATAATAATAATAATGTTTATCAAGAAACAAAGAAGAACAATATGCTATAATATCCAATGAATAGATGAATTCACGTACCTATTTATTAAACATTGAATGACAACAAAAAACCCAGGCACTTGTGCGTGGTAAGTAAAAACTTCTCAAAAATTTACGTGTTTTAGGTGAGTATTACGTTTTCAAGAACACGATACAAGAATATTCCAAACAAGCTACATTTCTTTTCCAGAGAGTGAAAAAAAGTCAAACATATGTGAATGTGAGCTTTGCTTTCGGCAAAATACACTCTAAACAAAATTATGTCTATTCCAGAAGACAATCCAAAAATTCCATTCCTGATGTTCAATCCATTATTTTATATGGGTATTATAGTTGGAGGGAGCCCTTATATGCCTTATATGATCAGGTAGCCGTTTGTATAGAAGCGGAGCGAGGTAGATGAAATTCCTGAGAGAACTACTTTTATTTAATTTAGGCAAATTTACGCTGTTTTGTCTCAATATTCTGTGGGTTTCAGTTGCAGGTGATCCTTTCTTATGTTGATAAATGAGAAGAGTACTTACATAGAGCTGTGTAACGGTGAAAACTTTTGCAGCTCTGAACAGATCCTGAGTGGGATAGGTAATAGGTCTTCTGAAAATAATTTCCAATATCCATTTTTGCATCTTTTCTATCCTCTCATTATAACAGTCAGCCATCCAACCCCATCCCAGTATTCCATAGTTTAAGTGCGATTCAACCAAAGCATGATACACGGTTTTTTATTCTTTTCCGTCACGAAATTGTCTGATGGCTCTGAACCTACTCAGCATCGGTCTCAGTTTTTTCACTACCAAGTTGGCTTGATCCTCCCATCTTGAGTGAATGTCAATTATTATTCCTAGATACTTGATGTTATAATTTTTGGGCTGTGAGGGTATCAAAGGTAGGAGTTTTCCGTACATCGCTAGTGAAATAAGTTGTTGATTGTGAGCCTTTTGTCCTGAAAAATTTCAACACCTGATCGAAACCACTTTTTGCCTACATCTTCACTGCGTCTGGTGTTGCTCCTGTGAAAAATTGCGCTGTGTCATCAGCGAAACTATAATATTCTCTTGTAATCCAATATTGAATATTTCATTAATGTATAGTTTCGTTCACGAAGGGTTGAGCCGTCGGTTAGCCATGGAAATTTGGCATATTCCACTGTGTATATTGAAATTTTAGGTTATTTTCTTGTCAGGTTGATACGCAATGTTGTCAATATTGCAATCCGGGTACATTCGGCAACGTTGACTTTATTTTATGTTATCACAGCAAATACTGCCAACTTCAGATGAATAAACAAACGCCTACTATGCGCTCAAACTTTCGTGAACGGACTATACATGAGAAACAACACCGGACCCAGCACTGTTCCTTGTGTACTAATTGTATCTACAATTTTCAAAAACTGCTGTCTTCCCCTCCAATAGCTCTCCATTAATCGTAAGCTAGTCCTCTGAACCCATTTTTTTCCAAATTTTTCATCAATATTTCGTGGTTTACCGTAAATCCACGAATATGCATTTAGCGGGAATATTTCTATCTATGGCCGTGGAAATAAGAGACACTAGGTCAGCAATTGCATCCTGCGTGGACTTGTTTTCTTGGAATCCATATTGTCTATTCGATAACAACTTGTATTTAGTTAGGAAGCCCACTATTCGTCTTCTAAAGATTTTCTCCAAGATTTTTTCCAGGGTTGATGTCAGGGATATTGGTCTATAATTTTTACGTTGGACAGACGACACAATATTTAAAAAGCAGGGTAGATCAACATAGGAGGGATTGTATGCGATCAAAAGAGTCGACAGCATTATCAACACACGCTTGAACGTATGAATGTAATTTTGATTTCGATAATGTTGAAATATTAGATCTTGAAAAAAATTGGTTTAGAAGAGAACTCCTAACATTATGAATTATAGGACGGATTTGTGTGGATTGAATTCGACATATTTATATTTAATTAATAGAACAAGATTAGGATTGTAGGTATATTGGTTTCTAGAATATGTGTATAGGACTGTAAATATTTCACATACAAAGTACGCCAATTTATGTTTATACTTTTATTTCCATACACGGGATGAATATCCCCACATAAAGGTACCGGGTTTTTCACTATAATTCGACCCCCCCTTTAACTTTGTTACTGAAGGAGATACAAAAAAATGTTTCGTATAAAAGTTTCACAAAATCAACTGAGGTTTTTTGATATGAGTCAAGAAACTGAAATATATACAGGGTGACCAACAAATTGATGGCAACTTCATTTTTTCAAATGGAACACCCTGTATATATTTGCATATTTGGTTAGCTCTTTTCCCCTGATTTCGAATATGTAACATATGTTGGTCTATCTTTCTTATTCTGAGCACCACAGAGTTTCAAATTTCAATAACCACCTGGCATAGCGTTTTGGAAGTTCGTGAATATTTAAGTGGCCAATTTGATCTTTGGATTGGTAATAGCGCACCCATTTCATGGCCACCAAATAGTTCCCGAAGAAAAAAAATTACTTCAGCAATAATGACAATCAATGAAAGCGGACCATACGATGAATGATATAAAATCAACCAATATTAAACCCATAATTCGGAACTAATCCCGTCAACGCTGAAAGAATAATGATTATTGTAATGATTAGAAACAAATCTTGAAGCTTCAATTTCTGATTTGAATCAGAGCCATAATAATGCTATCAAAAATAGTCTAAACAACTTGAGACAACTATATGAACTATGTGTATTGAATGAAGGTGGTCATAATGAGCAATTTCTTTAGTTGATGTTATTCTTACCATACTACCATAGTTTTTTTTTCATTGGTTAAGTAATTGTTAAGTATTCATTCTGAAATGATACTTTTAAGGAGATTATTTGGATATGAAGAATTTCATAGGTATTTCACATTTCTTCTTTTATTCGGTGTCATCATTTCAAACATTTGAAAGATGAAGAGACTCATACACATATTCGAGATCAGGAGGAAATAGCCTATCAAAAAAAAAAAAGAATATACAGGACAGGGTCTCCCACTTGAAAAAATATAGTTGCATTCAATGTTGTTCACCCTGTATATCTTCCCATCGACGCTATTATAACTCCAAAAATGAGTATTTTTAGTAAACGCACTCCAAGGGCGTAGCCAGGGGGGGGAGTTTTGGGGGTTCAAACCCCACCACCCCCCCCCCCCCGAAATGTTTTCAGAGTTATTTTTTTATTTAATACTTGCTACAGAAAGCGACCCTCACAATTCCCGGCACCTACAAAGTCAATTGACAAAATGTCAAAACCCCCCCCCGAAATTAATTCCTGGCTACGCCCTTGACGCACTTTGCCACTTGTAAAATGATAACAGATCTTGGCAGGTAGTTCTTAAAATTTGAAACTCTGTGGTTCTCAGAATAAGCGAGATAGACCAACATATGTTACATATTCGAAATCAGGGGAAAAAGAGCTAGCCAAGCATGGAAAAATATACAGGGTGTTCCATTTGAAATTTGAAGTTGTCATCAATATGTTAGCCACCCTGTATATATTTCAGTTTCTGGAATCATATCGAAATACCTCAGTTGATTTCGTGAAACTTCTATACGAAACATTTTTTGTATCTCCTTTACTAACAAAGTTAAAGGGGGGGTCAAATTATAGTGAAAAACCCGGTAGGTACATATGTATGTATGCAGATAAGAAGCGGCCTGCGCATTCTTAGCTCTTAGCTCACAGAATTAGAACTTAATATATCACAAGGACTGACTTTTTCATTTCAATATGTTATTTTGATAAGATGCTCCACATCAATTGGTTGTTGATTCACTGTTCTAATGAGTTTTTAGCTAGACTGTATTGCTTTTGACTATGTATTTTTCATGAACTTGTTAATGAATTGTTCTGAATGTTAGTCCCATCACCATTGCTAGCTTTTTGTTGTTCTTGGAATGTCTTACATGTTTATGTCAATTCTGTTTTTGTAACATTGCTTTGTTCGTACAATTTATTTATTATCCCAAACATTTTATATTTTGTATTTAAGCCTGAAGCTATATAGCCGAAACATTGCTGATAGAACAATAAATTACACATATGTTCCTGTGACTGTCATTCTCCATTGGTTTCTTTCATATAGTTCCTATTTTCGATAAAAAGAGAGGAAAATCGTCGTCATTTTGTCGGTCTCATCGACAAAGATTAAGTATAATTAAGTATATTGAATGTAGTAATATAACCTCGTCTACAAAATCATCTCTGAACTGAAATCTTTTTTTAGCAACACACTGGCGTGAAAAGAACGGTCCAGTCTGATTTCATACTGTTTTTCCAATAGACTCACATGTTCAAATTGTAATATTCGCTTCTTCATAATATGTCTTTCATTTCTGAAATCTTCAAAATATGAGATAAATCAATCCATCGACTTATTTTTGGTACAGCCTTTCGTGTTCTTTCTATACGACTTTGCACTTTTCACTTTTCAAATGAATAAAGTTACACCAAACTAATTCATAATTGAAAAATACAATGTGAAAAGTCAAATGCGGAGTGAAATGTACTCCGCAGAAATTAAATGTTGGGAGAAATATTGTGCAACATAACTAGTTTTCACTTTTGAAATTTGTCAGAATGCAAAGTGCGAAGTGAAAAGTTGCAGAGTATTTTGGTGCAATAGGCCCCTGGATCCTGAAAAAAACTTTGCACATTGTTGAAGGATGGCAGGTTGTAGTTTCTTCAAGTCTCTGAAATTGCCGTCTTACGGTTGTTGAGAATCGAAATCGATTAATGAAGGTACGTCAAGTAAACGTGAGTGAATGGAACGATGTTTCCCTGAATCCTATTTTAGACCATTACATAATATAGACCATTTCATAGAGATATGCGACAGATTTAGATTTCCTTAGATAGCATCGAATTGCACGTGTTCAATTTGCACTAGATCACGATAGACTGGTTAAAAGTTCAGTGGACCTCGGTTCTTTTTCGTGATGAATCCAGATTCAGAATTCTCGGAAATGAGGTTATAGGGGAAAGTGAGGGAGTATCGACTACTTAAGCCCTAATCAAAATATCACCCTCTAATCTTGGTATTATTATGATCAATACAGACAAATTGTTGTGTATGTATAATTTCTTTATAAAACAGTCTATAAAATATGAGAAAAAATCAGATAATATCGACCACATTGAAGCGTAAAATCGAAAATGTACATATTCAAACTGCTCAAGCTATTTCAGCACTAGTACTCTCAACATGGGCTCAACTTACAAATGAACGACACCGCCACCAAATGTCATCATGATATCCAAATGTTGAAGACGGACGAGTCGGAGCCGGTGTTTACGGTCCCTCAATCCAATTAGCCATACCAATGGGTCTCTGTCCTTCGGTTTTTTCAGGCAGAGACACTTGCTATAAGGGAGTGCATTGCGCTCTGTGCGGAACGCAACTAGGTACCAAAGAAAGGAAATATATATAGCATCTGACAGCAGAGCAGACCTGCTAGCGCTTGACTCTTAAACAAGTGAAGTCAAAGTTGGTCTGGGAATGCAAAGCGTCACTTAACCTACTCGGAGAAAAGAACCAGGTCAATCTCATCTGGGTGCCTGGTCACTCCGGGATTCACGGCAATGAAGCGGCAAACCAACTGGCCAGGGAAGGAGGGACAACCCCCTTCACTGGACCAGAACCGTTTTGCGGCTTCCCAGCCAGTCATCAGGCAATGGCTATTAAGGACTGGGAACAAAAGAGGAAGCTTATGTCCTGGCGTACGACTAATGGTCAAAAGCAAGCTAAGTCACTTCTCTCTCACTCGACGAGCTGGACCAAGAAAGTCCTCTCACTCAGCAAATTGGAACTGAGGAAACTGACGGGCGCTCTCACTGGGCACTGTCCCGTGAGGTATCACTTAAAAAACATGGGAAAGGCGCCCGATAGTACATGTTGCTTCTGTCAAGAAGCCACCGAGACAGCTAGATACCTGCTATGTGAGTGTGAAGCTGTTCACCAGAAACGGTTACGGCATCTTGGCTCCAGGTTCCTAAAGCCTGAACAAGTAATGGATGTGGCCCCCAGAAAGGTGGTGAAGTTCATTGAGACTTTGCTGCCTGACTGGTAAACAGCGCGGGGATGCACAATAGATCTTAAGGTCAAGGTGCTCGCAAGGTCGGTTTTGATCTGTCGCGCTTCCTCTAATCTAATCTAATCTAATCTAATATCCAAATGTTCACAAACAAATATTTGTGTTCTTTTTTCCTACAACTTGTAATTTTTCTCGTAACCTACTTGCTGACATCTTTGTTATTCATTTCATTATTTTCGTCTTTTTCCTTCAATACTGTATAATTTATTGCTTTTGTTTATCCATAATTGCTGTTATTATTTTTATTTCTTTTTTATTTATTGCTGTTCTCATGGAATCTTAGGCCTAAGAGGAACGCCCGGTTTTTCGGACATATAATTGCGTGCATCTGAAATTACGACAGTGTTGAGGTTTAATTTTTTTCTTTTCCCTCTGCAAATAAAGTAAAATATTATAATAATCGTCATTATTATTATGGGGTTGGGTAATTTCAACCACTGTAGAGTTACATCGATCAGTGGCTGATAATATCGATCAGCATGGTCGAAATTAACAGAAGTGGCACACCTAAATATTGAAATTTCTTTGAGGAGAAATACATAAAATAATAGCACAATCCAAGATCCGAATTGAAGTAAACTATCCCCTTCACACTGTGAAAGTAAATTGCAATCAATTTATAAAATGACGAAAAAATATTACTTTAGGAAGAGGAGCATGTAAATAACAATGTCGTCGGCATGTACGCATGTCAAGTGATTGCACCGTTCTAACCCTATCAGAGGGCACATTACTAACCTATAGTTCGGCAGTCGGTATATTTCTTTGGTATAGCGTCAAATTCATGAGATTTCAAAGTGGTCAATTTACCCGATGGTCGATATTGCCCCACGTTCTCCTAGACATGTTCATATTCGATTCAAAATTATTTCGAACGAAAATCGAAATAAAATTCTAATGAACCGACTATTCATCTATACTATCCTCAGTTCCTGTATGATCTACGGCGCTCAATGACGCATTGAGAAGTATCAGGAGATAGACATGCGGGCCTGAAGACCTGGATGTTGAAAAAGACGTTGGTCATCGCTGAAGAATGACAGACTTATAGTTTCCACACTTCAATAGATGAAAATATATCTATACGTTTGGATTTATTACCTACCACATTTATTTCGATTTTTGACTTCGGATACTCGTATCTATTCAATAAACGAACGTGCCAGCATTCATATAGATAAATAGATAGATAGATAGATAGATAGATAGATAGATAGATAGATAGATAATACTTTATTTGATCCATTTTATCTTTACAGATGTGAATCACGTTCACAAACCAGAGAAAAATACAAATCTACTAAGTTATATAGGTGAAGTGGGGTAAATGTGATAATGGGGCAATTGTGATAACGGATTATATATCCAGATCAAATTCATTAATACTGCTGCCATCTATCTAACACATCTTCAAACTTGCAAGCGACCACCAAACACTAGAACGAACGAAATTACTGTCAGTATGGTTGTAAGGCAAGTGAATGTTATTTCTCATAACGTAACCTTAAATTTCAGTTAGCTACGTCGCTACTTTATTTGGTGTAAATTTTTTAATTGATGAGTAAGAGTTACTCTGTTTTATTATTTCCAGACTTATTATTAACAGTTTTATAAGGTGTTTTTAAATACTTTTAACTCATAAATTGCGCTGGTGATTTCTTTTTGTAATATATACATTGCCCCGCACGAAAGGCTTTTTGGGGTAAATGTGACATATACATTGGGGCAATTGTGATAATATGAATAGGCGTGGTTTCTTTCATATTTGAAGTGTCTTTTGACGGATATAATTTATCTTAATGATGGAAAAATAAAGTTAATTAAAATATAACGTTTATTACTATATAGTTGTTTCTGCTTAATTGTTTTTGCCTCCTTTTTGTTCAGAAGCTGAAGTTAATTTCACATTTTTTTGCCCCGACTGAAATAAGGTCATCAATTTTCATTAAGTGAAATATTTTTTTTTTGTAAAAAAAAGTATTCAATATGTAAGATTTTTATACATTTACCCCAATCCTTTCCAAATAACTTAGTCATAGGAATCTGAAAGTTTTTAACACCTTTACCCCAAATTCTGGGGCAATTGTGATTTACCGGCATCATTTTTTTTCAAATTACCCAACATTTCTCAGAAAAGATTTCAAAGAGTACCAGAATACAATCAATAGAGAACTATATTGTGATCATGCTTGCATTTTTGGAATGTTCAGCTTTGTTCAAACTGTTACTTTTAACACTTTGTTTATGATCTAATCAAATACTATATCACATTTACCCCACTTCACCTTAATCACTTTAAAGTTTATTTAAATTTCCATCATTCATGAACTCTTTAATATATAATAGCATTTCTAAGCAAAAAGTTTTTTTTAAATTTCTTTGTTTCACAATATGTCTGTTTTTAAATTTTGAGGAATATTCCAGATTGTTAGAATGAAATAAGTAACATTTTTCTGTATATATGTGAGATTTGTTTTTTCAGCACTCAAATAGTTCTTGCCTCTAGTATTATATTCATGTTTTAATATAAGAGTTTTAAAATCATTATAATTATTGATAATATACATAATACATTCATATATGTATAAACTGTACAAAGATAGTATTTTATTTGCAATAAAAACACCTTTACATGACTCATCAACTTTCAATCCAAAAATACTTCTCAGGCATTTTTTCTGAAGAATGAAGATTCTATCAGCTTCACCGAATTCGCCCAGAAGATAACTCCATACCTTAGTCTGGACTGCACATAGGCATGGTACGCTGTCAGTGCTGCATCGACAACCAATCGTTGTCCTTAAATGTTCTTAATGCATAGCAATATTTTGCCAAGCTTGTGGCCACATGTTCAATTTGTGACCTCCAATTTAGGTTCTGATCAATGTGCACCCCTAGGAATGATATGGACTCTTCAGCTGCGATATATTCACCATTGTGTGTTTAATTTGAAATATCCTGTTGGCTCCCATCTCTGAATAAAATCACCTTTGTTTTATTGATGTTCATTTCAAGGTCATCGTTTCTGAACCATTGATCTAAGTTTTTAAGTCCTCCTCCAAACTTCTTTGCATTCACTAGAAGTGGTACCCGAACAAATCACAGATACGTCATCAGCAAACATCACAGTATTGTTTGTTGTTACTTTATTAGATCATTGGTGTATATAATATATAGTAGAGGGCCTAGTATTGAGCCCTGAGGGACACTTCTTTCTATTGAATGGCGTCAGATATATTCGTTTTCCATCTGCTCCTCTTTCTACTGTCCTTTGTATTCTGTTAGTTAAGTATGATCTAAACAACTCCAATGCAGTGCCTCTTATCCCGTATTTTTCCATTTTTTCGAGCAATATACTATGATTCACTCTATCAAACGCTTTCGATAGGTCCAAACAGAGTGCCGCTGTTTTTTTATTTTTGTTCAAAGATTTTATGGTTGAATTTAAAGCCTGATATATAGCATTTATTGCTGATTTTCCTCTCCCGTAACCACATTGTTGTTCTACCAAAATATTTTCTGCCTCAAGAAAGTTTAAGATCTTATCAAAAATTTTTTTCTCAAAAATTTTATTCACATTAGAGAGAATGGATATTGGTCGGTAATTATCATAGTTGTTCATGTCTCCCTTCTTGTGTATTGGTTTTATCCAAGCTTCTTTAAGGTCTTGTGGATATTTCCCTGTTTCTAATATTGAGTTGATAATATGTGTTAATGGTTTTATCAACAATGGAGCACTGATTTTTAATAGATCTATGGGAATCTCATCATATCCGACTGATTTTTTATTCTTTAACTGCATTATATAGGTGTAAATTTCCTGCTCTAGAACAGGACTCAGCAAAATGCTCTTATCACATGGTCTGATGTTCAAAACTCCATTGGTTATTTGTTTGTAATTTTTAGTGAGTTTTAAAAATTTCATATTCATCTCATTTAGAGTGATTTTTTCGTCTTTCTTAGGAAATGTCTTGAATAATGTATTTGTGTCCTTCACCTGTTTTGATGTATTATTGATTAGTGTCCAGGTGGCTTTGGCTTTATTCTCAGATTTTTCAATATATTCTCTTTTTGAGTTTATTTTTGCTTGCTCTAAGACCTTTGTCAATATTTTCGAATATGTTTTATATGGTTCTTGTGATATCATTCCGTCTGTCATTTTTTCATAAAACTCCCTTTTATGTTTACTGGAAATTCTAATACCCTTTGTAATACATCTTACATTACTGCGTACTTGACGGCATTTCTATATGGAAAGATCTGATCCATTTTTTGCTCTTATAGTACCAGATAGCAGTTTATATGCTCTACCTGAATCTGACTGTGACAGCACACCATCCCAGGCACACTCTGCAAGCAACAGAAAAAATCCTCCAGTTTAGTTTTAGTGGAAAATCTCCTTTCGGGCATAAGATCAATATTAGTTTTTATTGAACATCAGTTTCCACTGCAATAACTGTGACATGTGGTCTGAAAGAGCTGATGTTATATTTCCATCATGTCTGAACTTATTGGTATTTACAAATATGTTGTCGATTAGAGAACTAGTGCTATTGGTGATTCTGGTAGGGCTCCAAATTGTTTGCTCAAAATTAAAAGTCAATAGCAGATCCATAAATGAGATCTTGGACTTAATTTAACTCAAAAGATTTATATTAAAATCTCCACAGATAACTACCATGTAGTCTTTGAATTTACCATTTAGTTCATTAAGGTTCTAGTGTATTTAGAAAAATTTGTACATTTCCCCAGCACGTCCTATAAACATTCAAAACAACCACTTTCTAGTTCTACTTACAATACATGACATTTCAATTTCACAACCCCCATGAATGGACTCCTCACGTGTGTAGCAGGACTTTACTTGATAATTTTCCACCTGCAACATATCTACTTCGAATTTATTGAGCCAGTGCTCTGTGAGACACAGCAAATCTGGGACCTGTTTAAGAGATTTTATAGCTATTATTACAACTAGGGAAATATGAATACTATATTTCCCTAGGTGCCCTAGTTACATCCCGAGGGCGAAGCCCGAGGGATGTATGAGGCAACCGTGGGAAATGTATTCATATTTCCCGTGTTGTAATCAATAGTTTTTTTCTGATCGATACAATATCGTTCTTGAAATGGAAAAATTAATATTATATTGTAAATTATTGATTCAATTGGATTTTTAACGTTGCTATGGGTTGTGTTTGTGAGAATCATGGTTGACTGGTTTTATTTTGACGTCTTGTCAGAAACAAAGATTATATAGTATAAGATCGGAAACGACACGACTACAGTGTATAAGCGCCATCTCGGGTCAAATGGAACTAAAGTCACTATAGAAGGGTTAAAATTCTGGTTCTATGATAAGTTTCGAAATGTCATTGATATAAAAAAGTGCCAATCAATTCGTTTGCACAAATATTATTTCATTTCTCTCGTGGTCTCGAAAAAGTGGAAAAAGTTTAGTTTGTACCTTAGACCTTTGTCTAAGGTTTGTACCCTTCAGTAATGCAGACTACGAACGAGATAGTGAAACTGGATGATCAACTGGTGTTTTTATGGATGTATGCAGGTAAAGCTATATCTTGGCTTGATCAACGTCAAACATCTGTTGCTATTTCCACGATAGAGGCAGAAATAGTGGCTGATAGTGAAGCTGCACGGAAAATGAAATGGTTAAAGTGACTATTCAGGAAAAGTTTTCCGTCAATTCAAACAGTGATGGTGGACAACGAAGCTGCAATTGAACTGAACCAGAAACTGGAATTCCACAGACGCACTAAGTATATTCATATTCAATCCATGTATAAATCTCACAATAATACATAATAATAATAAAATATTACACATGAAATACTGAATTTTATTGAAAATTATGGATTCAAAATATAAAAATGAAACATCCTGAAGGGAATACGAATTTCGCATCAATTCTTACTAGAGTTTTCTTTATATAATTTCTAATCGAAATTACAGATTTTATATAAAAATTGATCTTTAGTGCCATCTCTGGGTCAAATGTGAACTAAAAAATGTAGTCGTTTTTCAGTACTACGAATGCAGGGCCGTTTCCTATCTTTCTATACTCTATAATCTATGGTCAGGAATAAAATCATTGAAATAATGTCGAACTACGTCGAAACTCAAGCGGCGAAAGCCCCTGAATTTTTGATTCCGGCCAAATCTAAAGCTGCTCATAGTAAAGAGTATGAAGGCTTTCGAGAGTGGAAAAGAAAAGTTTGTTGGACGGTGTCAGCGAAAATATTTTGAGCATATATTTGAAGATTTGGTATGTTGCTCTGATTCTTGTTCATTTCAATGTATGATTAATTCATTCGATCTCCTGTTGCAGGAATATTCCTAAACACGTAATGGCCAAATTATCTATGTTTGCTGCATTTGAAGGAAAAAACGAATGTCAAATTATTAGAAGAAGTGGAAGTATTTGTTAAGAACAAAAATTAAGGATCCGTTCCCAAAAAATCAGCAGTGTTGTCCGGAGCAGATCAAGAATTTTTGATATAAGCACCAAATGACTTTTTTCTGATGTATAAGGTTGCATAATATACTATTTTGAGTAAAATAGGACTTGACGTTTCATATTTCCCTTGGGACAATAAGACTTGACGTTTCATATTTCCCTTGGGATATATGAGTGTGTTATGACATATGGTAACTAAGGCGATATTGCTCATTATTGATTCGATCAGAAAAAAATATATTTTCAGCTCATGGATTTTGTTTCTTATGCATTGCATGTTTTGATGTAGTATATTAATAAATGAATTTACATCTCGCTGTTGAGATATTGTCTTAGATGGAGAAAATGATTGATACTAATACCTTTGCCCCATTTGTTTGGATCCATTACACTTTCTTTTGATTCAAGTGGCACATAAAGTTTGAAAGAACTTTTGTGTTTATCCCTTTTTGTTTTCATTTCTTCACATGAAATGTCTAGGTTAAATGTTTCGGTGATATAATTCTTTACTTCTTCTACTGTTGATTTTGGTTTCAAACCAGTAAGGAAGAGACAGCTCAGTTGTTTGGCAGCTGTTAATCTAGTCGTTTCTATCTGTCCTTTGACTGGTTGGGGTCTTTGTTTTGAAGGAAATTGCCTCCTGTTTCTGTGACCACGGTTTTCCAGTTGAAATCTTCATTTAGTTTTAGATTTTGCATTTGTTTTGTTCAAAACAACAGATTCACTTGTATCATTGTCATGAAATTCTGGAATGCTATCGTTACTTTTATTTTCATTGACTTTGTTACTCTTGAAAAGAAAAAGTCTTCAATTCAATCTATAAGCGATCATCTCCGATCACGTCCTGAACCCCTATCAAGTGACATTTTGAAAAATACGAGAAAATTCAGTTACTTTATCTTATAGGGGTCCGTAAACGAACCAGACTGCCTCACCTCCGCTCATCATGGCCAAGAACATCCCTGCTGCTTAATTGATTAATGTTTTTGAGGTTCGATTTCGAACCACTGTTGTGCACTCTGTTAATGATTGA
Organism: Propylea japonica; assembly: GCA_013421045.1. NCBI lineage: Eukaryota > Metazoa > Arthropoda > Insecta > Coleoptera > Coccinellidae > Propylea > Propylea japonica. Next base: position 100,851,292 of record CM024239.1, read on the forward strand.
ATTTGTCTCTTGCTGCCCAGAGTCATCGGATGTGTCTCAGATCGAAATGGTCAAAGGAACTGATATAAAGTTGTTAAGTTCGTAATCTGTTTCCTTGGGATTCAAGTGAATTAGTCTCGACCTCAAGGAAATGCTGGAATGAATTTAATATAGGGTCCTAGCTGTAGGCGATTGACACAAAGGCGAAAATGTGAACATGATCATTTATGAATCAGAGTATACGGGGATATACGAGAATTGATAGCAATGAGAGTATTAGGCAGGTCTCCACGCCGACTCAAATGTAGTCGGCAAATAGTTAAAAATTAGGTGATTGTTGAGAAACACGCAGTACACATAAAGCGCATTAATTTTCGATGAAATGATAAACTACTCAAGCTCTGAGAACCGGGCTTCAGATCGAAATTGTCAAAAGAACTTCTATAAACTTGTTAAGTTCGGGTAATCTGTTTTCTTAGGATCTAAGCGAGGTAGTCTTGACCTCAAGGAAATGCGGTAATGAAATTACTATAAGGTCCTTGCTATAGGCGTTTGACAAAAAGACGAAAATGTGAACATGCAACTATAAATCAGATTACACGGGATATACAGGTGCAAGAGAAAAAAGTACCATGTATAGTAATACGCGATAAAGGGCCATAAAATATAAAAAGGTCCCATGAATATACGTCCGAAACTGATTCCTTCAAGAAATACAGGACGTTGAGTTATTTATCGTCAATCAATGATGGAAAAGTGCATTCGAGCACAAGGCCAACAATTCGAATATCTTCTGAATACTTAATGTTTTTTTGTTAATTAATCAGTCTTTTGCTGTTATTATTAAAATTTAATTATTGAACTGTTTTGTCCTTGTTATTGTAAGTCGGTTAATTTGGCGTTTTGAGACAATTTGCGTGCATCATAACTTTTCGATGCGTATTTACCGAAAACCGTTGGTCCTAGGTATACCTTTTTGGAGGAAAAAAGATGGAGGAATCGCTTTTTCTAGTCAGTAATGACATACTGTATAAGGCAAAAAAGTTAGAGTGGATTAAATGTGCAGGAATCCTGTATGTGGCGCTCTCAATTAGTAATCTAAAAACTGATAAGTAATTGAGTTCTGCATCACACAAAACCCCCGCATATCACATTTGTTCAATTCTGACCTTTTTGTCCAAAGTTATTAAAAAAAAAACAAAAAACAAAATAACTTTAACACCCCGTATTTCATTGAAGAAGCAGTTTCGGACGTATATTTATGGCACCTTTTTCATATTTTATGGTCCTCTATCACGTGACACTATGCATGGTACTTTTTTCCTTGATACCCTGTATACCAGAATTCATGGAACTGACAGCAGGCAGGTCACTATTCCGACTCAAAAATAGTCGGCAAATAGTTAATAAAGGCATAACGGAACATTCATATAGCGCATAAATATTTGAGAAAATAAAATATGCTTCTCAATAAATATTATCAATATCATTATTATGGTCAGTACAATGAGGCAATAAACAAGATCATGAATACGTTGGAGAAAACTGATTTTCTCTCTAGTTTCACAGAATGAATTTCGACCATTTAATCTAAATCACTACGTTATTTCTCTTATGTAGCACTTCTTCGCACTACATATCAATGCTAAATCTGAACTCCAGAAAGCATACAGCCATTCCACAACTTACAACCCCTCAAATGGGCGAAAATGTAAGAGTTTTTTGTATTGTTCACGTTATTGTGTAATATACATAATGACACCATATAAACAGAGACAGTTAGTCGTGCGCTGTAACCGCCGATACCAAGAGAAACAGAACACAATATTCAATCAGAATATTTTCTGTAGCGTACATGGGTTTCTGTCAAAGACTATACCATATAATTTTTGGATTCTGAACCTTCCCACTCATTAAAAACAACCTTTAGTAATTGTAGAAGTAGAGTAGAAAATTCGAATTCGAAAATGGTTTGTTCTTAGGGTAAGTTAACACTAACTCAGTTTTTGCGTATGGATGCAAGAAATTTGTTAGGTTATGTAAGCTTAGTTTAGGTAGTTCAGATAAGAACATTGTCTGAAAAACCTTATGTAATTTGAATAATGTTTTAAATAATTGAAACTAACACAAAATCACAAAATGTAATTCGAACGATATTCCGATCTGAACAAACTTAACCCAAGGCAATCTAACCTAAGAAAACTATTTTCATCCATACGCAAAAACTGAGTTGGATGAAGGTAGTTTCATTAGGTTAGGTTAGCTTTATAAATTTTTGATGGAGAATCTTTTTGGCTATTTCCATCATTTTCGCTCTTCTATTCAATGTTTCTTTCAACATTCGTTAGACAACTTTAGGGTACACCAGCGTTTCCCAACCTTTCAATATTTGCGGCCCAATTTTCAATCTCAAATTTCATCGCGCCCCCCTTTAGTTAGTAAAGTGGTTCTAATTCGAGCCATGCCAGACCCTTTTGGGCAGAGTCGAGTTGTCGGCGCCCCCCCTTGAATTCATTCGCGCCCAACGGTTGGGAAAAGCTGGGATACACACCTTAAACTTGTGACTTTCAGAGTTTCAGAAGAGACACTTCGTTACTTTTTGAAAATTTGTGTAACAAAACTTGCTCTTCTGAAAGAAGACGTCTGTTTGTAGGTCGAATTATTTGATAATTTCACGTTTACTATTTAATATAACTAGAAAATAAAAAGAAATATTTATCAGATGTGTGTAATGTGGAAGTTGTACAGGTATGGAAATTCGCATTGCAGAAAAAGATTCACGTGGTACGTTATTGACTGAATAAATTACCAATTACAAATTATGTGGTGTTGTATTTCTCTTATCGTTGGAAGTATCATTCAAGCAGTATGAAAGGCAACCTGAAGTGTTTGAGTCGATAATTACGGGCAGCCAAACACAATGAATAATAATTCGATTCAAGTATTTCACGTCGCTTACCATACTGCTTGATTGGTCGACTTCCAACGAAGAATACTCGAAACGAAATAAAAAAACGAGTGTGGTTATAGCTTATTCTCACCCATCCTCAAAAGATGCTAATCAACATTGCTCCCCACCGCAACAAAAACTGCTTAATACATTTTTTGTAACTGTAATGGAAAATACATGGAACAATGCGATAGGTATACAACCTCACAGGTAAGGTGTGAACTTGTGCATATTATGATGATAAAAACTCTTTCAAACTTTGAATCTTTTTATTTTGAAAACTCTTGAGGAAACAGTATTCAGATTTTCAATAGAGATCACAATTTCTTTCTAGTAGGTATCGAGTGGATGAGGACTTCACATTTAACAGAGTGTAAACTTTTGTAACCTGTAGGTACAAATTGAATCATAATAGTAATTGTTCTTCGAAAATAAAAATTTCATTTCCATTAGGTAAATCTCGATGCAATTTTTCGTATGCTTCATTTTCATCGCTTGTTATATTCTGAAAATGAATTAATTCCAGCTCTGACGAAATACTGCAGAAATATATGAGCGTAGGCTTATGAAAAAAATGGTGAGATTATTGACTTCAGACAAAGATATATAGAATATATAAGTGCGAAGCACAGAACAAATAATAAAACATCGGATCGTAGATATCTACGCATTAGATATTTTTATGTTCTGTGATGTTTTCAACATTATGAGTGAGATAATGTGAAGGATGGAGTGATATTAGTTTAGTTTGGTTCATGCTCTACACTAATATTACTCCATCCTTCACAATTTCTCTTTCTCTTATGTTGGGGGCACGAAACTTTGTGTGAAAGTCACGTGACGCCCTGTCTCTCCTTTTTCATGTCTATGGCCTAAGGTGAAAAAAATTATAGGTTTTGCGCCTGTAAAGGATGAATTGATGATTTCTATAAAATTACCTTAAGATTGAATCACGAGGAGATTCCAAATAGAGCAAATTTGAGTTCGGAACTTTAAGACTTTTTCGTTGTTATCATGTTCGCTATGATATTATGGCGGGGGATGAGCAGCTAGCACAGAAGTTTATATGTCATTATGAAGTACACTAACTGAAGTATTTTTTACTGAAAACAAAACGTATTAATATTTCATCAATTCTTTAGAATCGTGATATATTCATCTCTCCACCACGCCAGCAATAAGCGTTTTTTCTGCACACAGACTATCTCGTCTTGTAGCAAATCTATTGCCCTTTTCGAATATGTCGTCAAATTTGATGATGAAACTGCAAGTGATACTGAATGAATTTTAGAGAAAAAAACTCGAAATATTTACATGAAATGAAGAAATGTCAAATTGTAGAAAAATCGTCTCTATTTAGACCATGTTTTATATTATATATATAATCCCCCCTTGAAGTTTGGTCTCCCTGTATTGTATATAATGGTTAGTTTTATTTCATGAATGAATCAAAAAATTTAAAAGGCTTTAGGTGTTCTGGCGGAGTTTATTAATGAGACGTGTTAAGGCAAAGCGTAAAACCCTCAGAGTAAGAAAGAAGTGAGGAGTCTACGGACACGGCTGGTATTTCACCATGATCCTTCACATTTTATGTCTTATTTGAAATTTGTTATGCAATTTTTTAGTCTTCAATGCTATAAGATAGACCGACCGAAAATGTTTGATTTCAAAGGAAATCATTTAACCAAACTACTCCTCTGCTCGAACTGCTTTCAGTCAGACATTGGAGAATGTTCATTCTTGTGGCTCAAAGCATCCAGCAAGAAATATCGCATATTCAGAATGAATAACCCTATTCAACAAGAGATCCCAGGCAAAGAGGATATCAAATACACTGTCCACTGGACTGTGAATAGCAACCGAGCGACACAGTATTGAAAAATTTACCGTCATTTTCATTTCCCCTGTCGAAAATGCGGCATCGTCGAGGTTTGTTCCCTCATCGTGCCGAGTGATCTACGAACGCCTCATTCACCAATTTCTGTCCGAAAGCGAGCAAATTGTCCACGGATATTCAGTTACCCTTTAGCCATTGAATTAAATCTCCTCCCCCAATGTTTTCCTTGGAGACAAAGTGAGCGTTGCCTGACCCGACGACAAGAGGAATGAAAAACGGCAGTGTTTATTTAAAGTCCTTATTAGAATCCGGCTGAGGAAGAAGGATGTCTAATACATTTATTTCTGGTGAGTCTTTGAGAGTTGAGGGATTATTTAGCATATTTGAAATACTTTCATTTGCTTTACACAATCTGTGTTGTATTCGACAAACCCTTTGAATTATTAATAAACCAGCATGAACTTACAAGATTTGCAAACTTTTCGAGATATCGAACATTTTTATATGGTGTGGATGCAGGAATTCATTTATAATCATTTTATGTTCTATAGTTGAAATCGATCGGTGTACAATTTTATCCAGACTCGAATATTCCGTTCGATCCGCTCACGCGCTAAAATAAGTAGGTATCTTGACCACTAATAACGTAGTTGATTAAATAACTATTATTCTTCTCGAAATCGCGGAACCTGATAGATTCCTTTTTCCATAGACAAGCTGTCTTCTGAATTGATTGGCCACCAAAATAACTCCATTTGTATTTACGATTTTGTGTGTACATTCAAAGAAGAATTGACAGGTTTTGAGGTCTGATTATGACGAAAACCAATTATGTATAGGCCTACGTTTTGTTTATTTTTAAAAACATCCTTAAGACAAAAGAAGAGATAGCAGAGAACTTTGTGTCATGACTCGATTAAAACATGAAAGTTGTGAGTAAAATAACAAGGGCTATCAATTATCGAGAAAATATAAGGTGTCTGTATAAAAAGTAAATGACAATACAATATAAGTGAAATACTCATAAAAATACGACATTTCAATACAATTTAAAAACAAATATAAGAAATCGACTTAAGTTTTAACAAGAAGTTAATAATATATAAGGTGTATTAAATGTAATATAATAATAAAATATGAATAAATTACTCACACTACCATATGATTTTCCTTGTCTAACAAGACGATACAATAGTATAACAATAAACCAAAACCGCATCAATTTATTATATTATTGCAAACTTTGAATTTTCCGGGCCATCTTATGTGGCCCCGGAGACATCAGCGAAGAAAAAAACTGAATATCTTCAACCGTAGTGGAAAAATCGACGATTGAAGTTTCTGGGCCAACTTATGTGCAGCCCGGCGACATCATCATTTTTCATCAAAATGTTTCCAAAGATTAATTCTAGCTAGATGCTGAAGAAAAAATCGAAATATCTTTAACCGTTGTAAAAGAGTCGATGATTAAATTTTTCGGGCCAACTTTTGTGCAACCGGAGACATCAGTATTTTTCAACGAAATGATCACAAAGAATAATAGTACGGTGTAATTAGATAAACCTCAACATCCAAAGTAAAAGTTTTCCTCCAACACCAAATTGCTCTACATAGTTCCCTTATTCTATGGTAAAAAAGACACCATTTGAGCGTCGGGTTTGGGGGTGAGGGGGTTTGGAATTTGAAAAATCACTAGTTTTTTTAGTTTTTCGTAAATATTTCAAAAACTAAGCGGTTCATCCTAAACATTGTTATATACAAAAATGTTCTACGTTAAATTTTAAATAAGAATGGTCCTTTTCATAATCACTCTAATTGTACGGTTCAAATGTACGGTTGTAAATGTTAACTTTTCCGTAATTTTGATAATTTAAAAAAAATAAGCTTCGTAAAAGACTGTTGCTATTTCAGTGGCCGGTGGTATGTTAGTGATAAGCCCTTGAAGGAACGACAACCTCACCACCTTATCAAGGGGCAACTCTTTTTAAGGGAAAAGAGGCTTCCACACGCCTAGGCCATATAACCTGTGGTACGGAGAAAACCCCCTGAACTTTCTACGAACATTGCAACATAAATTCACTTCTTAAGCATAAATATCTTTCAAATGTCAGGTGGTCGCCAATCTTCTTCCAACCCCACTCGAGTGGATTCTTATCTTCATTCAGCCACTGTTGTAACTGGTAGTAGGTCCTAATGAATGCTGTCTGGACGCTTTGAAGGGGGGTGTAGTGCATCCAACTTCAGTAATGCATGTATAGGTGCTTTGCAATCGTTTTCAAGTAGGACTGGTAGCGGAGACAATCTAGATCTTCAGTGTTCTTGGCTCCAAACATTGCAAGTAGGAAGTAATTTCCTGCATCAGCCACTGCACTGGGCGGCTTTGGGGTGTTGAAGACCAGAAGTTTTTCACGAAGAACGGTGTGGTTTGAACTTTCCTATAAGGTGCAATTTTTCCTTCCTACTTGCAATGTTTGGAGCCAAGAACACTGAAGATCTTGATTGTCTCCGCTACCAGTCCTACTTGAAAACGATTGCAAAGCAGCCTATACATGCATTACTGAAGTTGGATGCACTCCCCCCCACTGCAGAGCGTCCAGACAGCATTCATTTTAGGACCTACCACCAGGTACAACAGGGGCTGAATGAAGGATAAGGATCCACTCGAGTGGGGTTGGAAGAAGATTGGCGACAACCTGACACCAATTACAACACACCGCACGTCTGCAGCCCCCCAGGAATTACTGTCCCTTATAATGTGTACTTGCAAAGATGAATGCGTTCGTAATTGTGAATGCAGAAGGAGTGGTCTAAACTGCACTAGCATATGTAGCATTGTCAGGCCAAGCATGTGATAAACATGGACAATAATAAATCTTAGACGACGAGCTAGAGGAGGAGGATAATGTGCTGGAGGATGAGTGAAGTAATAAAGACATTGAACATTCCAAATTTGAAAGATATTTATGCTAAGAAGTGAATTTATGTTGCCATGTTCGTAGAAAGTTCAGGGTGGGTTTCTCCGTACCACAGGTTT
>CM024239.1:100859191-100930028 GCA_013421045.1 Propylea japonica
GGGATAGTGTAGCATTCTGAGGGTGAAATAATTATTGAAATCTCTAGCAGCTTATGAGTAAACTCGTATCAAACCTCAAACGCACAAACATCAAATCTGTCCTCTTTATAATATGGTATAAGTATAATATTAGTAAAGATAGAGATCAATTCTCTACAAACGCCCTATTGACCACTTTTTTCTATAACCTATCGTTTTGAAAATATCGCGAATAAAGTTGGGAGGAGATGAAAAATTCTATTTTTCTCCAACCATCAAAAAATGTTGACATTTTTGTACTCTTTTCAGGTGCAAAAGTCATAGATTTCTTACCGTACAAAAATTCACTCGTTACTTAGCAACACTTTCAATCCTAGGATTAAAAACGCTACTTTTATACTTGGAAATGCATTTGAAGTCTACTTGACAATCACTGTCATGATTCTGTGTTCAAATTCATAACCAAAATATGACGATTTTTCACTAAAACCAATTTTATTGTAATTTTGACTTGGTTGGAGAAAAAATAGTATATATTATTCGGATTAAAGTGCCTATTTTAACTCGCAATTTTGCATTCGCTCAGCTGCGCCTCGCAACTGCAAATATTGCTCGTAAAAAAAGATGCACTTTTAATCCTTATAATATAATATACTATTTTCATCTTCTAATGAAAATAAATCGGTCTGTGCTCATTCGATCAGGACGATTGATACCCATTTTATAGGTTAATTAATTCTCTACAAACGCTCTATTGATCACTTTTTCTAAAACTACCGTTTTGAGCAGAATCCGTACCAACTTAAGACACGGGATCTGAATAAGATCAGTTTTCAGAATATGAAGAAAAAAATGAACAAAAAACTTTCCAAATTCACGAATATAAATGACATCATAGAAATTCCTGAATATGATAAAAATATTTTCATTTATTCGAAGTTTTAAATGACACTTGAATAATTTATTCTCTATTAACAATACTCGTAAATACTTAGCACTAACATCCATATTTATACAACTTCATTGATATATTCCAGGATCAACAAACAAAGAATCGAAGAAATTTCATTTAAAATAGTTAGTGATTGCATTTTCAATGAAATTGCGATTAATTGCATTATTCCAATCATTCCCTCGAGTTCTAACACTTCATCCCGCAAATGCAATGGAAATTTTCCGCTGTGACGTCACATCTCGGTGGGCGTCGGCATACCAGTGTTTGTGGTATATCGTGCTCGGAGACTCAATTCGATTTTGGTGCGATTTCATCTTCAACCTGCCATATCTTTTGATGTATTCATCATAATTGAATGATGTAAAAGGCAATTTCGTTCTATATTAAATACTGGATATGAAGGACGTATTTAATGGGATAAAGATCAATAGCGTATTCATAAAAAAATACTCCCAAAAAATGCATAATTTGAGGAACATTCGGATACCTTAAAAGGTGATACCGAGTAAACCTTGAAAGATAGATATATGCTATCGCGGACTTTTTTGTAGAACTATTGAAGAGATACATTTCCGTCATTCATTGTTTCCATGTACGTCTTACGGTTTTCGCAGCGCACTTGAAAATAGCTGATTTTGGTACTCATATTTATTATATGAAGTTAGAGTAGGGTTTCCCCAATTTTCTCGGATGAAAAGTATAGCCTATGTTATCAGGATAATGTAGCATTCTAAGGGTGAAAGAATTATTGAAATCGGTCCAGTAGCTTATGAGTGATGTCATATCAACGCCACAAACACACAAACATACAAATCTTTCCTCTTTATAATATTATATAGTATAGATAAAAAATACGATATGATCGATACTGAAGGGAAAATTCGCAATTAGATTTTTTGAAGAACAATCTAGAAGTTATAATTGAAATAAAGAAAAAATCCACAAAAAAAAATGTAAAAAATAAGTCAGATATGCTTGTAACGATAAAAAGTGAAAAAACTTTGAGACCCCTTTTTGAATTATTAGAATTCATTCGTAGCATTCAACAAAATCTATCAACACGATCCTACTTAACATTTTATCGTTCAAAATATTGTATTTAATATCTGGGCATTCACCACCCCTCTGGTCCATTAAGGGCACAAAAGAAGGCAAAGCACACCCAATCTGGTGACATGTAATTTGGCCAATTGATCTAAGGGAGTTAGCGCGCCCTAATGCTTGTCTATTTATCCTGCCATATTAATTATATTAGTAGGGAGCAGACAAATTTATTCCCCGTGTAGCCTGTAATCATATGGGGATGCAGGATAGCTCTATTCTATATATACTGAAGTACCACGGAAAATCACTTTCGAAGAGGGTGATGATAATTCGTGCAGTATTTATAGGCGTGTACAAGAGTGCAAGGGGCAAAACTGTGATTTTGGGGATGAAAGTTTGATGGATGTTATGAATGTAACGATGACTACTTTTTGTGAGAGAATGTAAAAAATTCTGTATAAACTTTTATTGAATTTCAAAAATTGCATACTAAGAATAAAATTGTGAAAATATGTTTATCCACGACTATTGTAAAATCCGCCCATTGCACGTGTCTGTGCTCGGCCTTAATAATACCCATTAATCACAAGGAAATAATGAGATTATAATTCACTGCTGTTAGATGCTTCATAAATTTAGCTTTCATATAGAATTCTTTAAATTGTTATTTCTTCAGTATTCTAAAGCACTCCAACTAACAAATATGGGCATACCTTGTCAATCGAGGGCCAAATTTACTCATTATATCAATTAGAGCTTTTTAATACAAAATAGAAAATGACTAGTTCTCCAAAATTTCTCATGTGTCAACTTGACTTTTTCCACGCTTTAACATAGTAATAATGCCCTCTACAAAAATAACTTATTTAATTATTGAGGCATCAAGGGAATTACAAAAGGTCACTTAACCTAAACACATAGGCATAGGCCATTTGAAAATATATAACATACGGCCCTTTCTATTTGAAGCCGCATCACTTCCAAACTGATGTAAAATCAGTTGATGCGCGTTCTATTTGACAATGTTGTGATTTTGAACTGATGCGCATCACTTCCAACTGATGTTGCTTCTGACAAAATCAGTTTAATTTCCACAATAACTTCAGTTCCACGACAATAATATAACCTTACATTTTGGTTGAAATTCACAATATACTTCTAAACATAACAGAAAGTGGACTATTATCCTCGGTTTTCATTGCTAGTAATGAATAATTCATATTACTTTTAGAATTTCTTTTCGAACTATCGTCGATATTCCTATTGGTACTCTGATTTCAAACTTATCGTTTGTTGATTGTCATCCGAAAAAGGCATGTTCTAATGTCAGAATCACTTTACTCCAAGTGGAGTGATTCGGACATTATTCAGTCAAATCATTGAGTATCTATCATCTATATTTTCAAAACTCAATAGTCAAATAGAAAACTAGGATTAAATCTTTTCAGGATAATACACTTGAGTTGACATTTTGTTATCGAAATTAGAGCTCCAATTTCTAGCAAAAAGAATGAAATATTGCCGAAATAAAGGTGTATACACCAATTTAACGAATATATCGAATTTGAACATCCCTATACCAAATCCACATAGTATACGGTCATATAAATTTTCGACCGAACGAAAAAAAAGAAAAATAAACCAAACCGGCGTATCCTGCGTACCGGGAGTTATTAGCTGGGATCACGGACGAGATTAATTAAATTCCGCCAATATTTGCGTCGAAAGGCCATGGGGGGCTCTGGGGGGGCCGAGCCCCCCAAACTAAACAGCATTTAGTATTCCATTTTAAAACGGGTCGGAATTTCTTCTGCGTCTGATATTATTTTTCCGTCCGATCCGGGATCTTTTGTCTATTAAGCCCCGAAATCTTCCAGGCAGCGGCGGCGTCATTACTAAGCGGCCATTTGCATTCGGCCGGAGCGCCGGGTAGTGAAAAGAAGCGCGACCGGGATGGAAATGCAAATTTGCCGGCTTGATGAGGACCGAAAGGCGTCCAGATGAACTGCGAAATTAGTTATTCGCGCCAGAAATTACTTTCATCTCCCTGATATTTCCCTGGTTCTTTGAGGAGGGCCCTCGAGAGAAACGATTCGTTCCCTGCGTTTTTTTCCTATTCGAACTCTGGAGCACCGGAAATGCGAATTGTGTCGCGATTTGACCCAAGTGGGCACTAAAACCAGGGAAATTTCACCGGTTTTTTCGACCTAGGCATGTGGGGTTGGTATAATTTCATTAGGAACTGGAAATTATAGATCTTGAGGCCTTTCGGAAACTTACTCGGGTTAACTCGATCCCCATCGTTTGCGTTCGTTTACCTAACCCGAACATCCAACCCGTGTTCAGAAAGTACGGTGCTATTAACTCGATTTGTCAGTAATTTCATATATTCAAGTCCTAAAAATTATGTACAGAAATGAGAGTTTGCCTCAATGCGAAATGTGAGCTTCTATGAGCCAAGAAAATAATGTAAAACAGCTTCTTTATAACTTTGTATACAGATCTTTCGGCGCTTAAGCTACAGCCTTCTTTACTCTTTCAACATAGGTACTCAAAAATAACATTAAAGAACAATTATAAGAAAAATTTTACAGAAGTCAATCAATGTAAGCATAGCTATAGTCCGTTCACGAAAGTTTGAGCGTCGGTTAGCCATGACAATTTGGCATATTCACTGTGTATATTGAAATTTAGGTTATGTTGTTTATTTTCTTGTCAGATTGATACGCAATGTTGTCAATATTGCATAAGTTCTCTGATAATTTGTAAGTTCGTCGGACGAGGCCTGGTACATTCGGCAACATTTATTTTACGTTATGACAGTTTGTTTTACGTTAGGACAGCAAATACTGCCAACACTTCAAATCCTAAACTGATGTGTAAACTTAGAACCCGGATCCGTGGTCCGAGTAGATCCGTCACGTGATCAAATGGATCGAGTTAAAAATCATGAGTAAGTTTCCCAAACGCCTTTATAGGACTTCTCAAGGATATGTTACTAATTACATTAATGGAAAAAGTACGGTTTTTGAGATGCCCAAATGAAATGCCAATGTTTTCACACAAAAGAGGTACTTCTGGTCCTATACACATAGAAAAATCTTTTACTTTTTTATGTTGAAAACATGGTAAATTTATTTGAAACTATTTTTGTATAGAAAAAAATTGGCGGTTCAAATGAGCGTCTTAAAACCCGTACTTCTTCTATTAGCATAGAAGTTGGGTTGAAATCACCACTAACCCTTCACAACCTTTGCCAATTAAGAGATGAGAAAATTTCGCAAAAACATAAGCTTATCTATATGATTATGTAATGAATGTTGTTTATTTCGACGCCCTGTATCTCAAAGACGGTGCATTTCAGAGGGCGGGTCAATAAAATCTTTGGTTCATTCACACCCTGTATGAGTACACTACATATTTCAGTGAAAATTTGTTGTTGTGAATGTTTTTTTTTCTGTATGGATAGTGAAGTATTTTAACTACTCGTTCATGTTGAGAAAAAAGAGTGGAACATACCTGAAACAGAAAAAAAATTCATTAGAATGAGAATGTATAAACTTTATGAAACATTTGTCATTTCGCAAAAAGGGAGAAGACCAAAAATAGAGTAATTATAGGAAAACAAGAGTAGCTCTAATCTTCCTCTCGAAACTTGGGTTGAATATATATTATTTCGAAATGAACGAGAAGTTAGTGTGTGATATATGGCCATGAAAAACGTTATTTTAAATGGGACATCCGGTATTTCTTTTTTTATGATACTCCATAAAATATTGAATCTATTAACTCTTACTTTTTCCAACCTATCTTTAACGGTTTTTGAGTTATTAGTTAAAAAATTTTAGATCAAATTGACGTGTTACGAAAATGACTCTAGTTCGCTCAATATTTGAGATTTAAGTCAAAAATTTTGCAAGTCATTAGATATTGATCTGATCTATGTCTATGGCCAAATATCGATCCACAAAATTCGAAATATTCACCATCAATAGTTTCCATAATAATCTAATAGGCCACTCACCTATAGGGACAACCCGATATACATACATATTTCTATAGTTCAGTAGATTTGTTACATTACTCGTATTGCTTTGAGATACTTTATAATCGGTTGCCCATGACAATCATAAATTAAAATAGGTGAAATCGCACTTTACAATAAGCTATTGATTGATCTATTTCATGTACCTACGTCAAACTGAGCTCTTATTTTGATGTCGGTGGAAATTCAACTAGCGACCCGCCCCGGCTTCGCACGGATATCACATTAAAACCTCAATAATAACAGTACATCTCCACTATTTAATGATGTTATTATACATATAAACCTTCCTCTTGAATCACTCTATCTATAAAAAAAACGCATAAAATCCGTTGCGTAGTCTCAAAGATTAAGCATACAAAGGGACATAGGGACAGAGAAAGCGATTTTGTTTTATACTGTGTGGAGTGATATTATAGTATAGGTGAAACTCAAAAATCTTTGGAAATATATAAACACAACACTTAGAAAATAAAAATCATCCAAAAAAATCGTTCATTAAACATACAAAGTGCAAATCTTATAAGGGCGCAGATTCCCCGGAAGAATGAGGAAATAGCGGAAGATCCGGGACGGCGATTGGCGAAAGTAAACAGTCCTGTTGACAACAGGATCCGGGCCGGGGGCCACAATGCGGGGTAAGTGTCCGGCCCATTATCCTGATTGCTCGTCCTTACGCTGCTGCCCAACGCTCTAATCCATTTACCTCGGACGGTTTCTCCCATCTTCCTTCTTTTCCTTGCGCGAATGAGGGTGGAAACTGATTTTTCGCGATTTTATTTTGTCTATATGAAGGAGTTTCGGTTGGTTTTTGATGATTGATACTCGTATTATTTGAAAGCATGCCTCGAATATTTATTTTCATTTTTATAATAAGATGAATTCATCAGGTTCATCTTAATCTTAAGGGAATATTGCGAAATTGAGGAAAGCTCTGACGTAAAGCCAGAAACTTGGTTATCATTCATATCAGAAAAACGATAATTCAAATCTAAGTATTCTAACAAACTTTGGATTCATTCAAATTTCCCATTCAAATTTGCACCACGTCGGACCAGTATTTCGGTGGGTATGTTGGCAATAGCCAAACCAGTGTTGTTCTTCAAGCGATCCCCCAAAAAAAAATATGGGGCGAGATCGGCGACTGTGCTGGAGTTCTGAAAAGCCCAAAGAACGATCGTGTCACTATTTGTTTTTCACTATTGCGAGTGAGCAAATTGTCCCATTTTTTTTCAAAAATCACATGTTTACAACGTTCGTCCCAGGACCCAGGACTGAGTTGTCCGACATTTCCGAAATCGATTCACACAGTGTATTGACAATAATGGAACCATTCGTCAGATATCATCTTCAAAACTGTCGCACATGAACGTTAATGTTACAATTTGATTAAGGATAAAAAAATAACATCGATTTTGTTTAATTGAATTTCTGAATCCGCGTGTAGTGATTCCAATTTAGTGCGCTATAAATATGCATATTTTTTGACCGATATTGCAAAAATGTTTCCAAATCTAAACACCATAGGCAGTAATGCTTCTTCTTCCAAATATTTCTCATGTTGAAACTTTTGAATACCGCTCAGAATCTTGCAACCGGTCCCAAGAAAATCCACAGATACCTATTATATGATATTTGGAATATAAAAAAATGAAACGAAGCAGCAGACGGAGTACCGAAGACAAGAAGCTGTGGTACCTCATCAACATACAATGGGACCGTCTGGGAAAGAAGCAGTCTATCTTACCGGATTTATTGCATTCTGTGTATCTTTATATGCATGTGAGTAACTTACAATATTGTCGTTTAGTTCTGTTTACTCTTTACCCAGATCCATCTCACTTTGACTGAGAAAAAGTTGCGTTACAATAATATAAGTATAAAACCGAATTTCGATGTTTTTTTGTTGAGTTGAGAAGATTTAAAACTTTCAATAATCTATAGGAGATATCAATGGCAAAGTGTCCCATGTTCAAAGCAAGAATGAAGAAAATTATTACAACTTCCCATGAATATATAAGTTGATGCTTTCCACACATGGTAATACCTTATTGTATAAAGTAAGACTGATGGGCAGCAATTGTGTCAAGCGACAAGAACATCTAATATTACTCAATGAAATCATCATAAAAAAATAAAAGAAATGAGACGAGTGATAAAAACTGAATGGAAAATATTAATACAAACAAATATGGTAACACCAATATCTTTCCACCTTCTAATCCGAGTAGAATCTTCCATGCAAGTATTAACAAAAATTAGGTAATGGCGAAAATATTCTCATCTATCGAATTTCTAATCCCGAAATCTCTTAAACACGAACAGGAACGACTGGAGAGTATCCAATAACAACATTCCAACTTTGAAGCTTTTTAATCAGATGGGATAATTACGATACACTTGAATGGTTGGGAAGTGGACTTCCGAAATTAGAGTGCAAACGACTGGTCCCAAGACTATTGTGGATTCTTACAGGATATGCCTCCTAGACGTGATTTTAACAGGACGGTGCTCCAAATCAAAAAGCACACGAAAGAGTTTTTCTTCGTTCAAGCATTTCCAAATAACATGATATGTCCCGAGGCTTTCAATACTTGATGAGCTTTACAAAGAAAATAAACGATTTTTGACAAAATTACTATTTTTTTTCAACATAGTCCCCTTTTAGCTGGGTTCACTATGTCTAACGATTTTCCACAGTGCGATGTCTTTTGAATAATAAGATTTGTCAATATTCAGAAAATATGCTGCAGTTTCCCATTTGACCCTCTTCATTCACTTGAAACACATCTGGAACATAATCGCCTGGGGCGATGTAGTTCGTTCACGAAAGTTTGAGCGCATAGTAGGCGTTTGTTAATTATCTGAGGTTGGCAGTATTTGCTGTCACAGCGTAAAATAAAGTCAACGTTGCCGAATCTAACCCGGCCTTGTCCGGCGAGCTTGCGAGTATCAGAGAACTCTAGGCAATATTCACAACATTGCGTATCAATCTGACAAAAAAAACCAACATAACCTAAAATTTTAATATACACAGTAGAATATGTCAAATTGTCATGGCCAACCGACGGCTCAAACTTTCGTGAACGGACTATATTATTCTCATTAATTTCTCCCATCGGTTTCATAGAGTTGTGAGTTGGTGCATTATGTTGAAAAAGAAGAATTTTTTTCTAATTTCAGCTTCTATTCGTTCTGATAATGCACAGTAATAGTCGCTATTGTTTGTTTTTTCTCTTTCCAACTAGTCGTTGAACAATATACCACTAGAATCCAAATAACAAGACGCTATAACCTTCCCCGGCCCGATTGTTGAATTTTGGACGATTTGGAGCGATTCCATCCAGTCCTATCCATCATTTTGCTGATTCTCTGATTTTGGTGTGTACTGGAATATCCATATTTCATTTATACAGTGGAACCTCGATATAAAAATCGGAAGGGAACCAGTAATATTCGTTATATCAAGTAATTCATAAAACTGAGGTTTGTTATATTGAGGTGAGGTTGGTCCAAAATTGTTATACCGAGGTTTTATTCACCTCGACATTACGTACTCATCTTCTTATAGCGAACTAATTTTGCTCATATAAATGAAAACTTTTTTTATCAAATTACTCATTTATTTTATATTTTCTTTTTCAAAACAATAAAGTGAGTAGGTAGGTTTTTTTTTCAAAAATTCGCAGAACAAAATAAAAAGAGGTGAAAAATCAACCAATTGGTATAAATGCCTAAATCCAATTTTATTCATCTTGATTGGAAAAAAGTAATAAATTGTAGTTTGAATTCCACGGTTTCTTCTGATGTTTGAAGGCAAACCAATTTCGTCGGAAAACTTATCTTTAGATTTGAAAATTGTAGCCAATGAACTTGCGGGAATCCTGAACTTATTAGCTATGTCTAATTTTTTGTAGACGGATTTTGTCAACATAATTAATGATGCTTCGCTTTTCTGCGACAGATAAGGAACGCCTTTTACGTTTCTGAGCCATTGCAAAAAAGTGAGGAGCAAACTGATTACTTTCCATCAACTAACTTCGTATTTTACGTAATACGCGTCGAAACCTGTCGCGGCTGAATCACATACATACCTGGCTATAGGTGAAAACGTTATACAGAGGTTTTGAGTTGACGAAATTCGTTAAGTAGAGGTATTCACACTCTTTTAGGTAGTTGAAAATTCGTTTAAAGAGGTTGTTCGTAAAAAATTTTCGTAATGTAGAGGTATGTTTTACATTGACTCTTATGGACGATTCAAGGGGATTATGAAAATTCGTTAAATCGAGGAAGTCGTTATATTGAGGTTCGTTATATTAAGGTTGCACTGTAGTTACAATTCGGAGCAAAAGATCAGTCTGATCACCGTTTAAAATGTCCAAACAATGCTGGGAAGTGCGAGGACGTTCACGTTTTCAATCGATTCTTAACAAAAGCTTTCTAATACCCTAATCATTTTGCAAAATTGAAACCACGGACCCATTTGATATGCCTACGGTCTCCGCTATCTCACGTCCTTTTTTTCGGATCGACCAATACATAATCGTGGATTTTTTCAATCATTTCCTCGGAAGTCATCTCTATTGGCCGAATGGTCGGCCTTCATCAACTCACGCAATGGAGTTCATATACGCTTTGAAAGATCACTTGTCCAGAATACGGGGCCAGGGGCCTATCGCATCAAAATACTTTGCAACTTTTCACTTCGCACTTTGCATTCTGACTAATTTCAAAAGTGGAAATTAGTTATGTTGCACAACATTTCTCCAAACATTTAATTTCTGCGGAGCATTTTTCCCTATGCACTTGACTTTCCACATTGTATTTTCAATTATGGATGCTTTTAGCTCAACTTAATTCATTTGAAATAGGCCCCAGATCTTAATTCAGTTGTCCACCTCCTGAAGTTTGTCGCACAAATTCACTAACATAGATATCGTCTTTATTTCAAAGTTGGTTTCAACGGGCCGAGCCACCCCTGACTCATCCCCGAAGGGTCGCAGACCCGCTGTTGGCGTTGCCTTTCCGGTCGCAGGACCTGATGAAATTCCGTCCGATATCTCGCCCCCGTTCCCTCTCTCGTAGTGGGTCCAGATAGTTACGACTTTCAGGAATTCAAATACGATGCCCGATATTACACATTGCGCAAATTGTTCGCCTTCCCGATCGCCGATATTCGCAGATGCCGCTGAGGCATCTCAAAAGGAACCGGCCAAAAGGACGCTTGATGGGATTTTCATCGGTTTTAGGACTGGGAAAGAACGCCGAAAGATATTTGGGCATTCTTTTTTTGGTTTTCTGATCGTTGAGAGAGCTGGAAGATTCTGAAGTTGAAGCGTAAAGATTCAGTTGATTGAGATAGAAATTATCAGTTAACACTTTTTCTAACGAGTGTTATCGGCTCTTTCGACATGAAATAAGAAATTACAGGATTTTATGGGAAAATCTTTCGATGTTATGCGATGAATTGACAATATTTAAGGCAATATTGTACTTGAGTCTGACGCTAAAGTTGTTAGATATTCAATGCGTCAGGTTGTCCGTAATATAATATTCGAATAATAGTTTGAGAATATGTTGCTTAACAATTTCGTGAATGACATTCATATCAGAAGCACAAACCGTGTGGCTCGATAAGTTTGACCCACTGATGAAAATCTGGGGACGAAATAATAACAACAGGAAAAGAAGAAAAATCGAACATTGAGTTTTGAATTTTTTTCTCTACTCTGAAAACAGTCGAATGGTTCTAGTTTCTTTGTGCAAATTTTAATGAAACTAATGTTTATTCCGCTTTCATCTATAAGCCAATCTGTAACTTTTTATAAGCTTATAGGAAAATTGCAATTCTGGACCTCTTCAATGGATCTGTAGCTTACAGAAATCGTTAAATACATATTTACGAGTACTCGACGGGTGATTAGAAGCATTATCATTTATGTGAATGGTTGTTTATTTTAGGACGAACACCAACGTTTTAATATAAGAAATGCATGATGCATGATGAATAAAATTTATATGGCTTTGTTTATTGGATTGTTATCGGAAGAAAATCATAACAGGTAAAACATTGTTCAATATGTAATATACATGACCGAAAAGGCATTCTTTTTAAAGTAGGAACTTCATGAAGATTGGAAGGAAAAAGTTGCGTGCTCAAATGAATCCATTTGAAATGCCGGTTGCCCAGAAAATGTTCGGATTGAAGAAATGCCGAATGCCCAGTTTGTGAACATGTTCAGATTGAAGAACCAGTGTACTATAAACTTAATAAATGCTCCACAGCAATTTAAACCAAGAAATTTTCTTCTTTTCAGTTTTCAATTTATTAGATGAAAGAAACAAACGCAAACTACAATCACATAAATGTATTTCTAAATTCAAATCAAAAACATTTACTCAAAATACATAAAGTTCCATGATCAAATCTTACGATTGAAGGTTATGTTTTTCGATGAGTAGTTCAAAAGTGACACTGTAAATAAGAAAGTTACAGGAACCATTTCAGAATTTCAGTATTTACCATGGAGGTAAAGGAAGGGTATGGAGCATATCCTATATTTCCTTTGTTCCAAAAGTGTCACATAGTTCGGATATATTGGTATGGGCAACTTTGTGGCGGGAATTTTTTGGATTCATTGAAACACCCATTCACTGAATAAGAAACCACTTTTAACTAACACTTAATATCTTTCTGCTACAAACTGTAGAGAAAATGAACTAGAAAAGAGGCACAAATAATAAAATTCAACGATTAAAAAGTTCGAAGTCGGCCATATTGGTGTGTCCCTCCTTTGTTTTGTGTTGTTTTGTTTACGTGACACTTGTCAAACGTTAGACTCCCTTCACTTCCTTTACCTCCATGGTATTTACGAATCTGTAAGTTACAGATCAATCGTACGCAACAGTATCGTAACTTGCAGATGAAATGCCGAAAACCACCATAAATTGTTTATCAAAGAGATAGGTAACATTGTTCAGATGAATAAACCATACGAATCGAATTGAATCAGAAAACACTGCGAATAATTTAACGATAAATAAAAACAACAATAATGAAGAAAATTCAAATAATTCGAAAACACTGAAAACAATATTCGTCGAGAAATTTGATCCATTTTTGAGAGTAATCGAAGCATTCAGATTGGACTGATAAATAATGCTGAAATTTCTCAATCCCTTCTGGAAAAGCGTAGACGAGAGAATGCCGTGAAGATCAGCGCAAATTGATTGAACGCGTTTGGTTCCCATGGGTACCCTGAGACTTATTTCTCACTTTCCAGAAGACGTGAAGGTGTGTGTGGTCTAATTAACTCGCTCACCCTTTTCTGCTTGCACCTACGAGAGCCATTATTCCTTTTAAGAAACCAGTGACAAGAAAACTGAATGGTATCGCCTGCAATCTGTGACAATTTTCTCTCTCAGTCTCGTCAACCTCCCATTAAACTACTGCCAACTGTTGTGGTTTCGTTTTGAGGGTGAAATTTGTTTCACGAAGAGTTTGTTAGAGAGAACTGAAGGGTTCTTACACGTCGATGAGTTCTTGTTATTTAATCACTTATTTGAAGCACATATTTCTTATTTGAATGAGTGTTCTGAAGAAGCAAAATTGCAAATTCGTGCACATATGATGAATATTAGGCAATGAATACTCAAGCCATCGAGCAAATTATAATACAGTGGAACTTCCCTATAACGAACGTCTATAGGGTAAAACCCGGATAGATGCCTCAGTTGGATAGATGCCCCATTTTCAAATATCTAACTTCCGAAACATGTATCAAAAAACTAATTTTATAAGTAGCTGCTACAGTCACCCTGGACCTTAGTTTTGTAAGGGTTATTGTAAAGTGAAGCCGTTTTTCGCTAGTGTGTGCGATCATCTCAGCAGCGAACTTCAAAAACATGCCAAAGTATAACTTTTGAAGTGGTAATAAATTCAGTAATTTTCTTTATCACGTCAATACAGTGTTTCATTGAGTGTACATCTGAGTACAAATATTTTTTGTTTTCTTCTTAATTTATTGAAAAAAATCATGGGCATCTATCCCTATCGAAAAGGATAGTTGCCCTGATTTTTTGAGGTATAGGTGCCCCTTAGGACATCTAAAATAAATCCATATCTTCTTAGCAGATTTTCGATTCATTGTGTTATTTTGATTTTAAACTTGATTCCTGATCATTTTTGTTGAGACCTATTATTTCATTAATTTATCATGAATGTGTGGATTAATGCTTTATATTTATAAAGAATGCAACTTTTCGTTTAATATGTGCTTTCGAAATTCAATTAAAAATGCACAATTTTTGTTAATTCGATCCATGTTGCGTAGATAAAGTGGCTGTTTTAAGCACAGAAAATGTCATTTTATTTAGTTGAATTTTTGGTTCACACAGTATGAAGGGCATTTATCCCTCCCAGTATTTTCATAATGGGGCAACTATCCCCAAAAAAAGGATTCTACAAAAATAAAATTTTTGGGAAATTTGGGATTGCTATGTCAGAGAAAAGTTTCAGTATTTTAAATCAAATAATGGGGCTACCTACATTCATAGAAATACTCATATAAAATCAATATTTTCAAAAATATGAGGCAATTTCAAAATGTGGGGCATCTATCCGGGGTTCCCCTACATATAACGAATTTCTCAGTATAACGAATTTTGTACAAGACATTGCACCCTGAATCCAAATTCCATGTTAAAAACACCCTCTATAACGAAGTAAATTCTCTCCATAACTAAATATTCAAAGAACATTATTCTTTGAATGGGTATTGGTAAGAAGGTATAAGGGTGAGTTTTTTTCGGACGTACGTAATGAATCCTGACCTTAAACTAAATCATTACGGCGGGCAGATTCTTCAAAAACAGTTTTAAATACACCCCTGGCTGTTTGGTTTCAATCTAACCATTACGCTAGTGTGAAAGTTGTGCGAAAATGTCTAAAAAGAAGTGCTTAAGTTTGAATGATAAACTTAAATTTATCAGTGAAGTCAACCGTGACATTATCGACTATAGAAACAAATTTTTTGCATAACGAAATTTCTTCATAACGAATTTTTTCGCGGATTTAGCGCTTTCGCTATAGGGAAGTTCCACTGTAATTCAGGTGAACAAGGGTGAACACTGAGAACTCTCAGAACCTTTCGAGAACCCTTCCAGCCCTAGCTGCCTGATCAATCTCCAAACCAGCGAGATGCTCATAACGAATTCAGTTAAGTCATTAGTACCCGAGCTTAAATTCAACACACTCCAAGCTAGAGAGTTATACAACGTTCTTTTAAAATATAACTGAACACGCAGTCTCTCGACAACGTGGCGCTAATTAGAAGAGTGGGGCCCTCCTTTGTTTCGTCCCGATTCACGTTTCAGTATTTTTTTTTGTTCCACGGCGGAGAAATTAGTCGGTAAAAATGAGCCATCGGTTATTGTCGGGATGGATGCGATGCTGAATGCGTCTTTTTAATTAGGGAACAACATCTGGGTTCTGTTATTACAGGAAACAACAGACGTTATTTCGGAAGTACGTATTCGGGACGCTCTTTTGGACATTAGAAAAAAAATTGGGACGGCGAGGAGAATGGGAGCTGGCAGCTCTTCAAATTCCTCGAATAATGCCACTACGGGAAGATGAAAGAGATATGGATAATGTGGCGTCAAATAGTTGTGGGTTTTACTTGTATAGTCTGTTTAGAGTCACTTGATAAGCTAGGAATAAAAACAAATCTTCTTGCAGTGTTCGAATTTGTCAGGAAATTGCGAATTCAATCTGTTTTCTCCTTTTTGAGACGTCTTGGAACCTAGGTAACGGTCATTTGTGCTTCTTGATTGGTGAAATATTGTTTATCTGACTTGCAAGTGTATTCAGTCCAGAGGTCCAAGGTTTCCACTTAATTGAATAGGGATGTTGACTCATGTTACGAATTCATATAAATTGAGGTTTTCCTCATAGAAGGAAGTTTTTGCAATCCTAAAAAACTATTTTAGTGATCTTATTATTCTCGTTAAATTAAATACAGCTGATTTAAATTATGCGAACGCCAATCAGAGGTAGTTGACGTCACTAACCAATATTTTCGTTGCAAATTCGAATGTTCTGTGCTCAGATCAACAAAATAAATTCATATGGCCGCGTTTGATAAAACTCCAATCACCTTGATTATTGAAATGCCATCATTTCTGTGCAATATTCAGTTCATTTTTGACATAAACCATCGACTTAATTCAAAATCAAATTTGATTCTAACTTATGAAGTTGAAAGCTGAAAGAAAACAGAATAATTCAATTATTAGTTACGAGAACGATAATCTACAATTTCCTTTATAATGGAGGATTCATCAAGGGTAAAAGTAGTAACTTACTAGGTATTATTGATTCCCTGATGGTCGCAAGTTTCTTTGCTGAAAACAAGGATTTTTGAGCAGCGGAGCTTAGAAACGTGAAATTGTCTTTGCAAGTATCAAACTTTTAACTCATATACATTATTACAAATAGAGAAGAAACACCTTATACAGCATTTATAGACCGACGTATTCATTTTGAGGGCTTAGATTGAACTTTTTCACAAGGAATCAGGCAAAATCAGTTCGCTTTGACAGAAGTCAGATTTTTTTATTGGATATTGACGTAATCATCATAACGTGACAAATTGAGCATTTCTGCGGGAATTTCGATTGTCTTTTCATTTACGTATTTTTTATTGGCAATTATTATATTTTCAAGAAAATAGTATATTATATTATAAGGATTAAAAGTGCATAATTTTTTTACGAGCAATATTTGCAGTTGCGAGGCGCAGCCGAGCGAATGCAAAATTGCGAGTAAAAATAGGCACGTATAATAGTCCGTATATATATACTATTTTTTCTCCAACCAAGCCAAAATTAAAATAAATTTGGCGATAGCAAAACGGTAGTCAGGGATATCTGGTATTGTTGGTAAATATTGATTGTCAAGTAGACGTCAAATGCAATTACTTTTAATCCAAGGATTAAAAGTAGCGTTCTTAATCCTAGGATTAAAAGTGTTGCTAAGTAACGAGCAAATTTTGTACGGTAAGGGAATTTATGACTTTTGCATAAATATGAAAATAGTACAAAAATGTCAACATTTTTTGATGGTTGGAGAAAAAAGTAATTTTTTCGTGTTTGTATAGGGTTTATCTTCAAAATAAAATAAATTTCCAAAAGTATTCAACATCCCCATTCGTCGTTTATTAAATTTAACAATGAATGCGTACCATTTTTGCGTACGCCTATGAAAGTAGAAAAATATCAAAGAATCATCTGCCGTCAAATTTGTATACTTTCGTGAAGTGAATTTGAATAGAGTATACCTAAAAGGATATTAGAATAACGAGCTTCATAATGAAATTTCTTCAAAAAATATCTATACCTATCTATTATGTGTATGTCACAGTATTATCAGAAGAAAATACATTTCTACGGATGAAACGAGAGCACAACAGGAAAAAAAAACCTTATTGAAAACTTCTGTCTTCCCGTATAAGTGTAGTTTGAGTGCTTGTATAATTTGTATTTGTTGGAAGAATAAGCTAAAATATTCATATCGAAGGCTTCTTTTCTTTGAACCTGATTTTGTTTTCTCATTTCATTTGATTTATCATCTTGAAATTGCATCTGGAAAAAACGAAACAACATGGTAATATAATTATAAACGTTGTGCCATAAATTGCAGTAACATTCAAACTTTTCCTTGAATTTCCTTGGTTAGAGAGAGAATTTTTACAAGACAAAATTAAACTGCAGTACGCATGAGGTGACTCTACGACCCTGCTCTTGTGTAAGGTTACGATAAATCAACCTGGGTCAGTGATCGAGTTAATATCACCGTACTTTCCGAACACGGGTTGGATTTTCCGGGTTAGGTAAACGAACGCGAAGGTTAGGGATCGAGTTAACCCGAGTGAGTATCCGAAAAGGCCTATTACGAACACTACGAGAAGAAATTAATGAATTTGCCCCGTAAAACTGCTGTTCTTGCTCACAAACGACATATAATTGCATATATTTTTCACATTTTCAACAACCACATAAAATAACCACATATGCGTGTAAGAAATGCATTCCTCCGCTTGCTCGAAAGGTTTAATGCACCGCGCAAACCATCAATTTCTGCATTTTCTGTTCGGCCCGTGATGAAATGAACAATTTCGGTTTTTCTGAGAACCGGCGTGTAATACCAGCCTAAAGTATCTCAAATGTTATTGCGTGAACTCGTAGGGCGGGCTGGTCTAATGCGCTAATTACCTTGACCACACCTCGCACCTCACGCGATGTTACTATTAAATAATGATTGCCTCCGTGTGCAAACAGGTATTTTCGATTCTCGGCAAGCTGAAGCTAGCGGAAAATTGTCTTGGTTCAGCGGTTCGTTTTTTTCGAATAAATGGGAGAATATTAGAGCAACTGGAAATTCGTATTAACATAACAAGATTACAAAAAACACAACAAATTAAATCTATGATCAAGTTATCTGTGTATACATAGATTAGAGTTTATAATCCATGGGCCAGCGCCTGTTTTTCATAATGATTACTAACAATCTGAATATTTGTGAGTAGCTTCATTTTGACGAGACGCCCAACTTTTCCTCTACGAAATTCTCGATAGTGAGGGCTAAGACATTATGGAAGCGTCAAAAGTGTTGAATGGAAGAATGTTCAAATTTTATTACTAACAACTACTTCGAGAATTAAATCTTGAAACAAGTTTATTACAAATTGAAAACAATCATTGTCCTACAAAAATGATGATTCTATCAAAGTGTCCCCCACTCCCAACATATAACAACAACTAGATCTAAAAAAATTATTACTAACCGACTGATTTTTTCACTGTTGCTTAACAAATATTTCCTTTATAGAACTGATTACACTGTCCTACAAATTGAGTGGTACGTTTTTTTCCAATCCTACGTTCGGAAATTGTCAATTGTTGGTAATCATTATTAACTGTGGGTTCTGTGGGTACAATTTCTGAGGTAGGACTGGAAACCCGAACCACTCAATTTGTAGGACAATGTGACCAATTCATAAAGGAAATATTTGATAAGCAACAGTGAAAAAATCAGCCAGTTAGTAATAATTTTTTTAGACCTATTTGTTGATATATGTTGGGAGTGGGGGACACTTTGATAGAATCATCATTTTTGTAGGACAATTATTGTTTTCAATTTGTGATAAAATTGTTTCAGATTTAATTTTAAAAGTACTGTATAATAAAATTTGAACATTCACCCATTTAACACTTTGACGCCTCATACTGTATTAGCCCTCACAATCGAGAATTTTCGTAGAGGAAAAGGTGGGCGCCTCGTCAAATTGAAGCTACTCACAAATATTCATTGTTAGTAATCATTATGAAAAACAACCGTGGCCCAGGACTACTAGTTTTCTCTACAAAACTTGAATTGCACTGATTTTTTCACTGATTATTCTGACAGGTTGGATATCCCTAATGATTTTCAGGGTAAAAAACCTGGTATTACTTTTGAATTGTAGTTGTTTTAATAATCGTTTTTTGGATTTCTAGATCTAGAGTTTTCTTCTGAGATACGGCTTTGAAAAGGGTGGGCCATTTGAAGTTTAAAATGCAATAAACGAAACGATTTGAATTTTTGCCAAATTAATTTCTTGTTCTGCTCAGAAATTGAATGCATATTGATCTATTCATATGGCTGCCGCAGCTCCTCAAAGTACCCTATTCGAACAACCCAATGTTCAATTATTTCTGTTTTTTAGGTTTAAAGCTTGTCCTTATCGGCGCCCTACATAAAATAGTACAACGGTATCAAATCCCAGCTTCTTGGCGGCCATTCGATATTACCATTCCGGTCATCAAACGTAGCATGAGAAGTGTGGCAAGTTACACCATCTAGTTGAAACCAAACATTGCTGCCATCAATAACATTAAGAGGAAATACAAAAAATCGGTTATCAAGGGTGATAAGTGTCTCCATTGATCGTTATTTTGTGCCGTCCTTATTTTCAGAGAAATATTGGTCAACGCTCTGAAAGGAAATCTATTTATTAGGTGTACAAATAAGTTTCTGCGGTTTGTCAAAAGATGGCCGCACCAGAAGGTTATGGAGAAATTGTCAGATGTAAAACGTAATATCCCAAGTTTAGTCATCTGGCAACACCATAACCTTAAAGTACTAGTGATTCCGTATCAGCATCACGTAATTTTTTCGTGCAAAAATGTCAAGTGTTATTCCGAATAAGCATCATTTGCGGGAACTTTTGATTTACTTCTTTAATGTGAAAAATCTGCAGCTGAGGCTGCTTATTTTGATCGAGGAATCATCTCCCAAATTTATCAAAGAAAAAAGGGTTCTTCCTCCAAGACAATGCTGCAGCTCACAAATCAATAAAGACGGTGGCAAAATGGTAGAATTACGCCTCGAATTGCTTCCTCATCCCCCACATTCTGCAGATTCAACCCCAAGTGATTATTATCTATTTCTAAACTTGAAGAGATAGTTCTAGGGAAAGAAATTCGAGAGGGATGACGAGGTCAAATGAAAAACCGCGGAAACTTATTTGTACACCTAATATGGAAAGCATATCAATCGATCTCCTTTGTTTCCTCATGGATTTCCCGATGAGAAATCTAAACCGAAAAATTTAACCACAGAATGAAAAATCACCAGTTCCCTCATAATCCAAAACCCCAGAAACGTGCCGTGAAATCTCGATGAATGGAATATCCAAGATATTGTTCAGTTGTTTCCAACTCGAGACGACAAACTTGCAGAAGTCGCAAACTTCGTAACAGTGTCTGCAACTACCTGCCTCAGCCGGAAGGAAGCAGAAGGGAACGGAGAGGAGGGGGATGGGCGTCTCGACGCCCTGTCCTGTCGGCGACGATCAAAGGCTTTATAAATAACATAACACAATCTGCCTTCGTCGTCGCATCTGCGGAAATTTTATTAGTTGAGGGAGTTGCCGCATTAAGGCTGTTCCATCTCGCCGTTCGACGGAAAACATCACAATATGACGGGAAGCCCGATTGAGCCCGTCAAATTACCCGGAAAAATGAAAAATTTCGAGATCACAACCGTTTTGTACGGTTCAGTTGACGGTTCGCGTCGCGAAACGAAACTTAACCGTCCAGAACTCATCGATAATTTTCCCCCTTATATTTTTACGACGTTAGATCTAATGAACCGTCGGCTTCATTTCGAATTATTTGTCATTTTTCGAAGGAAACTCTATGTTGATATTTCGTGGTTACAAAGGAGACTGTAGTCTTGCAGAACATAGAATTGGACAAATCAGTTCGAAAAACGTGTTCCACTGATGACACGAATAATTTCATCCTTTAGTTCAGGAATCGATTGTTGATTATTCTATAGACCTGGCTTTTCACATAACCCAAAGAACATAGTCCAACTATACATAATATGAAGCATTAAGTAGAAGTACTCACACAAATTTTTTAGATCTTATAACTATATTATTAGGGGTTGAAGAAAACAACCTCCTATGATTTTCACTCAAAATTGTTTCCGTGGGATAGATTTTCGAAAAATAAAATTATCTTATGGTTTCCTATTCATTCTGGAGAAAAAAATCTCTGCAAAATTTCGATACAGTCGATACTTTTGTCGGAAAAAATAAAAACTTATAAGCAGTTAGATCACTGTTCATTCCATTTCATCGTATAAGTGTTCTATGAATGAATATTCTAAGATATTGTATGTCTATGACAGGAGTTAAAAATGTTCTATAAATCTTTCTGAAGGTTTAATTACTAATTTACGGAAGAAAACTATATTCGTGATATTTCAATTTCACCAATAAAACTTTCTGTCGATAATAAGCATCATTGACAGAAGCAATTTTGAGCATAAACAAATCTTAGAATATTCATTTTATGGAACTTATGAAATGGAATGAACAGTGATCATTACAGCTTGTTAGTTTTCATTTTTTCCGAGAAAAGTATCGACTGTATCAAAATTTTGCAGCATACTTTTTTTCCTCCAGAATTGAATGGGAAACCATAAGATAATTTTATTTTAGAAAATCTAACCCACGAAAACAATTTTTGAAGGTAAATCATAAGGGATTGTTATTTTCAACCCCTAATAATAGTTGTGGGATCAAAAAAGTTGTGTGTGTAACATCTACTGAATGAATTATATTAGGTATCGTTTATCTCAGTGCTTTTAGGACTCCTAAAAAAAATCAAAAACTGTCAACTCGTCATCGCCCTCCAAAGGCTGTATCTTGGAAGGGAGTTCGATTTCGAAAAAAATTTATATGAACTACCCCTGTTTATTTTCATCGAGCAACAATCTCCCTAAGTCCCTAGCATTTGTTCACAGACACAATGTATATTTTATTGAATATTAAAAAAACGAGCAATTTGAAACACACATACTCAAAAACTTACGTCTAACTGATGATTTATTACACGAGAAGTTTCAAAATCTGATGTAGGCAAATATTCGACACCCTGACAGATCTTCTAAAAAGTGTAAAAAAAATAAAAAAAGATGCACATCTAAAGAATTCCAAGTTCCTCAGCAA
Source organism: Propylea japonica (assembly GCA_013421045.1). Classification (NCBI taxonomy): domain Eukaryota; kingdom Metazoa; phylum Arthropoda; class Insecta; order Coleoptera; family Coccinellidae; genus Propylea; species Propylea japonica. The sequence continues at coordinate 100,881,777 of CM024239.1, forward strand.
GGAATCATCGCGTTAAACACATCCTCAAACAGAAGTACCCGACATGACTACACCTCCCTGCCCACCCCGCGCAATTTGCCTAAATTGATGACTCACCGTCGAAATTGAGAAGATGCACCGTCGTTCGACGTCGCGGCGGCGGAAGCGCGGCAAGGGGTTCGAGGCGGCGAGATCAAAGGAAACCACCCCCCCCAAATCAGATCGGCCGGGGGGTGGGCGCCATTACAACATCTCAGTGCTCATTTAGACATTCCAGCCCCGTTATAATCGCGGCCCTGTATAGACGTCTCTTTTCGACGCGCGGCGTCCCCGGGCGTCGGCACTGTCCGCCTCTAGTCAGCGTCGCGACGTTTATTATTTCTGCAGAACTGAATACGTTATATTGATGCGCCTATACGGACCGGTCTTTGTGATGCGGAACATTTTTTATCGGGACTGGATATATGAATTACGTTGTGACAACTTCATTATGACTTTAGGGGAGTTTATAAAAGGGAACGAAGGGGATGTTATTGCATCTGATGATCTTTTAAGGGTCACCCTTGTGATAGCAGAATTAGTATGTTTCCGGGGCCATTTTGTTTGCACATTTCAACTTTTTTCTTTCACATCATGATTTCTAATGCTATATGTTTGGAATTGTTTTGTTAGCCTGGTAGTGAGAATCATTTCGAATTTTAATGGAAATAATGTAATCCATTATTATTCAATCAAAATTCGAAGTCGAAAGTTCAAACGTCGGACTATGATGACATACGAGCAAGCATTATAATGTGAGGATGATAATTATAATAATTATGGTTTTCCATTCAATTCTGGAGAAAAAAGTCTCCTGCAAAATTTCGATACAGTCGATACTTTTCTCGGAAAAAATAAAAACGTACAAGCAGTTATGATCACTGTTCATTCCATTTCATCGTATAAGTGTTCCACAGAATGAATATTCTAAGATAATGTATGTCATGACAGGAGATAAAGATGTTTTATAAATCTTTCTGAAGGTTTAATTAAAATTTCTGGAAGAAAGTCATATCCGTATATTTTAAATTCACAAATAGAACTTTCTTTCGATTATAAGCATAATTGACAAAATCAATTTTGAACATAACAATATCTTAGAATATTCATTCTATGGAACATACGATGAATGGACGAACAATGATCATAACTCCTTTAAAGTCTTTATTTTTTCCGAGAAAAATATCGACTGTATCGAAGTTTTGACTTTTTTCTTCAGAATTGCATGAAAACTATGAGAGAATTTTTGTTTTTCGAAAATCTATCCCACGAACACATTTTTTAACAGTTATGTTCAACCTCTAATAATAAAGTTATGAGATCTAAAAAATGTGTGAGTAACATCTACTTAGTGCTTTAAATTATGTATATTTTTATGACTCAGTGTTTTTTTAGGACTCCTAAAAAAAATAAGAAACTGTCAACTCGTTATCTTGAAAGGGAGGTCGATTTCGAAAAAAAATTATATATAACTACCCCTGCTCATTTTCATCGAGGAATCATCTCCCTAAGATTGATATTTTGAGATAAGGATAATTATAATTAAAGAAAATAATTTGGAAAAATTGTAAAAAATATTCGGTGAATTTTCTCTATTATCTCATTAAAACAAGAAAAAACTGGTAACCCTGAAAACAGGTCTACTATTATTCCACTTGTCCAAATATTTTGATAGACAGCAACATAAACTAAAAAACTGTGTAATTCAATTTCGCCTGAAGACAAAATGGGACCATCAAAAATACGTATTTGTGTTTCATTTATAACGTCAAAATACCATTATTTGCACGAAACACTGGCTTCGTTCATCGAGCACGCAAAAAAGCATAAAGACATAACAAGACAAACGAGGTAAACATTCTCTCATCTGCCATAACGTGAAGATTTTTATTGCCGTGTAAAATTAACAATAGCCTCTAATGAGGGTGTTGCGATTCATCCTAAACAAGCCTGAGACTACCTGAGCCATCAACTTGAGTCCAGACTGCACTTGACACGTTATTCCTTCCTAATTCCAAACGACCATATAATTATCTAGTTGGCGGGGATTTCAATGATAGACGGCATATATCAAAGCTCATATTATTAGACCACACAGATAAGCAGGATGGAGTAAGTTGGCGGATTGTGTGTTTGCTGTGCCACCTGCCCAAGAAATATGATTCAATCAAGCGATTTGCCGATTCCGACCGTGTAATTATTTTGATGTTTGATCTTTTGAGGAGATTGGGTATGATGGATTTCCTTGAAATTGGGCTTCGTCCATCTAGGTGGGATTGGTTCGTTCCAAGAAGGATGCTCTGGCACGATTCATTTCCATGGAAAAATATGAGAAACAGAACATTTCGATATATTTCATAGATGGGTTATAGGTATACCCACACCTTGTCTACTTATATTTTTGTCTCTTCTTCTCTGACAAATATGTGAATTCTTCAAATATTGTAGATCAAAATCGTGCGAGATTGTCTCAGTTTCACAAGGATTTCATTTCAGAATATCTGAATATTTTATCTGTCAATTCAGTGATTGCGTGTTCTGTCAATCAACTTTGTTCAATGCAAAATTTGCGAGGGAATTGCGATTATTTTCAATCAAATTCCAGGATATAAGGAAATAATGCATAAAACTCATATAGAAAGTTCATTCTTCTATTTGTTCATTCAAAAACTGCTCTTCGCAGTTCGTTTTGAATTTGAAAGTCGTAGGTTCGAAGGTTTTTCCGAGATGGAAGAAAGATAGACTAGCAGTAATTCTAGAGATATCATCAAGCTGCTAGATTAGAGTGTGCTCGATTGGAACGGTGACTTCCTTTAGCACTACCACCAATTCCTGGACATTACCATACTAGAGCTACATTTTGCCCAAGAACGTAATATCCTTGATTACTTTCCAAGTCGCACACCTTAGTCTAAGTCGCACACCCAGTAGAGAAAGTCTGCTTTGCGTCAACACATTACATTGGCATAATATGTGCTCAAAGGTTTCTGTAGCCGACCCTTATCACTTGGAGATATCAGAGTTTTCCTTACCAATCTTATGCGGGTGATATCTTACGAAACAATGACCTGTGAGAAGCCCAGTAAGCAGCCTCAACTGGTTTCTTGATAACGATAGAGCTTTTCAATCTTTTCTCTCGAATTTGCTCTGACTGTTCGCACCTCTTTTTGCCATTGAGTCAGCTTTCTTATTTCCTCCAATCTTCTGGTGGTAGGTACTCAAACTAAAACAAGCTTGTTTCATCAGTGTTGTTAGGGATTGTTTACAACTCCCAATGATCCTTGATTTACAATCAACGGTCATCAGTTGCCTTAGTGTCATCTGGCTATAAAAGAAGTGCCAAAGCATTCCGTGACTAGGTGAATGGGGGTTTCTTCCTCCTCCCCTCAGAATCTACACTCGTCAGTGTTCGATAATCCCATCCTCAACAGGTGCTTCCTGAGGCGACAATGTCCTGTAAGGAAGCCAGTGAGGAGGTGTAATTGTTTCTTACCAAGATCCAAATATCTTTTGGATCTTGCTGTTTCAAAGTTCAGAAGGAACTTAGTGAAATGATTCATCCCTGAGAGATTCCGCCAGAGTTTTCCCTCTCGGCTTTTTACTTCTCCAGAAACTCCTTCTTATAGGTACATTTACCTATACCACAGAAGGGTTCTGGGCCAATGAGTGACATTCGTGCGCCCTCTTTGGCAAGTGTATTGGCCTCTTCGTTTCCTTTGATTCCCGAATGGCCGGGAACCTAGATTAAAAAGACCATATTTTTCTTGCCTACCTCATTGAGTTTGTTCCGGCACTCCCAGATCATCTTTGATTCGATGACGTAGGAGCTCAGTGCTTTAATAGCAGCTTGACTATCTGAGTGTATGGCTATATCGCACTTCTGATAGTTTCTTTCTAGATTTATATCTAGACATCTTTCAATAGCTAAGATTTCCGCTTAAAGACACTCATACATGAACCTAGCGACAGTGCGCCAGTTCTTGTTGAAGGTTTTTGGAACCATCTGTTTACCATTTTACGGTATTTTATTTGAGGTTATTGTCGAAGTATTCCCGTTACCATTCTTCTCTTTTAATTATCAATGTCCAGAAGTTTTTCTCAGTGCTTACTTTCTTTTCATACATCACTAGGGAGCTTCACAGATGAGATGTAGTTGTTCAGAGAGGACCAGTCTCTCTGATTCTTTATTCTGAGGATAGCCTCAGGGTTCACCGATAAAAAATTAGGAAAGACAAGAAGCAGGCATTCTAGAGATATCATCAGATTTCAATATGAAGAAGTAATTGTGAATTATGAACCAAAATGGCGAATTAAAGAATCGAACTTAGAGGCATATAATACCTCCCATTAAAGTCTTTTGAGGACACTATTCGACATAATTACACAATTTAAGAAGTACGAATCCTCCGGAACAGAAGGACCAAACTGAGAAATACGGTATTTCACCAGCAGCGGCAGCAAAGCAAAACAGATACGCAATACGCGGTAATTGGACTAGTTTGCCAGCCGGATGCGACGACATGCAAATCAAAGGCGTGCGTGACTAAACATATCGCCTTACTTGGCGGGGTTTTTGCCTGGGGGCAGACCTATTCCGGTTTCCGAGGGATATTAATTATCGCATCTATTGAAGTCCAACTACTCGCTAATCATCCAGAAGATTTCCTTTCGCAGGCTCGACTAACGCGCTCTGCTATAGGTTATTGGCTGTAGGATAAACAGGAGGAATAGGGAGCTGGAGACAGATCAGTATTTGGGACTGGTTCGCATCCAAAGACCTGGATGAGTTGAGAGAGTGTACGTACGATGAATCCTGGAAAATCAAAAAATCCCCATACTTTGAATAGTCCAATTCAATTCAGAAATATTATATTGTTCACCGGGAAAGAAAAACCTAACATTCTTGAGCATTCATTCACACAAAATAAGAACTATAAATGATGATGAGAAATAAATGGGAACAGTTTATATATTCATTGTGACGTCACACAGCTTTCGTCCTGAGCCGCTTTCCGGAGTTGCTGTAATCTTCAAAACTCGCGTATTATTTGCCCTAGTAATGGCACCTGTATTGAATAAATGAGGTCGAACATTGCTTCCTGGTAATTTTTCATAGGATTTGAATTTTTGATTTTTAGATTTGATTTCTTCTAGGTATTCCATAATGGTCCATGGGCCATTGTTGTTTGTTGTTTTATTGAAATGAATTATTGAGGTCTATGTCAGAGAGCATCGATAGATTAATACCTTTCAATGTATCAAATGCTATCATCATTTTCTGAGGAGAAATGAAACCAGTACATAGCTTTTAATTGTATTAATCTCATTTGCTCGTTTTCCATTTCTATAATTTCCTTACGAACAACATCCCTATTGTTAAGAGCAATTTTCTAATTAATTCATAACTTGCATGCGTTACGCTTGCAGTGATCGAATGATGTATTCCTGAATGTTAACATTTTAGCTACGTTGAATGAAATTCAAATGATGTTTATATTGGATAAATTCAAAGCAGATGTAGATTGTTACTATACTTTTGAAAGTGGCTATTTGTAAATTATCGAATTCGTTTTCGTCCATCTACATAAGTAACATTCTGCGTTCGGTACTGTCAATCATGAATATATGTGCTATGTTGCCATTGATCTAATTTCCATTCCGAAGATGTGGAAAGTTTAACTTCCACTATCCACAACTTCCCATCTTTCCCTGAAATATACTCATATACTCCAGGATAATTCATTTAGTCCATGGGCCAGCGCCTGTTTTTTCATAATGATTACTAACAATCTGAATATTTGTGAGTAGCTTCATTTTGACGCGACGCCCAACTTTTTCCTATACGAAATTCTCGATAGTGAGGGCTAATACAGTATGGAGGAGTCAAAAGTGTTAAATGGGCGAATCTACAAATTTTATTACTAACAGCTACTTTATAAATTAAATCTTGAAAAAATTTTATAACACATTGAAAACAATAATTGTCCTACAAAAGGATGATTTTATCAAAGTGTCCCCCACTCCCAAAATATATCAACAACTAGGTCTAAAAAATTATTACTAACCGTCTGATTTTTTCACTGTTGCTAGCAAATATTTGCTTCATGAACTGGTTCACATTGTCCTACAAATTGAGTGGTACGTTTTTCCAGTCCTACGCTCGGAAATTGTCATTGTTAGTAATCATTTTTAATTGTGGGTTCTGTGGTACAATTTCTGAGGTAGGACTGGAAAAACGTACCACTCAATTTGTAGGACAATATGACCAGTTCATAAAAAATATTTGCTAAGCAACAGTGAGAAAATCAAGCCGGTTAGTAATAATTTTTTTAGACCTAGTTGTTGATATATTTGTGTGGGGGACACTTTGATAGAATCATGATTTTTGTACGAAAATTATTGTTTTCAATTTTTAATAAAATTGTTTCAAGATTTAATTTATGAAGTAGCTGTTAGTAATAAAATTTGAACATTCGCCCATTTAGCACTTTTGACGCCTCCATAATGTATTAGTCCTTACTTTGAGAATTTTCGTAGAGGAAAAAGTCTCGTCAAAATGAAGCTACTCACAAATATTCAGATTGTTAGTAATCATTATGAAAACAGACGCTGGCCCATGAATTATAATGTTTAATTCAGATTAAGAAATCAATACAATCTTTTACAAAGCCCTGTACATTCTTCCCCATCAAAAACGAATTATCAACCAGAATGAAGCCTCTCCTTTTCTAACCGAGTAGACCGTAACCATAAACAGAGCAATTGTTGCCAACTTACAGACTCAACTAGAATCATCAAAGCGGTTATATTCGCATTAGTTAGGCGATATTAATTATCGCAGTCATAATGCTAGGATGTTATTCGAAAAAAGACAACAACGACGCCTTGGGCTCTTGGGGTTTACGCCCTATCATGACTATCCTTTGTTAGGATGTTCTCTTTTCCAAAGCTTTGCGGATTCTATTGATCAATTAGCGAGGCAAAAAGACATCCACAGTTATATTGGTTCTGACTGATACATGCTATATGGAGGCGGATTGAATTTGTGTTAGACTATTTTTCGTCAAATATGGAATAGCATTTGTGTCACTGCAGAGTTTACTGTGTCAAAAGTCTTCGAGGTTACAGATAATTGATTCACATTTATATGTGAAACTATTATCTGAAAAACTTAATTTTATTGAATGTTTTCAGATTCATATCATATAAAATGGAGAAAAAAATCACGATCACGATGCAGTGACCACAAAATAGCAGATGGACAGGTTGAAAATGTGGAAATTCTACCTATACAGCCAAGTGCCATGGAATATTTTATCTATTCAATACGAGAAGCCGTTTTTTTCGGGCTCAAGAACTGAATGAAATAGGGAAGAACAATACGGTTTGTTTAGTCTGGGTTCCTAGTCACTAAAAATGAAGAGGATAATACACTATCCAGAAAAGAGGGACAAACGCCTCTTACTAGCCCAGGAATCTCCTGTGTAAGAGTCAGATGTACCTATAAAAAGAATTTTTGGAGAAAGAAGAAAATGAAGGAGGAATCTTCCGAAGATGGACCATTTGAAAATTTCCTTCGGAACTTCAAACTGCAAGTCCAAAAGAGTATTTGAATCTCAGTAATGGGTCGATTACATTGAGATACTTTACAAGCTGCTACTGTGCGAATTCAGAAGAGAGTGAATTAGCTCGTAAAATTGTGATGATTACACACAAAACTGTCTACTCGCTGAGTAGCCAACAATCTAGCGATCTACGTCAGGTTTACGTTTGTATCGTTGTCAAGGATCTAAGATAAATGTCGAATACATTTTCAAATTTAAGAACCAGAACCACCGAGTAGAAGAGAACTCACAGATTGTTCAGTATCAACTGTGATTACACACGGCTTGTTTACATACCAACAAGCCAAAACGCCAGCGATTTAGCGTGTAAAGTAGCCCAGCTTTCAACTTTAGTCGCAGCTTTTTTACAATCAGATTGTTGGCCTGTGAACACGATTACACTGAGCGAATTTACAATCAGGTACTAAATTCGCTCAGTAGCAGCTTGTAAAGTATCTCAATGTAAATGGCCCATAAGAATGAGTTACTACTCCTGGAACTGGAAGGGTTTGGCCAGAACAGCTCTGAAAGGGGGCACAATAAACCTTAAGATCGCAGTGAACTGTAACCACTCTTCAAACTGGCTTTCTAACTGGACATGGTCGCATTAGCAAACATATGATAAGAATTGCCTTAACTGAAACTGACGAGTGTAGATTCAATTGGAAAGAGAAGGAACCTCCTGTTCACTTAATTTCGAAATGCCTCGCCATTGCTAGCCAGCGTAAAGGATGTCTTTCTTGGACAGAAGACTTATAGGAGAACGCGGATTCAGCCTCCCTGAAGGCCTCTCAGATATTGGAGTGTTGGGGCTGCGGAACTGTAAGTATGCTGTAGCGCACTGGAATGCAATCCCTCTTAACAATATACAATCTTCCTTAAATAATGCTTTTGGGCCGTTTCACTCCTCATTCAATTTCTTCAGCATCTACTAATAGAGAATCGCCATTATACTGAACATATAAGGATTTAATTTATCGTATCTGTAAGAAAATGCGAGAATCGAGAGAAGTTCTCGAGAAATTTCACGAATCGAGTGATTACTCGACAACCAAGTTATAGGTCCTCTTTGGTGTAATCAAATGGGTACTGCGACGGACATCGAAACCTCGTCATAGCCGCCAAACAACCACCCCATATTTCAGACATATATCTACTACTAATCACCCACGCTGAAAAAAGTGTTGACGGTCCTATCACCCATTTCAATAAGACGTGAATTCAAAATCCTCTAAACCAATAATCAAGGCCAGAAAGGCTTCCCGGCCTAACACCACCTATTTCGGTTGCGAATCCGTGTGGGTTTTGATAATTATAGGTCCGGGCGGAAGCCGAATACCGCTCCGGGCCGAAGCGTTTCCCTGAACTAACGAGCTTTCTTTAAGCCAGCCTGTACATGGCCATGCAGTGCGGTTCGTCCGAATTGTGCGGCGATATAAATTTGCTCCGTTTTCGATGTTCTAATGAGCCGTGAAACCGCACGGTTATCCTTCATCTGCCCGATGAAAGAAACGTTTATAATTATTTGGACGGATGCTGCGTTATTTACGATGGCGGACTCACGGAAATTACGGATTTAGGTTACGCTTCGCTGTGTCAAGCGTGGGAGTATGGTCATTGGCGGTTCGGAGCGTTAAATCGCTTCGAGATAAGTCCAAATTGTAGTCGGAGGTAGACTTCTATCTATATTCGAGATGTCCGACTATGATAAACCAGTGAGCTTCTGTCGGATATATCTGGTTTATTCAATAGGGACTTGCCAACTTTGAATTTGATTTGTGACCGCATAGTTTAATTCATCATCGAAGTATCGCTGTCAATTTGTTCAGTAAAGTCAACATTTTCATCCTACAAAAATAACAGAAAGGAGCAACGTCATAGACAAACTAAAAATTAGATGAGCCACTCGTATATTCCGCGCCATCTGTCGGAGTATGAGACTAATACACGAAAAATTATTTTCAATTTGATAGTTAGATGTCGTTGCATTCATGGAAATCCTATCGAGAAAATAGTAAGTATGTAAAATCATTATTATCAAAAAAACCTTTGAATTGTCAACTGACACAAGGAGTGGTTTGATACGTTTTTTTTGAAATATAATAAATTTCGATATGCCTGCAAGAATGAAGACGTGCTGTGTTATTGGATATGAAAATCGAGATGCAAGAAGGTATTTATAAAATATATATTATATATATTCTGTTACCTATAAGAATTAAGATAGTTTTCAAAAAAGTTTTTCATGTATTGAATAAGTTTAGTAGGTAAATGCTCATATTTTGTATTATTGAATTCATTATTGTTAGTTTTTGAGAATGTTTTCAATGCAATTATTAGTTTATTGATTAGATATTTATGAAATAAATCTGTATTTTCAATTGGTGATACCTATTTCAGTTAATAAATTTTTATTCTATCCAGAATTTTATTATTGATCCTCTTTTCTCGATTCCAAAAGAAAATCAGATGAAGTTCGTTGCAGGTATTATTTTCATGAAAATAAATTTCCTCACTCATCGATAACTTGCACGAATCCATTTCTGATTTCCTTTTGGAAATTGAATTTCAAAAAACTTTTTGCCTCTTGTATATGGGTTACCTACCTATTCAAAAGGTGCACTACAGAATTCTGTTTGCGGCAGCTTTACGATACAGATTCCTTTTTCAATTGAGCTTTTTTTCACGAATTAGTAATGTTGTACAAAACAGATGGCGTTGAAGCTTGTTCTACTAGTGTCTCACCTATTCTCCGTTTAGTTAGTCTATGAGCAACGTCTACAAATTATAAAAATTTGCTACCAAAATTCGGAGCCGTTGACCGCAACTTCAAGAGCGTTAACTCCAATTTTTTAACCTGATTATCACCTCATAATCCAGTCGAATTGTGCTTTTAGCAGGAAAGATTTCTTTCATTTTTTATGTTTTTTTGGGGACCTGAATACGAATTTAAGGTTTGCTAACAAAATTTCGTGACGGAACATAGAAAAAAAATACAAAAAAAGAATAAAAATCTCATTCTTGGTCAGTTTTTTTGCTTATTACTCGGAAACTATCAACTTTTCGTGAAAAACCTTTCCATACAAAATGAAAGTACATAAAATTTCCTACAAATTGTACTACCACAGCTTGTTCTGCGACAACCCGTTCTGGCTCAAATTATAGTTGAAAATGAGGTATTTTCTATGACTCAATAAATGAAAAAAATTAAATTTTATGGTTCCGATGATGCTACCTATTGAAATTTGGACGAACATTCAGTATATCAATCTCGATTCACAAAAAATTTCACTCGAATCGGATATCTTGTTATGGAAATATAAAGATTCTTCTTTTCAATATTTCCATTGAATATTCTGTGGTTCTGTTCACACTTTGGTCACACAATTTTGCATAAGGCTTATTATGAGCATCTTGCATTTGGCCGCAATATTTCATTTCGATTGGTTTCGTTTTGTCTGAGATATTGAGGAACAAAATTTTGAATGACCATGTTTTATGAAACATAGTCAATGGTAGTCAAGGTATCTGACAATGTTATGGAAATTTTTTGGTGCTGTTTCTGTTTGATTACCTTCTTCATAGTATTGAACATAGATTTATAATACTAACTAGATAGCGAACCTGTCAAAATTTTGAGGCAAACGGCGGCCATTTGCAGTTTGGGGGTGGATTTGAGAGGTGTCACTTTATCTATGAATTTAAATATTAGAATTACCATAATTCCTTTACTTATTTTATTTCAACGAATTAAAATGATAGGATTACCAATATTGTTTTAATAACTAATCATAAGAATAGAAAATATTTATAATTTTAATAGACCGAATTGTCAGAGTTCACAGAACACTAATATATGGAGTTCGTTTTTCATCACTTCTTTCAAAGGAACGTCTATATTTCAATCGAATTCGAGCACAGATGGCATAAAACATCAAAATATTTGTGGTTTAACCCCAAACTGCAAATGGCGGCCATTTCCCTCACTTTTTTCTACGTGACAGTAAGGAAATTCGACGTCCAGTTAGTATTATAGGTCCATGGATTGAATGGATGAAACATAAAAATTCTATCTCTGACTTTCACCAGCGTTCCAAACGTCAACCTTATACCGTCTTTTATCGAACATAAATCCGCCTAACAATCAACCGATAACGACGCAATCGTAAATCGGTGATCCAATTTGTAAAAATGTAGTTAATCCACCGATAATTGCAAAGATATTCTTTTTTAGGACGAAATCAATGAAGCTGTATCAACCACAGTCCGCATTAGGCGATTGTTTAGTATTGTTTCCACTACTTTCGTAACAAACATTCGAAAAATGTGTACAAGTCTAATATGGAGCCAATAACTCCAATCATGGCGGTCTTACACGTAGATCTCCCTGTTGAAATATGTCAGACAGTATCAACAGCGAAACTGCTCATCGCATCTACGATCGAAGGCTGTCCAGTTCAGCCTATGGGAACCAGCTGAGACCCCGTAAGAATCCCATAAGTCATGTTCGTCGAGATTTAATCGATCAAAGAAAAACTGAACAATGACCAGCACGATACATAAAGTAAACCGTGGTATTTACGGTGGCCAGTTTTTGCGAGGAAGCGTCCACGTTTATCGGTATTTATGGTATTTATTAATAAATTGCCGTCCGACTGGTTCCTCGAAGATCATTATTTCTTGACGAATTATAAAATACCGGGGACATTTTCCCTTCCTGACGGTGCGAAATTGAATATGAATTAGAGTCTATATGTTTGGGACAAGAAATATGATGCGAGAAAGTTTCGAAATCCTGACTGAACGCAATATTTTAGTCATAAATCATGTGGGATTCTCGAGTGACGTTCGGATTTGAAACAATTCCAAAGAAAAAACTTTTTTTCAGAAAGAATTCATTTAAGAGCGATAGCTGAAAAGCGAATATGAATCCGAAGTACCCATAAGTATCTGTATTAATTTCACAATTGCATCAAAGTTACTCCTCATTTTGCATGTCAGCGTGATGTCAAAAAACTGCAAGAATTCATGTTCATTTTTTCCAAAAAAGAAAATGAACGAGGTTGTTTCGATGGTCGAGTGTGAATCGGAAAAATATTTCCCGAATAACCTGTAAAAATGTCTACAATGCAATCGTAGTTGAACCCTTTCGCTTTCTACAAGGCAAGCATCGTAAATTTCTCAGAAAAAACACTTGGATAAGTAATACAATGGAACTTCCCTATAACAAAAGCGCCTAATCCGCAAAAAAAATCGTTATAAAGAAAATTTTTTTCTATAGTCGGCAATGTCGCGGTCGACTTCACGATAAATTTAAGTTTATCATTCAGACTTAAGCACTTCGTTTTCGACTTTTTCGCACAATTTTCACACTAGCGTACTGGTTAGATTGAAATCAAACAGCCAGGGGTGTATTTAAAACTGTTTCAGAAGGATCTCTCTGCTTGCCGTAATGATTTAGTTGGTCGGGATTTATTACGCACGCCCGGAAAAAACCCACCCTTATACCTCCTTACCAATACCCATTCAAATTTCAAAGAGTGATGTTCTTTGAATATTTCGCTATAGAAAGAATTTGCTTTGTTTTAGAGGGTGTTTTTAATATGGAATTGGATTCAAGGTGCAATGTCTTGTACGAAATTCGTCATACAGACGTTCGTTATAGGGAAATTCCACTGTATTTTAACAAGAAAAATTTTACTTTGAATTGTGTTTTCCCGAATTTCCTTCAAGAGAAAAGTTAGATGCCTGAGTGGTATTTGACAAGACTATTTCATGAGTAACAGATTATTCAGCATGAATTATGTAAAGGTATCAATTTGACCACAACTGTTAAGTATTGCCGCCGGTAAAATCGAAACAACTGCTGATATACAGTTGTTCTATTCAGAAACTAATTCAATATTATTTCTGATTGGTGGAAATTCAGAATTAGTGCTACGAATTTAGTCGGCAATATCCTACTTACGTTCCCAATACAAGATAAATAGGTTCACATACCTGAAACAAAAAAAATACATTATTGATAGAGAACAACACTATAAAATACATAAATTAAATTCAACAAGAAATTCATACTGTGAGAAAGTGAAAACCTCATATTCTTTGGAATTTTCGAAAATATTCGAGACAAACGAAGATCTTATCAATGTTTTAAATGTCCTCAATTTCATTTTCTCGATTTGAATGATATCGAAAGAAAATTCTCAGGGTCAAAGCATCTACCTATCATTCCACGAAAGCCAAACGACCTAATGAAGAATGTCCAATAGTAGTACTGCTCTCTCATGATGATTTATTAGCACAGAAAAGGATCAAGTGGCTCTCGGAGCTTAAAAAACTCAACCTGTGGCTGCGGAAGACATCTTCGGAAATGAAAACGGCTAATCATAGTGTAAGAAAGTAAAAACCCTATGTTCTTTCAAATTTTCGAGAATATTCGAGACAAACGAAAATGTTAGTGATGTTCTGAATTTCTTCAATTTCATCTTCTGATTTGAATGATATCGTAGTGTCCTTCAAATAAAACTTTATGCTATTCCTAATTAGGTGTTTGTTCGAAGGCATTACCAATTAATTCTCCCCAACAACATTTCTCAGGGTTGAAGCATCTTCCTATCATTCCACGAAAGCCAAACGACCTAATAAAGAATGTCCAACATCGGTACCACTCTCTCATAATGATTCATTAGCCCAGAAAAGGATCTAGAGGCCCTCGGGGACTTAAAAAGCCCAACCTGGCGCTGCTGAGGACATCTTCGGAAATGAAATCTAGAAAACGGCCAATCAATCGATATAAAAGTCCGTTAATTGGAAATGTTCGCGACGAGCAACGAAGAAACGGAAATGAGAGAGTTGTGCACTGATTGAAATGTTGATGGGAATATACGAACGGCCGTTATTGCATTCCAAACAAGGATTTGGATTTCGATCCGAGTTGTACGGAGTCCCTCAATTAATTTCATGTTTAAAGACGGATTGCCCAACTGCCATCTTCGTTTGATAGCTATTGTAAGAGGTTTTATTCAGGGAAATCAATTTTGAGAATTTGAATGCTTATTTCAGGACAAGTTTCAAAAGTGTTTCAGTTTAATACCAAGCTATAGTTGAGTTTCATAAAACTTCAAACACGTTGATTAGGTTGTAGATTGTTAAAATTCCTTTGTGACATTATTATTATTTGAACAGTCGTTATGTTTAGGTTAGCCTTTCGTGAAGTGTGACCATGTAGGCCACTGCCCTACTCTTTCATGAAAACCTAATTAGGTCATCAATGCCCTATGTCCACGATAACCACAAGAATTCTATCTTTGAGGTCTTGAATCGACGCTGGGCTATTGGCGTAGACCTTCTCTTTCACGTGGCCCCAAAGGAAGAAGTCGCAAGGTGTTAAATCACAAGATCTCGCTGGCCAATTGTGATCACCTCTTCTAGAGATAACAAGGTCCGGAAACTTCTCCAATGAAAGATCAATGGTTTCGTTACTTGTGTGGAACGTAGCACCGTCTTGTTGAAACTAAACGTTGTCCAGATCAATACTATCCAATTTCGGCCATAAAAAATCAATAATCATCTCCGATAGCGCAATCCATTCACCGTAACTGTTGCTCCAGCCTCATTTTCGAAAAAGTAAGGTCCAATGACTCTGCCGGACCATAAACCGCATCAAACAGTCACACGTTGAGGATAGAAAGGCTTTTCGACAATGACTCTTGGGTTTTCCGAGGCCCAGATGCGAAAATTTTGCTTGTTGACGAAGCCGCCGAGGTGGAAGTGGGCCTCATCACTCAGGATGATTTTTCGATGGATTCCGGATGATGATCGGTCGGCTTGAGTTCTTGTGTTAACTGAACTTTATAAGCCTCAAGACCCAAATCGTTATGCAAAATACGGTGTAATGACGTTTGTGGAATACCAATTCCAAAGAACGACGAGGAATGGACAAACCTGGGTTTTCTTCAACACTTTCGGCTACAGCAGCAATATTCTCGACTGTTCTTGAGCGTGCACGGGTTTTTATTCTTCACATTACTAACTTGTCCCAACAGCTCGAATTTTTCCACCACTTTTCTTCATTGCGGTTCGACAAGGTGCTTCATGAAGACCCAAAAATGTTCGAGTTTTACGTACCGTCTCTACAAAATTTTCACCATTTTTTTAGTGAATTTGAATAATTTCAATGCGTTCTTGAAGCGTGTAGGTATAGTTCCATTTTTATTATTCGCGTAGATTCTACTTGTCAAATGTCAAAAAATTACAGCTTTAAACGTGACATCTACCGAAATAGCCTCCACGTGGTGCACCCTGGGTAACGCTAAATGAACTAACACAAGAGGCGCCAGACAATCTTCAGTTCATCTTTAGATCTCCAGGCAAAAGTATCACAGGCACAACAACTGATGCTACAATCATTAAACGGTTTTTCTAAGGACCAATTGACAAGGAAACTCGGACCTAGTGTACACACGAGTCTGCCACCGCAAGATAGATGGCATAAGCAATTTATTATTCTTGTTAAGTATTTACCTGTGATGTTGCCATACGATAAATAAAAAATAAATTCAAATAACACCTCTTATTGGAAAATCCTTTACAAACTCATGGTTGACAACGATCTGAGCTGGTACAAGTTATTGATCAGAGCTCATCAAGCAACTTCGACCCCTGAAGAGTCCCAGCGTTGCTCGTTTTAGAAGCTCATCGACCATGCAAAAAAAATCGTCCCTATGTGACATCCCATATGGCAACGGCCATTCAGCACGGGATTATCCATAATTACGCTCTCTAAATACTAGAGGAGCATGCCCATTGTCGCAATTGTGGGAACAGAAGGGGTGCTGTGCCATTATCGCAGACAGATAAGATAAACACGGGTCCCCATGCCTTACAATAGAACGATATGCCGTAGCAAGTCGACGATACAAGATTAAATTCTATGAAATGACATACGTCGAACAGGACAGAGTGCTGTATAATCGTTACATACGGGAGATGCTATCTGCACGATGTAAAATTGAAATTAGTCATAACATGTGTATGTGACGACAATGCAAGGATTCATTTTGATATCGCTTTTAGGAGGCTGATTTATTAATGGATAAGAATTTTTAGATGTGAACTCTCAGAGATAACTTTCTTAACTTGAGGAGTATGTAATTTGATGTTATCAAACAATTTTGCTTTATCGTCATTGAATGATATTTCAGTCGTCTTGGTTTGCACTAATTAGAAACGCGTTATTTTGAATTACAAATGGCTTCTAGATGGAAAATCTGTATGGCAGCTGTTGTAAGCAGTTTTTTCGAGTTTTGGTCCAATAATACCTATACTCCGTTCACGAAAGTTTGAGCGCTTAGTAGGCAATTGTTTATTTATCTGAAGTTGGCAGTATTTGCAGATTGATACGCAATGTTGTCAATATCACGAAAAAGCTGCATAGATCGTGGATTTCACTCAATGTCAATTTACATCTGAAAATAAACAAATTGATAACATTGGGCAACGTTGACGTTACTTTACGTTATGACAGTAAATACTGCCAATTTCAGATAAATAAACAAACGCCTACTTTGTGCCCAATAATATGTGAACGGAGTATTCGGTCCGTTCAAGAAAGTTTGAGCGCATAGTAGGAGTTTGTTTATTTATCTGAAGTTGGTAGTATTGGCTGCCATAACGTAAAATAAAGTCAACGTTGCCGAATGTACCCGACCTAGTCCAACGAGCTTGCGAGTTATCAGAGAACTCTATGCAATATTGACAACATTGCTTATCAATCTGACAAGAAATAACAACATAACCTAAAATTTCAATAAATACAGTGGAATATGCCAAATTTCCATGGTCAATCGACAGCTCAAACTTTCGTGAACGGACTAAATGCATAATGTATGCTGAATAATCTCAAACTTTTTAAAAAGTTTTGTCAAATGCCATTTGGGCATTTCATTTTTCCTGGGAACAAAATCGAAAAAAAACACAATGCGATGTAATATTTTTTAACAAAAAGCATCCATGCAGTTGAATGTCCCCGATTTTTGTTGCCACCAGCACTCATGCTTCCTGTTAAAATATTACTTAGCAACGTGTTTTTTCGAAAAATTAGTTTGCCCTTATGATATCACCTACGATAATATGAGACGAAAATAGTTTAAATCAATTTTTCGGTATTATAAACTGTCTTTACTTGGTCGTATGGCCTCAATGGTGGTTTGAATATTGGCTCTAAAGTTTTCTAGGGTTGCTGGTTTTTCGGCATGAACCATACATGCTCGTTGTTAACTGTAGCTGTAGAGATTAGAGATGCAATTCCAGTGTTGTCTTTCGAGTTGAATATATTCCAAATTAATCTTGAACTCCTCATAAGAAACATCAATTTTCCAACCTAACTTTCCGTTCGACCAAACCGATCACCACCCAACCATTCAATTAATAATATTCATATTTTCTCTTAGCCCTAAGCGTAGAAACAAACAAGCAACTTCACCGCTTCATTGCCGAATTGAATAGGCATTGTACAAGCCCAATAATCCGCAACAGACGGAAATAATGATAACAAGTACAACAACGTTCCACCACAATAAATTATTCCACGTATTAATCCGGGCATTAAACATATTAATAAAACCACTTGTGCATCTGACTTTGGCTAACCGAACCTCTTCGATAGAGGCACAAATCCGCTGTTAGCCCAACGAAAGAATCGATATACGTTCGTTGATAATAAGCCGAACGTACGTTTGGTCTGCAGGGAAACAGTTATGATATAATAATTCATAAGTACACACTTGCCTGGTCCATGTTACATGTGACCGAACCGACCCCAACTATTAGGGCGCCCCTAGTTCTACACAAAGGGGGTAGAGCGCCGTTCGCCCAGAATCAATTGTGCAATTGGCAAGGGTTGTTGGATAGTTGTCGTCGGTGAACTGGGGCATGATGCGGAGGGTGAGCCAAATTAAAAACTCGTACGTTGTTCGGCTGGTGGCTGAACCCCGTGATTCGAGAGGCTGATAGGGGATGGGGATGTACGTGGAAATTTATGTTTATGCGGTTACGTCGAGTGGCCGCTTCGTTATTGGTCTCGGCATCAATTAGCGATGGATTTTAGGTTTGCAAGGTTGGTAGTTTTGCGTAGTTCTACGTATAGGCTAACTAGAGTTAGAAT
Source organism: Propylea japonica (assembly GCA_013421045.1). Lineage (NCBI taxonomy): Eukaryota > Metazoa > Arthropoda > Insecta > Coleoptera > Coccinellidae > Propylea > Propylea japonica. The sequence goes on from CM024239.1 coordinate 100,900,566, forward strand.
GAATGGCTGTGTAAAATTTGAACCAACGGTTACTTCCCATCTGGAAAAACTTATGCAATCTTCTCTTGCATTAACGAGCAGAATAAACTAGGAGAGCACAGAGTCGTTTCGGTATGTATTCCAGGATGATAAGGAATCGAGGAAAACGAAGAGTTTACGGCTAAACCAGAGGTCATCAATTCCTTTTATAGGACTGCAACTCTTTTGTGGCATCAGAAACAACTTCTAGAAAATTGAACTTATAAGAAAAGAGGGGTGAAAGACATAATAGCACTCAGGCGCATCTTTTCTGGCCTAGAACAATCTAAGAAAATTTTCGGAAAGTTCAATATGGAAAGATTCATCTACTCTCAGATATTCTCACAGGACACTGCCGCCTCAGGAAAAACCTGATGAGATTAGGCGTAACCATAAATAATTGCAGATTTTACGCAGAAGAAAGAAGAACCTTTGCAAAACAATTATCAAGAATCAAGATATTTTCTCTCTGAAACGCTCTTGTTGAGATTGTAGACAGCAAAAAATATGGGATCCACAATAGATCATAATGTTTCAATAGGTACACAAAAACCTTGACTTACTCAACTAATTCTATGGTGATATTAGATTCTTGTTCATATCTTTGTCTGATATTTGAAAACAATGGGTGATTTATGATAGCGCCAAAAATCTGCTACGCAAGAGGGAACGAATTTATTGAAAAATATCATCTGAATCATTTCCAAAAGCATATCAGCTTAAAGCCATAGTCGAACCAAGTTATAGAGCACAAAAGCAACGTGGGCGACAAATAAAAATGCCCCACTAATCGAATTTCTTTGACAAATCCAATTAGCATGAAAACAAGTAAACTATAACAAAACCGATCGCAATAATAACCCTGTCACTGGCTATAAATAATACAAATAGTAGAGATGCAGAAAGGGATCCAAATTAACCATATCAGGTAGTCAGACAAGCTCACCGGCAATGCAGCAGAGCAACGGTGTAGGCACAATCGTGACGTAGCCCGCAGTTTACATGAAGCGTCAGGTACAGATCCCTTTGAAGTCCACGAGCCGTAGGCGCCTGTAGCGTTCTCCAAACCCTAAGGATGCCACCCCCACCGCCCGATATTCAGATACCGCCCTCTATGGAACATCCAATTTTCTATTAAATCGTACTGACATTTCAGAAATGCTGCTGGAATGTTGTCAGCTGCCTGGATGTCTACGGCGAGAATGGAAATATATTCTGAATCGTATTGAATGAAAATCATTTTCGTTGAATTGATCATTTGGAATTTACCTATCTTCTGGTATAATTTAACCAAAATCACTAGTGCGAGCATGAAAAATATCGAATATAAAGGGTGAAGCAATAGTTGAAAGTTGTGTGTTTGAATGTATCTTCTGAACGAGTATCAGTTAGTTTGAAGAGCAGTTTTATGAATCACTGAATTGACAGACAGTATGAAAATCCGTGACAAGATGACCATCTCATCACGATTTGACTACACGATGAATAGTAGGATGGATGGTTTTGCATTGAATAATTTTATAGAATTCATATTGCTGAAGTAAAGGGTGTCCCAAAATTAACGCAAGATTTGAATTTGCCGCCGTTTGTGCAGGGAAGTGTTGGCAACCCTGAAAAAAAAGCAATTTGACAGCTAACAGTATAGGGTTATTGAAAATGGAGCTTTACACGATAGAACAACGTGTCTTCATTATTAAAGAATATTTCAAAAATAGTGAAATCCTAAGCGATGAAGCACATTTCATCTTGATGGTTTTGTCAATCGCCAAAATTGCCGCATTTGGGATTCGGAGAACCCACATGTGATTGTCGAAAAACAAATGCATCCACAACGCGTGACTGTATGGTGTGGATTTTGGGCTGGAGGCATAATTGGGCCATATTTTTTTGAAAATGATGCTGGTCAAGCAGTGACTGTTACTGGTGCTCGATATCGCGACAGGATTACACAGTTTTTTTCCGCCAAAATTGGATGATATTGATGTGTCCAATATGTGGTTTCAACAAGACGGTGCCACATGTCATACAGCCCGTGAAACAATTCAATTAACGCATGAGACATTTCCAGGTCGTGTACTCTCTCGTTTCGGTGATCAAAATTGGCCTCCCAGATGGTGTGATTTAACACCATTAGACTTCTTTTTATGGGGTTATTTGAAATCACAAGTCTATGTCAACAAGCCCACAACCACCCGTGCATTAAGGAGGAGATTCAACGCTGCATCAACGAAATTCAGCCACATTTATGCAGAATGGTCATGGAAAATTTCAACAAAAGAGTGCGCATGTGCATGTAAAGCCGTGGAGGCCATTTGTCCGATGTGTTATTCCATACATAACCCTATCCTATGTACTTTATGAGTCAATAAAAATATAACTATCAAAAGACTAAAAACGGCGTTTTCTATTTAATTCAAATCTTGCGTTAATTTTGGGACACCCTTTATAAGGGCCGTGACATCATAAAGCAACTGGGTAGAGGCTCTAATTCCTTGGATGCCTGAGCATTGTGGTGTTTAAGGAAATAAAAAAGGCGATAAACTAGCAAAATTGCATCAAGGTTAACAACTGCTGGATCTGAGGCTTTTTGTGGGTTTGGGAAAGGCCATTATAAGGCAGCAGTCCAGAAGTTGGGGTCGAGAACAGAATAATTGGTGGGACTGCTGGCGGGGCACTGTTGGTACAAATATGATTTCTGCCGTTTGGTAAAGTCAGCAGATGAAATTTGCAGACTCCGTGACTAGGAAGTAGAAACAGCCGAAGGCGTGGTATGCTTGTGTGCAGAGCTGGCTGGCCTAAGAACCACTCATGTGGGTAAACCAGTCCTGGATACTCAAAAGGTAACGGCCAAGGATGCTAAGGTTGTCGGTTTCGTCAACGTCAACGTCACAATTCCCAGAATGCAAACCTAGCCCCCACGAACCTTGTTCTAATACTAATAACTGGCAGGTGACTTTAGGGGTGATATCTTCCACAATAATTCGTGCCCTTTCAATCCAAAAAAATCTAATGGACTGAACCTTGCTTGCCTTATCTACTTTCACCATACTCTTGAATCTTTTAACTTTCGCGAAATCTGTTCACCAATATCCTCGCGTCCAAATGTATAATCAACATTTTTGACGTGTTTTCAACCGCCGATAGTAGCGATTAATATTTCCATCTCGGCCTATCGCTATTTGTATTCGCGTTTAAAGAAACACAGACTGCTGAGTCAACGACCAATTGTGTGTGAGGTTATAGTACATTCGGATTTATTACCACCGGAAATACCCACGTTATGTCGGGAAGAAACGAGGGCCACATATCTGCTGTTACATGTTGTGTGCTGATTATTCTAGCCGTTATATATTTGGCGTTTCCACGGTTACTATTTATGCCTTTACATTCTTCGAAGGAACGACACGTCTGAACTGATATTTTCATATGGTAATATCGGTGCCGTATTGATGAATTTTTTGTTTTTTGACTAATTCATATCTGGGGATTATCGCATCGTGGGATGACATTAACCCTTTCGAGACGGGGTTATTTTCTGAAGTCGTGCCTTATATACGGGGATTTTCAGATCCTTCGCATGCGTGCGTCTCCCGCTCTCGAGTATCCGCGCTTTTTAGCGGTTGCCGTCTTTTGGGACTGATGCGCGACTGAGCAATATTCTTCTAAATCGGCTTCATTGAGTTTTTTCTTATTTCTCCAACTTATAATTTAAAAACTCACTACAATGTAACCTTTTTCTCACAACGGTAACCGTTCAACGCTCGACAAAATATTAAATTAGGATTATCAGATCAGGCGACTAAGTCTTCGCTTATTGATAATTTACAAACATGTAAGGATAAGAAATGATATTTTTTCGCTATAAAAATCACGCATCCGTGCGCTTCCGGTATTATAATGCTATTTTGAGTAGTTCGAAATATGCGTCTCCCGCGTATAAGTCAGTGAGCGATTTGCGCGTTTTAGCGGTTCCCGTCACGAAAGGGTTAATGTACCTGAAGGAAAATTCAGAGAAGCTCAGACGAGTTATTTCTTATCATTATGAGAATATTCTTTATCGTTTTTCAGCTACAACTTGAGGTTGGATATTAAAACATGAACTCTTGATTGAAGCTGAAGTTTACATAAAATTTGGACTCATTAATGCCATGATTTAATTTATATCATATATAATAAATAATTCATTGTTTGTATGAGGTGGATTGCAAATCACATCGTTAATTATTCCTTTATAGTTGATCTTGCAAAACTTTTGGGTTAGTTCTTATACAGGGTGTCCCGGAAAATGTGGGAAATCTCTCGGATTCAGATAGAACATAAAAAAAATGAGATGACAAGTTTCCATAATTGTTTTTCCTAGCAGCCCTCCCTACGAAGGTACGACCTCCTAAATGACGCCACTGAAAATTTGTTTTAGTGTAATAAATTTCATTATTATTTTTTTACGGTTCATTTTTCGAAAACGGTTCATTTTTCGATTCAAGGTTCCAAATGTTAGCACCTTATCATCTGGTAAATTGAACAAGCTAATTGAAATTTGAGTGCGGTGATTTAAGAGGTCCTCAATACTATTAATCATATAAAATTTTCATCAAATTATATCGAGTAGTTTGAAACTTTTCCACTAAAATGGATTTCCAGTGGCGTAATTGAGGATGTCGTATCTTCGTAGGGAGGGCCGCTAGGAAAAAAAATTATGGGAACTTGTCATTTTCATTTTTTATGTTCTATCTGAATCCGAGAGATTTCCCACATTTTCCGGGACACCCTGTTAAGAACCAGAACTGGCAATTGTTAGTTTCCACCGACGACGTGAAAGATATGTAATTGCACAATAAGGCGAACGACGAGAGGAAAGAAAAAGAGCAAAACTCTGCAACTTTAAAGCTGTGAGAATCCAAGGATCTACTCGGAGCTTAGAAGAGAAGACCTGATGAATTCTTTTAGAAACTGGTTTTGTAGAAATTGATGTGGTGAAAAGCAGGAAACTCAAAAGTACTTGGTAGCAGAATGTGTTGGCATGGATAGCCTTCTTGCTGGTGTTGGTAGAGAGAGGGAGGAGAGATTTGGGAGCTTTTAAAAGCTTGACGAGTAGTAGGACTAAGTACCAGAGTCAACTCAAGAAGAAGAATGACATAATAAATCAGATAAGATGTCTGGGCACAAGTACCCTGTCTAGAACATCTACAATGATATCATACTTTTCCAAAGACCTCTACTGAACATCGAACGCAGTCCAACTCTGTCGAATGTTGTCGAGAACTCGAGAAACAAAGAATGTTTGCAGAAGATACATATTATGAATAACTTTCAGCTTCACCCTACGCATCACCAGAGTCTCGAGTTTATTTATGCGGGCAGAGAGAGCTGCTAGCTCGCTTCGCCGTCAAAAATTCGGATTCGGGGGCGAGCAAACGTTATTTCAACAATTTCAGGTCGACTGGCCACGGCATCGAGAGCTCGTTTAGACGGGCAGTTTTGCCCAGAAACGAGCGCTAGCCGATGGAGGCACAATAAGGCGAACGACGAGAAGGAGGAAAAAGAGCAAAAGACCATAACGAGAATAATTCCTTTTGGGTGTGTCTCGTCATTTTCATATCCGGGAAAATGATGATGGGATAGGTTATTTCCACGTCGTCGATCGATGGATAGAAAATGGTGTTTATTAGATTTGTTTTTGGGATTGGCTAGAGTATTCTTGCACCATACAAAGTGAGCAGCGTTCGTTGCTGTTGTATAGGAAAGAGAATAAGCGAAGACCACATTTTTCGTGTCTTATTCAGATCGAAAGTACAACAGGAAAAAAGACACAATCAACTATTTTGAATCGTTGAAAAAGAGAATATTTTATCATAAATTGATAAAATATTTTATCCAATACCTCAGATCAATGAAGAATATCAATAGAATTAATTTGTGGATCAGATGTACAGAGAAAATGTTTGTTTTTGTTATGGAATTTGACAATGTAACTGAAACAAAAAGAATTTAATTTTTTAACTGAGATGAAAAGGACATTTTTCAAGAAATAAATAGCATCCACCTATGGTTATAAGTGACGGTACATTATCTAACTGATTATAGGTTGACATAAAAAGAAGAACATAATTGAATTAATAGCAACAACCCATAATCAAAATCAACCCTACTGAACACAAATCTGGAATTTTGCAGTTTATAAACAATCATGTTTTTCGAATGTCTTAAAAATAATCTAGTGTTTTGCCATTTCGGCATAACCCCTCTAGATTTCAGCAGATTATTAATGAACATTCTGTATATGGTGAAAATGGAATAAAGAGTTTTCCATTAAGAGGTGTTATTTTGAATAGCCCGCTATTTCGGAAGATGTCACATTTGAAGCTGTAATTTTTAGACATTTGACAAGTAGAAACTACGCCATTAATAAAAATGGATACACGCTTCAAGAACTCTTTGAAATTATTAATATTCACTATAAAAATTGCGAAAATTCGGCAGAGGCGGTTCGTAAAACTCAAACATTTTTTGGGTCGTCGTGAAATTGGTGGAAAAATTCGAGCTGTTTGGACAAGTTAGTGATGTGAAGAATAAAACCCGTGCACCTCGCTCAAGAACAGCCCAGAATATTGCTGCTATAGCCGAAAGCGTTGAAGAACACCCAGGTTTGTCCATTCCCCGTCGTTCTTTGGTATTAGGCATTCCACAAATCTCATCACACCATATTTTGCATAAAGATTTGGGTCTTAAGGCTTATAAAGTTCATTATCACAAGAACTCAAGCCGGCCGCTACGCTACGTGCCACACAGGCAACGAAACCATTGATCTTTTTCGAAGAGGGGATTACAATTGGCCACCAAGATCTTGTGATTTAACACCTTGCGACTTCTTCCTTCGGGGCCACGTGAAAGAGAAGGTCTACGCCAATAGCCCAGCGTCGATTCAAGAGTCAAGACCTAAAGATGGAATTCGTGAGGCTATCGAGGATATAGGGCAGCCACCTCGCAATTTGGTTATAGAAAATTTCATTAAAAGGATATGGTCTTGTAAGCGTGGCCACGGTGGTCATTTGCCTGAAGTTATTTTCCACTATTAACGGCATAGCTTTTTCTTTATAATGAAATAAATATCCGATCATTTATATTGAAAAATGGCATTTTTCTTTGAATATCAAACTAACGCCTCTTATTGGAAAACCCTTTATTTCTTCTGATTCAGCAATGGTTATGAAGAATAACTCTCACGTGTACAAGGGCAGAGTGTAAAATTGCAGAGAGGCATGAATAGTGTTAACTCTTTTATTTTGCACTAAAATGTTTTCGAATTGAATACAAATTGAACTTCGCATTGAGGACAGGAAAATTCGGGAGATTTTCTCGATTCATATTTGGAATAATGAACCGAAACCGTAAATCGCCTGCAGCTCAGCATTTATCGCAATTAGTCCATCCAAAATTCAAGACGTACTCGACGAAAGACTCGAGTATATAACGAGAGAAAAAAGACACCTCTCATTATGTTAATTGACGAGCTTCTCGTTAAAGACACGTTTCCCCTTGTTATACCGAATCAAATATGCGCATATTTTTGAATTTTTTACTGCTCTCCCCCACCACTCTACGATACAGGAGTGTACTATGAGTATATACGAGACATTTTTTAACACCACCGTTCATTAATATTCAATATTCGATAATGACTTTCGACACCATCGAAAATTTCATACATGATTAATTTTGGTTTACCGTGTTAGACGATTAGAAATCATGGAATTTTGATCTCGAATTTTATGGTTTGTCACAAGCGTCCCCGAAAGCGGTTCTTATTTTTTTGAATATTAACTGATTTTTATGATTTAGAGGCATGAGATTGATGATTTAATTGAAACATAAGCGATTGTAATCTATCAATAAACTAGTTGTGAACAAAAAATGTTGAAAACTGAAGCTAGTTTTCACAATCCCAATTAGCATTTCCAGAATGTTGAAATATAGGGCATTTTTCATAAGACAGGATTAACAGTAGTGTGAAATTCATACCTGTCTAATTATTCACTTAAAATTTCAGGTATTTAACAGAAGAGAATGATTTGTAATTTCTTCATTTTCGACGCATTTACGTTAATAGTTCGAGACCATTAGTCGCTAGATTAATAACCGAGTTGATCACAAGATTTTTCCGGCGATCTCAACATGAATGGTGTATAAATTCTTGATTGAAATACATTCTCATTTTACACAAGACATACATTTGACATAACGGAATTTCTATGTTTCTATGTTCTAGTTGAGTTTTGACATTTCTGGTTGTGTTTCTGAATACCTTGTGTACAGTTTGCCATGAGAATTGCACATTAAAATAGCCTATATTTAGCATTAAAATGGACCATTAATGTTCAATTTCGTATCCATTAAAATCACTCTTTATTTTGGGGTCGGCAGAAAATAGTATATTATGCAACGAACGTATAATGATGGCCGTTGGCGAGTGGCCCAAATCACCCAGCGAATAAGAGCCATTATACGCGAGTAGCATACCATACTTCATTCAGGGCTACTGAATATATTTCTTGAAGATTTTTACATTTTGCGACCGCGACAACCCCCTTCTATGACAAGCGTGGAAGAAGTCAAGTTGACACATGAAAAATATTTGGAGAACTGGTCATTGTATATTTGGTAATAAAAAAGCTTTAATTGATATAATGAAAGTAGATTTGGCCCTCGATTGACAAGGTTTGCCCATATTTGTTAGTTGGAGTACTTTAAAACTACTGAAGAAATACCAATTTAAGAATATTATATCAAAGCTAAATCTATAAAGCATCAGACAGCAGTGAATTAAAATCTCATTACTCACTTGTGATTAATGGGTATTATTAAGGCCGAACACAGAGACGAACAATGGACGGATTTTACAATAGTCGTCGATAAAATTATTTATTGTAGAAAAAGTGACAGAATACACCGCAGAAATTGCTGAACGAAATTTCATAGTGCCAATTCGGACCTGCTTCGTTTTTCGAGATCAGTGATCTGGCGAACGTAGGGACAAGTCTGGCAAGTCAAGATGGCGTTTTCTCTATTTGGATATGTTAAAAGGGAGTAAGTTCCCCCTCTGTGTCAACACATTTTCCTCATACGGCGAATTTATGTTTTGTCTTTTGCATGTGACATGTTTCGCCTTTGATACTCGGAGCCGATAGTTGTGTTCTGGGTTCGCCACCGCGTTCGAAACGAAAAGTTGATATTGGAGAAATATCTATGAACAGGTAGGAAAATGAACGAAGTGTGTTTTTCCTTTGAAGTTTTTCTGTGTCTTTGATTCTGTTTATGCTGATGAGTTGAACACTTCCTACGTAATCTATTGATCATACAGCCTAAATTATGAATGATACGTTATTGAATATAAATAGTTATTTGATCAACTAGGTTATTAAAGACAGCCACTGATGGGTAAGATATTTTAATGCGTGAGCGGAGCGAACGCGTTAATAGTTCGAGACCATTAGTCGCTTGATTAATAACCGAGTTGATTACAAGATTTTTCAGACGATCTCAATATGTAATGTGTATGAATTCTTGATCGAAATATATCCCCATTTTGCACGAGACCATTTGACATAATAAAATTTCTATGTATCTATGTTCCAGTAGAGTTTTGACATTTCTCGTAGTGCTTCTGAATACTTTATGAACGGTTGTCATGACGATAGCATAAATTGAGCATTAAAATGGGTCATTAATGATCAATTTCGTACACATTGAAATCACCTTTTATTTTGAGATCGACGGAGATAAAATGTAGATGGCGCACTGAATTCGTCTGGCTATTTCGACATTCAAGAACTGTGATGTATGTCATTTATAAAAATGGCACGATACAACAAAGCGTTCAAATTGTTGAATTATTAAATAAAAATCAGCGTTCTGTGAAAAGCAAAATTTCGTGAATTTCATGGTTCCTAAAGGGTGTCTGTAAACAAATGCGAGAAACTTTGGGAGATGGTTCCTCGATGAAATAAGCAGGGGTAGTTCATATATTTTTCTTTCGAAATCGACCCCCCCTTGCAAGATACAGTCTTTGGAAGACGATGACGAGTTGACAGTTTTTAATTTTTTTTAAGGCTTCTTAAAACGCTGAGTCATAAAACTATACATAATATGAAGCACTAAGTAAATGTTACTCACACAAATTTTTGAGATCTCATAACTTTATTAGGGGTTGAAAATAACAACAACACCCCATGATATTCGTTCAAAAATTGTTTTCGTGGGATAGATTTTCGAAAAATAAAATTACATATCTTATGGTTTCCCATTAAATTCTGGAGAAAAAGAGTATGTTGCAAAATTTAAAATACTCTCTAGTTGATTGAATATACAGGGTGTCCTGAAAACAATGGATAAGCCTGCAATTATAGATAGACACTGTCGTGGTCTAACTTATTCCAAATTTTGACCTTAATGAAAATTCCACGGTTTCCGAGATATTCATGGTTTTCGAATTTTTAGAAAATTTCCAAGTGCGATTAGTTTTTCTAGTGCCATTTATACAAATGAAGAGGTATTTCGATATGTTTTTTTTTTAATTTCACATGAGATAGTTCAGCTATCGGAAACAAAGACTTAAATTCATCAAACTAGTGTAAAAAGTTAGAAACTCGTGAATTACAAAGAAAAATTGAAAACTAAATGAAATTTCCTTCAAGTTTGATGAGCTACAGTGTAAAAAAAATGTAGGACGCCCCTGGTACACATCATCTTAAAAACTTGCTCAGCTATTGCAGATTCCAAAAAGGTATCATAAGCCTAGGCATTTTGTAGTTTTTCATTCTCGTAACTACTTGATTACCAAATAGTCGAAAAATTTCGAGCAACTGTTGTCATTAGAAGTTAAATAAAATTAAAATTACCTAGGCTACTAACTGTGAACGAGTGTCCACAAAAATGTGATTATTGTTCTATGCAAGCAGGGTTTCATTTTTATGAATAAATTTAAGCTATGAATGACTGAACTCATTGTTTAATGAACAAGTAATTGGTACTAATTCGTTTTATTTTTTCCATGGAATAGTGATTTGGTAGTAATTCGTTTCATTTTATTTGTAATGAATATTCCACACACCTCTATTGTAGCAACACAGGATATTTTTTAACACTGTACAGAATGTAAGAAAATAAGAAATTTTGTCAAATACAATTAGGTCCGGTAAGGTGTTGAATGCAAATAATGCCATATTTCTATTCAACCAGAGAAACGATACGCCACTGCTTCTTTCAAAATAAAAATAATTTTCGTAATTTTCCACTAGATTTCAACAAAAATGGCCTCCTGACTTTAACACATGGGCTCAGAATAACGATTACAACAAAAACAGTTTTTCGAAATGTTTCGGCCATTTGGTAATCAAGTAGTTACGAGAATGAAAACTACAGAATGCCTAGGCTTATGATCCCTTTTTGGAATCTGCAATAACTGAGCAAGTTTTAAAGATGATGTGTACCAGGGCGTCCTACATTTTTTTACACTGTAGCTCATCAAACTTGAAGGAAATTTCATTTAGTCTTCAATTTTTTTTTGTAATTCACGAGTTTCTAACTTTTCACACTAGTTTGATGAATTTAAGTCTTTGTTTCCGATAGCTGAACTATCTCATGTGAAATTAAAAAAACCATATCGAAATACCTCTTCATTTGTATAAATGGCACCAGAAAAACTAATCGCACTTGGAAATTTTCCAAAAATTCGAAAACCATGAATATCTCCGAAACCGTGGAATTTTCATTAAGGTCAAATTTGGAATAAGTTAGACCACGATAGTGTCTGTCTATAGTTGCAGGCTTATCCATTGTTTTCGGGACACCCTGTATGTAACTCGATGAAAGATATTTGTTATTAAAATAAAAGCATCTGGAGCTAATGTTAGCTGGTTTGGATAGAAAGTAATATTCCCCATATCTCGAAAACTGACAGACTCTCTCCAGCGATTTTCTTTAGGTCGATCTCATGAATTTATTATGCGCATATAATGAAGCAATAAAAATAACTAGCTAGAGCGAAGAATGCTGCAGCTCAAAGGACCAAGAGAGGATGTCCATATTTCAATCATATTAGATTTTGCTTTTATTGGATGGACCAATGAAAGAGGATAGGCGCCCCGTAAAATCCCCAAGGAATTTGCATGTAATAACTGACTGGCTCGGGTCCTGGGATAATGAAATACCATGCGATATCGGCCAATCGGTGCCTGGCCTTTTTCCCCGCGGGATGAAGAGAAAATGAAAGATGTTTTCTCTGCAGTTTCGGGGGTTCGATCGTGCTTTGATCTGTTTCAGCAAGATTCGAACAGGATCTTGGCATAGCTGAATTTATTTCGTATGGTTATAGCTATCAGTCATAATAAAAGATTTGATATTTCAATTCATCGTCGTGACACACATTTCTTGCGTTTCCTCAAAGCACATACTTCAAAGTTTCATTCGCGTTTATCAAGAATGATTAGAGAAATTTTTGAAAGGATATTGTATGTCTATGACATCAGGAGATGAAGATGTTTCATATAATCTTTCTGGAGGTTTAATTACTAATTTACGGAAGAAAATTATATCCGTAATATTTTAATTTCACAAATAGAACATTTTTCGATTAAGAAGCATAATTGACAAAACCAATTTTGAGCATAAACAATTTTCATTCTATGGAACATACGATGAGTAATATTTCCTTTATAAATCATATAATAATAATAATAATAAATGTCTTTATTGAACCACCTAATTACAAAAGCCATTACATAAGAAGTAAATTTATATTTATTATGTATAGTGTTATGACCCAGTGTTTTTCAGGACTATCAACTCGTCATGGCCTTCCAAAGGATCTTGAAAAGGACGTCATTTTTGGAGAAAAAATTTATATAAACTGCACCTGCTTATTTTCATCGAGGAATTATCTCTCTAAGTCCCTCGCATTTGTTTACAGACACCCTGTATTGTAGGATTTCTGCAACGTTGCATACGTAGATTATCGGTCAAGAATATGTTTATAACTTCACCCATTATCATTTTGCATATATGGGAGTAAATATGTATCAAAATCTCATATCCAAACGGCTGATTTCGAGAGTACGAACAAATTATACACGAATGATCGCCGAAATATAGTCCAGACATAGCTATATACAGGGTGTTTCTGAATTGATGCGAAAGGTTCTAGGGGATGATTCCTCAGAATATTTTATGAAAGAAAGTTCCCATAAATGTAGTTCCGGAAATGCATTGTTTCCAAGATACAGGATGTTGAAGTTTTACTTAAAAATGGACTGAAAAAGGGGTACGCCACTGAGATTTGTTGAACTCACAATTATTTTTCAATTATTCGTTTAATTTATGACGAAAAAACTCTCAAGCGTTTTTTTCGTGTGGGGCTACGTTTTTATGTAAAAAAATAAAACATCTTGACGTAGTATCTCTACCACATAATGTGTTTAAGTAACGACAAATACGCGTTAAGATTTAATTTTCTTGAATAAAAACGGCACCCCACAAGAAAAGAGAGCAGAAGAGATTTTTTTTATCACAAATTGAACGAATAATTCAAAAATAATTGTAAGTTCAAAAAATCTCAGTGGCGTACCACTTTTTCAGTCAGTTTTTAAGTAAATCTTCAACACCCTGTATCTTGGAAATAATGCATTTCCGGAACTACATTTTTGGGAACATTTTTTCATGAAATATTCTGAGGAATCATCCCCTTTAATCTTTCGCATCAATTCAGAAACACCCTGTATATCAGTCCGGCCAAATCCAATCCGTACAATCAGCGTGACAAACGTAACAAAATTCACGCCACCTTCTAAATTGGTACGCAACCCAAAAAAAAACAACGAGCGACGTGGGCGAGGCGTCCATTATTTAATCAATTTCAGCCGGACCTGTCCGTTTTTCGATGTCCACCGGGTCTGCACGGTTTGAGAGCCCCTCTGGACCGCTGCAACTTCATCAACTTGGAGTCTCGGGTGGCGCGAAACGCGGAAATACCCCATTTTGACGGCGGCGCCATTAGGCGAACATAATTAAAAAACTGGACATGCGAAATTGGGTACCTTTTAATTGAAATTGTTGGAAAAAAACGGGCTGGACGTACGCGGCCGATATATTGGGACTAAGTCGGGAACTGATGGAATTACGCTATTAATGCATTGGGGACATTGGGGTAATTTCATCGACTGCTGAAAATTCGTGGATGGAACGCTATTTATCGGATAGGAATATTCGTTTCTGTATTGTATCGAATATTCTTTGATAGAGAGATAGTACAGTGTCAAATTCTGTCTGGTTTTAATACAGTTGACTTTATATTGACATTCACCCTGTGTTGCTGAATTGATGCATCAATTTTATGGGGGTGATTCCACAGATTATTTTATGAAAAAAGTTCCTATGAACGTAGGCCCGGAAATGCATTTTTTTTCAAAATACAAGGTGTTGAAGTTTCACTTGAAAGCTGACTAAAACGAGTGGAACTTCACTGAGATATTTTGAACTAATAATTATTTTATTTGTTTCTCATTTGTAAACGTCAGTTTCCAAAAACACAATATTAATCAAGAAAGTTTATTTTATCAAGTCACTAACTTGTAAAACTGACAGTTAACTTGTAAAATTTTTACAAGTTAGTAGTATTATTTACATTAAGATTTGTCAAGTACTTGCTTCTAATTTCATTCATCCTTGTAATTTCAGAGTTCCTGGAACAAATGTTTTTCTCAATGAACGTTCTCGAACTATTCATGCTTTGTTTCATTTGGATCTGGACTTTTTCATCAGAAATGAGCAAATATTCTCGAAGGACTTCCCTCTCGTAAAGCCACTGACAGTTGTCATAATTTTCCGATGTCATAAATAATCATAAATAATGCAACTTACGACATTTGTGACAAATTCTTGAGATTTTTTCGGAATTTATCTAACCTTTTTATATCCTCCATTCGCCAGTAAAAACCCTCTTACCTTGCTAGTAATGTTATATACTATTTTAATTCTACGTTCAATTTTGGACAAAAATCTTTCCTGCCTTTCCTCGTGTAGGGTACCGTTTTTATGTAAGAAAACTAAACATCTTCACGCTTATTTCTAGTAGAATGTTACGTAAAATGTTTTATTTATTTACTTGAAAACGGTGCCCCACACGAAAAAAGGCAAAGAAATTTTTTGTTACACATTGAACGAAGAATTTGAAAATAATTGCTATTTTGAAATATCTCAGTGGCGTAGCACGTTTTTGGTCAGTTTCTCAATAAATTTCAACACCCTGTATTTTGGAAACAATGCATTTCCGGAACTACATTATGAGAACTTTTTTTCATGAATTGATGTGTGGAATCGCCTCCTAAAAGCGTTCGGATCAATGCAGAAATGTTTTCGATTAAAAATAAAACGAATACGTTTCATTCAGATGTTTAATCATTTTTATGATTATAATGACATGATTGAAACAATTATTTCCTATTGTTGAGGCCTTGGCTTATTTAATTTAAAAATAAGTTTAATCCAAGAGACCTTTGCAATAAATAATTCGACTAGATAAATTTAGCAGACTGTAATAGGAAAAAAAAGAAAAAAAATATATGTAAAAACCTGTTCAATGCCCAAATTCTACACTTACTTTTGACTTCTGGTATAGTATTCCTGGTGGGTTTTCTGGTACTCTTACAACCTTTCTAGGTGAAATATTGGATTTGAAGATAACAAGATTATACCCACTGTTACCAGAAACTGGAGAAAAGATGTTGTCTCCTAAACCTTCTTCAAATGTTCTATGTGAGCGTTGTTACACCACACTAATTGTGATTTCACAAAAACAAATAAACTATAATACTGAATAGTTTTAGCGGCGGAAAAATCTAATAAGCGATACGAATTATAATAATCATACATACAGATGCTTGTTGTTCAAAATGAGGTCAACGGAAAAATCAACTCGTTTATTTATCTAGCGATTGAAGGTCTCCAACTGTAGGTAACTGAATCATTAAACAATAAACAACTATAATTCGACAAAACCTGCATATTCAGACATCTGAGCCGTACTTTATTGGACTCACAGATGAGAAACGATGCCGTAATTCAAACAAAAACAGGCATTTCCAACCACCCCATAACTCACCCCTCAAGGCCAACTCCAATCAAACTTACTCATTCCCAGGGCGAGAGATCCGCCATCCCGCATGTTCATTCCCGCCGTAGAATTCCCGATATTTCGCAATATTCTCCGGCAGCCAATTTCGAAAATCCCATCCTGGCCGCCCCTCGCCGCCGCTCCCGGTCTCTCCCTAGTCCCCTCGACTCCAGATTCACGCTTGGCCGGGACCAATTCAGAGCCGGAATTTATCCCATCAATTTCTGCCCGTTGAACCGGCAAAGAGAGACCCCGCCGCCCCCTCGCCTCATTAAAGCGCCGTCGCCACCGTCTGCGCCGCCATCTTGCCCCCGCCGCCCCCCGACAACTTGATTTTACATACTTGCACTTGATGAAGGGTTCCGCGTTTCGTTCAGTTTGTACGCCGTTCACGCTTCGGATGATCTGATGATAAGCGAAGAATCGGCGGTTTTTTGATTGATTTCCGTATGATTTTTAATGTTGGCGAACTTGGACATCCTTGTTGAAGAACCAAAGGGTAAACTTTACTTCTTACTCTGAGGGTGGTTCTAAGTTGAACGCGTTATTGTAACGTGTACGAAACCATTTTTGTAAATGTCATTTATCTTAAATGTCAAAATACCCAGACAAATTCAGTGCGCCATCTATATTTTATTTATTGAAAAAACGCGCAATTTCTAACACCCTTCATATTTGCGGTTATATTGTTCCCTTTTTTCGCTCAGTTTTTGAGATTTGGCTCATTCTAACATTCAATGTATCTGATGGTAGCTCTAGCGCGCAATATTCTGAAAACCGAAAATCGCTCACATTTATGATGAATGTTAAAATTGACGTTTTATTTTGTGAGTGAAAAAGTTTGTGAAATTGGCGGAGCGAATTGAACAATTCCACTAACAAAATAAAATCACTTTTAACACAAATACGATACAATGTTTTTTGTACAACTGCCCTATTCTGATAATGAAATGAACGAATTTGCAATGACAATAAACTTCAAAATGATTTGAGTGTTGAAAGTGACCTTAATTAACGTGGAAGCGTGTTGAAAATATTTTTTACACGCTTCCACGTAAACAATCAATTTTAACATTGTTTGCTGTCATTAAAAGTGTCACTTTTAAGGGCAGTTGTACAAAAAACTTTTTACTTATGTATTTTGAGTTCTAAAATTAGCTCCCAAAACATTGAAACGTTTTTACATCTTTTATCTGTTTTTCCCCTTGTATCCAAGTTCCTGAAAAATTGAATATTTAGTAAATTTATAATTAATTTAGTAGACTTCTAAAAATTCCCATATTTATGGAATTAAACGATTCATGACTGAAAAGTTTTCATCACAATCAAATATATGATCAAACCAACAATTTCGTTCCATTTCCGTTGAAAACCCTCGTTCGGTCCATCCAAACACATCATCTCAAGATCAGCAAACCGAGCATCCCTTATTGGGAATATCGCAGCAGAAAATAATCTGGACGGTCCATTCGAGGTCACGTATCCGGTGCCTAATGAGGCAAAAGGATTTGTACACTATCGAATCAATCACACACCCTTGGCTGCCTTTTTCCGATCCCCAGTGTGCGTTTGGGGTTATTGTTGGATTTCAGGAACCCCCGATGTTGACACTTAGGCCACCATTGTCCACTTGGATGGCTATCGTGCTATTCTGACCGCATGCACAAATATTTGATGATGATCGAGGAGTTTATCGGAAGAAAAGAGTGTGCAATCTTGTATTTTGTTTGATGGTTTTGTTTTTTTCACGGTTTTCGTTTTTGTGTATGATTTTAGAGTTCTTCCTCTTATTATGTTTGTTGCACTAATCACTTATGTGTTTCTTCGCAAATACTTATTTTATATGACGAAACTCTAGACCTTCAGACATAAATTTCAGTAGAAATTTTTTCCTCGTCGGTACCCAACAGCGAATTATACTGGAAATTTTCTGACTGGAGGAGTACCATCAGAAAGGCCAATTGCTTGAAAAATACCGAAAAACAATTCCTTCTTTATGCAATACACTTTTTTTCTTATGTTTTCAGCAATGTTGTCAAACAAAGAAATTTAGGTTAGAATCTGGTAAAAAAGACCTCTTGAAGTGAAAAAATTTAGTGAAGTCGTCTCAGGTCGTTGTGACATCTAATATTTCCAGGAATAGTATATAACATTACTAGCAAGGTAAGAGGGTTTTTACTGGCGAATGGAGGATATAATTGACGAGCCGCAGGCGAGTCAGTTACCTCCTTGAGCCAGTAAAACCCGTTACCTTGCGTGTATTGTTTTATATTTTATTTGTTTCTCGTTTGTAAAAAGGTGAGATAAAATCCAAAAAAATCTCAATAATTTGTCGCAAATGTCGTAAGCTATTTATGATTATTTATGACATCGGAAAATTATGACAACTGTCAGTGGCTTTACGAGAGGGAAGTCCTTCGAGAATATTTGCTAATTTCTGACGAAAAAGGCCAGATCCAAATGAAACAAGGTATGAATATCGTTTTTTAATACTTTTATAACGTTTATTACTAAAAATATTCATTCCAGGAACGATGAAATTAGAAGGATAAATGAAATTAGAAGCAAGTACATGAAAAAGATAGCGAATAGATACGAATAAAACAAGGTACGAATATCGTTTTTGAATAGTTTGAGAACGTTTATTGAGAAATACATTTGTTCCAGGAACTCTGAGATTAGAAGAATAAATTAAATTAGAAGCAAGTACTTGACAACTTTCAATGTAAATAATACTACTAACTTGTAAAAGTTGTCAATTTTACAAGTTAGTGACTTGAAAAAATAAACTTCCTTGATTAATATTGTGTTTTTGGAAACTGACGTTTACAAATGAGAAACAAATAAAGTGATTTTCGGTGTTTTGCAAACAGTTGGTCACTCTATGGTACTTCTCCATTAAATGTCTATGTCTAGTGAAATATAATAACGCAATTTGATTTGGAATTTTTTCACCTAATACCACACAAGGTCAACTGAAATTCGGGAAATATAATTTGACATTTTAGTGTTTATGCGAGAATTTTCGTTTTGAAGTTATACTTTTTGTTAGTTATCGTACTTACAGTCGACAGGCATTCTAATAAATCATTCTTCTACAGAATGTGCCACACATCATACCGTTTTATAGAAGCTTCAATTATATACCTAAAAATCTAGTCATGTGATTCTGAGGATGCCCCCTATTCAAGTTAATGAAACTAGTCAACAAAATTATTTTAAATACATTCTGAGGGAACGAAATGAACGAAGTCGTGAGTAGGTATGTACCCTCATATGTCCAGAAGCACAGACGTCCGCGTCATCTACTAGTGGATGAATCATAGAAGTTGGCTATCGCTAAAAAGCGGTGTTGCCACATCGAAAATTAACGCGGACGCACAAAAGATCTCGAAGTATACAAGTAACAAATCGTAGTAAAACAAATCCGAAAGGATAGCAACGATTTCATTAGACCTTACTCGAATCGATCCATCATCTCGGAACAACATTCGCAATAACCCATAAATAATGGACCGGAGGAGCTCGGACAATGCCAATTGGATTATACACAGCGTTTAGACGGTGGGCGTCATTGTTGCAACCGGTCGCCAACACAGGAGGGCGGCGTGGTGTGAGGAACGATCCGAAAGACACCAACGGGGGCACAAAATTAACGCCATCTCGCGGCCAGTTTTATCGCGTACCGAGCGACGGATTTACGGCGATAAAATTGAGATATACGAGCGGCTTTTCGAGTTTATCGCCGCCCGCGAGCGGTTTTAAAGGCCGGGTTCTTAGAACTACGTTCGATCCGAATAGGTTATGGGCCGACGCTTGCGTCACTCTAATAGCGGGGTGAAATATGACAGATTATCATTCTTAAAAAAAGTATGGTGTATTAGGGAGTACTGAAGTGTTTTTAAGTACGGTTTGGTTATTGATGATCCTCTAATATTTTTCTAACTCTTTCGACCAGAAACTCTCAAGTAACGTTCTTGAATGGCAGTTGTTACCCGTGTCCTGGTCTTCGGACATTCATACCTGTCTCCCTGAATCGCTGCAACATTCTGGACACACTTGTATGTGAAACTCCAAAACTTTCTGCAATTCTTGTGTATGTCCAAACTTCTTCTCGCAAAACTACCGCTTGGGCACATTCCTCATGGTCAAATTGCGTGTTTCGCGTTACATAGCGATCGAGTGTAGAAATCAAACGAAAGAAAACTATTGATCACTAGAATTGATCGAGAACAACTGATTTCAGAATGGGGCCAATACATTCAAAATCTGATAATCTCATCTTTTTTTATTCCTGCTGAGAAAAACATCTGTATCGAAGAAAAACGTTGAAAGTGGATAACATATGCATACATAATTCTGATAAAAATAATTATCATTGAGAACACCTTCAGTTGTAGAATACATTTGAGATTTCCACAATGTGCGTTATTTTTTTTGCGCAGCGTATTTAAGAACAGGTGCTTTTGAGCGCCAAAAATTTTAATGGGATTGAAATTGCTACTTAATATATGAATGCAATTATATTCTGGAAAAACTTATTCAAACGAAAGTTTTTTCATGGGAATCGATTTTTTGTCGATATCACGATATAGCTCACTACTGTTGTATTAACGCAATTCTCCCAAATTTTTGCGTATTACAAAATTGAAAAATTCTGAATCAGTCACAAAAATTATTATTTTCCTTCTGATTATGCGATCCTCTTAAAATTCCATGAACATTTATAAAAACTTTAAAATAATTTTCATCCTAATCGGATTTTTTATAGTAGAAATATTTTTTATTTCAATATCCCGATTGATTTTCTTAGAATTCTGTTGACACTATGGCTGCAAAATTCAAAACTCAAAAACGGATGTATTTTACTTACGAATAACGATATCACACTTGCAACTCTAGGATGATTTTTCACAGTAACTCGAAGTTTAGATACATACCTGAAAATAAAAAAAGTAGAATTAATCAAAAATTGTATTTTGCTTTGATATTGAATTAAATATATTCATAACAAAATGTTTGTACAGGTTATTTTTGAGTTATAAGCTATGACATTGACATTTGGGAAATTTCAACTTTAGACATCTTCATTTCTATTCGTGATACGAACTTGAAACAAAATATTGTATAAACACTTTTTGATAGAGCTGAATATTTTTTATTATTGAATCAAAATTCAGGACGATCATGTTGAAGAGATAAAAACTGCCAAATACATTCAAAAAACACTCAAGGATTCATAACTTGAGAAGTACAAAAAATCACATAATATACTTGGGGTATTTTTGTATAGCCACCGGTCTAAGGAGTCTAAAAAATGTATCTCCAGGACATCCGGTAAAAATCAACGAGACAAAGCGCTGAGGCTGCAATTTCTTCGTCCGTCATTGCCGATTGGTGATCGCGAGAGCCATGCTGCGGCAGAGTGTGAATGCTCACTGCCTTCGATACTGCTGCAGAAGTATTCGGGTATTAATGCCGACACCGCGAGCAGCAATAGCAGGGGCTGAGTGTAATTGAGGCTTATGGTTTGACTTCGATTGAATTATTGGTGAAATTAACGAGATATATGTGTTGAAATGAAGAAACAAGCATTTTCCAGAACCGAACCACCGAAGAAATCGTTCACAACAATTAGTATCGGTAAGCTCAAAGCATCTTACTGCGGAGATTTGCAACATCTCCATTCTTCTGCACGAAAAACCCCTACCAGAAATATCGAGAACGACAAAATCTTCAAAATCCCGAGCGATATGTCCCATCGCTTGTTTCCCTACGAATTTTTCGAGCTTCCCTCCTAATCCTAAGTACGAGGAGGAGGAGGAGGACCGAGTCAATCCTTCCGTGAGAAATCGGTTTATCTGGATAATTTTTCGCCGAGATTGCATGTCGGGCGAGCCCTTAGGGGGTGTTTGCAACCCCACCCGCACGGCATCGAATGTTTAATACTCGAAAGTCGAGTAGAAGATTTCGCGGAAAAAGTCGAAGAAGAGTCCCCTTGGAAAGAACGCGTAGGGCTTCGAACCCGGAAAGTGTAATCCGACTTCGACCGCAGATTTACCTTTTAGCACCGCCACAAAGAAAACATCAAATACTCTTTCGACGATCCGTCTTTTTGCCGAGTTGAGCGTCGGTGGTTTTTCTTGTTTATCGGTTTACGGTTTTCCCGGGCGACGATTATATACCTACGCCAGCCCTTTTCCGTTCAGGAAAGTTCCTATGACGGGGGGGTTTCTGAAGATTCACAAATAAAGGGTGTTTCAATTTTTAAGAATATATAAACGCATAATATGCATTCATATTCAAAAACTTTTTCTAGATCCCAAAATGAAAGGTGATTTAAATGTGTGCGAAATTGATCATTAATGACCCATTTTAATGCTCAATTTCTGCTATTTTAATGTGAAATTGTCATGGCAACCATTCACAAAGTCCATATTCAGAAGCATTACGAGAAATGTCAAAACTCAACAGGAACATAGATAAATAGAATTTTTTTAGGTCAAATGTAAGTCTTGTGCAAAATGAGAATGTACAGTGAAACTTCCCTATAAGGAGTTCTCTGTATAACGAATTTCGTACAAGACATTGCCCCTTGAATTCAAATTCCATATTAAAAACACCCTCTAATACGAAGTGAATTCTCTCTAAAACGAAATATTCAGGAACAACTCTTTGAATGGGCATTGGTGAGAAGGTATAAGGGTGGGTTTTTCCGAAATTTTTCCGGACGAACCAAATAAATCCCGACCTTAACCCATTTGTGCCCGTTGTCCCCATATGAGGACTGTAAAAATAATATTTTTTTTTTAATAACAGTGTTCTCTTATGACGAACTCTGGTTGCCGTTTTCCTTGAAATAGGCATATAGTTCAAAGAATTTTCCATCAGTTCTAATAGATATCGCGTATTTACTGTGAAACAGTTAAGTATCGAATTATCCGCGTTCATGTCGCTGCCCACATGTTGTTATTCAAGTGAATATTACTAAATATCAAAAAGCATTCAACACGGTTTTTATTGTTCATTTTTCTTTACGAGTTCTGTGAAAACTGTTGACACTATTTTAGGTAAGTAAATTTCAATTTGCTATACATAACGGGTACGAAAAGCGACTGACCCCATATGATGCCACTGGGCACTTCTTCAGTAGAGATAATTTTAGTACGGATGTTCAATATTCGTGTATTATAAATCGGATCAATTGGGTTTTTGGAGGTTCGCTCAGAAATATGCAATCTTGTAATTCACCCTTTTTCAAGGAAGATCCTTCAAAATCCTTCAGGCAGCAAGTGAAAGCATCCAATATGAAGATCGGCTCGTTGATGTTGTCTTCATTCCACCTGACATTGATGGTCAAACTGAGGCAAAAGATATTGATGAAGATTTAAAAAGAAGGAGATTTTTTCGACGAAGTCGACTCTCCATTGTCTGACTTGATAAGCATTTGGAGAAATACGCAGAATATAGATGATTGTGCAAGGATATTCCCTCCTGAATGGACAAAATCGCCTCATGACATCACAATGGAGGATATTGAGACATACCTGAACACTCTAAAGGAAGTGAAACTTGATTTAGGTAATCATGACCCGATGGAATTATTTGAATTATTTTTCGACAAGACTGTGACTGCTACCCACTATATGAAAGTAAACAAGAAAGTTATGCTTTCCAGGGCATCAGGGTCAATACCTCAAGGTATAAGATATACAGAGGGAGGGCACTACCCAGCTAAAATGGATAAGCAATTGAGATGCAAAGTGTCATCGAAAAGTTCGCTGGAAATGTATAATGTGCAAAACAAGTTTATGCCTAGAACGTAACTATTTCTTGAATATCCATACATAATTATGTAATTAACATATTTTCATAATGTAGTAGTATTTTCTGTTCTTTCATTCCACACAATAAATGTTTTTTTTATGCCTATGATATTTCCTCCTCCACTGCGCTTCAGACCCCATATATGCCCAACGTCCTCATATGAGGACACACCTTTAAATAGAAAAAAACAAGCATGATCATCAAAATTTCATCATATTCATGTTTTTACAGTTGTAAATATATACTGTTCCAATTCTAATGAAAAAATTCGAAAATTTTTATCCATGGGCACAAATGGGTTAAACTAAATCATTACGGCGGCCAGAAAGATCCTTCTGAAACAGTTTTAAATACACCCCTGGCTGTTTGGTTTCAATCTAACCATTACGCTAGTGCAAAAGTTGTGCGAAAATGCCTGAACGGAAGTGCTGAATGATAGACTTAAATTTATCAGTGAAGTCAACCGCGACATTGCCGACTATAGAAACGAATTTTCTGTATAACGAAATTTCTTTATAACGAATTTTTACGCGGATTTAGGACCTATCGTCTAAGAAACCATTTTTATAATAAATGTCATATTATAGCACTTCATCTATACTGTATCTATTCTTTACAAAATCGCGCAATTTAAAACACGTTTATACATATTACTGTTTTCAATATCTTATACTTTACGAGATGTAGTACTGAAGCATCGAAATCTGGCGAAATCTGGCGAACAACACCTTCGTTCCTAAATTTTTTTTGTAGAAATTTCAACACATGTGATTATCCAATACACGAAAACCGATCAATCATGATGATATCACTTCAATTTCAGACTCCTCATCCTTGACTTCATCATTTTCTCCTCAAGACCGACGTATTCATGATTGTACTCAATTTTCTAATCATTCAGTCAGGTGCATTTGACAAGGTCGTAAATGCTCGAAATATACTAAACCCACGGCCAGTACTTAATTAGCCTTTTTTGCAGAGGCCCACTTTTCTCGGAAACGCAGTATCGAGCCACAGAACAACAAGTTTTTCGTAACGCTCGTTAATGAGTTTTTTATTGCCGATCCGTGGTATCTGTGTGTGGTTTTTCAAATAGTTTGACAGGCATGAATTATGGGCTAAACAGCCTTTGGCTGGCTTTGTACTTCTAGAACGACGTTCCAGTAGAACAATGGGGTTTTAGAACGTGAACGGTCTATCACATGATTTTCTGTTCATCTTGTAGACTATACGCATAACAACTTTTCGAAGAACATAAAAAATTCCACTCGCAAGAAATAGTTATTTTTGTATCTAGTGCGCGAAATGCTACTTTGGTGATCGAGAACTGATTTTTTTTAACGTGGCGCAGCCGAGTTAAAAAAAATGGTCGAGATCACCACAGTATTTCGCGCATGAGATGCAAACAAAATTTTTTCTACAAACGCTTACCTTAATATGAAAAAAATATTGAACTGGTTTGAACTGTTTTTCCAAATCAAGTAATTAGGTATTATAACTATGGGCAATATATTCTATGTTGAAAGCCACACTCAATGTTAAAGAAAACGTGGATTTCAAGAAATTCACCAATTTAAAATATAAAAATCCCATATAGTTTACATGCAGTGTGCGAAGTAAGTATTTCGCACACTACTTCGCGCACGGTGTCATAGTAACAAGGAAAATGAAAAAAGGGTCACTTCGCATATTCTTGCCAATGCGCGAACCCTGTCATTTTTTGACTTTTGTAGAAAATAGTTATTTTTGTATCTAGTGCGCGAAATGCTACTTTGGTGATCGAGAACTGATTTTTTTAAAGAGGCGCAGCCGAGTTAGTTAAAAAAAATAGTCGAGATCACCAAAGAATTTCGCGCATGAGATGCAAACAAAATTTTTTCTACAAACGCTTAGCTTAATATGAAAAAAAATATTGAACAGGTTTGAACTGTTTTTCCAAATCAAGTAATTAGGTATTATAACTATG
Source organism: Propylea japonica (assembly GCA_013421045.1). NCBI lineage: Eukaryota > Metazoa > Arthropoda > Insecta > Coleoptera > Coccinellidae > Propylea > Propylea japonica. Next base: position 100,926,539 of record CM024239.1, read on the forward strand.
GGCATATATTATATGTTGAAAGCAACACTCAATGTTAAAGAAAACGTGGATTTCAAGAAATTCACCAAGTTAAAATATCAAAATCCCATATAGTTTACATGCAGTGTGCGAAGTAAGTATTTCGCACACTACTTCGCGCACGGTGTCATAGTAACAAAGGAAAATGAAAAAAAGGGTCACTTCGCATATTCTTGCCAATGCGCGAACCTTGTCATTTTTTGACGTTTGTAGAAAAATGTTTATTACGTTTACGTTTTACTCTGAGACCAGATTATAACCGAAACCAATTTGTAGTTATAGAATGATGTCTCTGTGCAAAAACTTCTCTACTAGACTTGAAGCACAGAACACCAATAATGCCCTTGTATATTGATTCCTATCTATGATTTAGATAAGCTGTAGGAGTCATGTGGGTTGCATTAATACAATTAACCAACATATGTCGAAGACAATTACCTTTCAATATGTTAGTGATTTAATTGATCTTCAACGCTCATAATCAGTAATTATTCCTTATTAGTTTGTATGTCTAATAATACGTACGGTAATATTGTAATTAGAGACTTGGGATATGTAATCGTTGTAGTATTAATTTCATATGATTGTGCGCGATTGAGGAATTTTCAATTTATTATGGACAAAAATCAATGAATTCATTTTCAACGGTTTAATATAAATGTTATAGTAATAAGTTATTGTATTGATAACCTATTATTTACTCAATCAGTTTCTTATTTAATCATTATCTCCTAATTTTTTAATCCTATCATTCATGAAAAGCACTTTTCAAAAGTATAAATAAATATCTGCGAATTGTTCAAATTTGTATTTTCGAAATTATGAGCCTGCTTAGTTATAGTCCGTTCGCGAAAGTTTGAGCCGTCGGGTGGCCATGAAAATTTTGCATATTCCTGTGTATATTAAAATTTAAGGTTATGTTGTTTATTTTATAGTCAGACTGATACGCAATGTGATTAATATTGCATCGAGTTATTTAATAACTCGCAAGCCCTTCGGATGATGAAGCTGGGTACATTCAGCAACGTTGACTTCATTTTACGTTATGACATGTGACAGTTAATACTGCCAACTTCAGATAAATAAAACAACGCCTACTATGCGCTCAAAACTTTCGTGAAGGGACTATACACAATTATATGATTTTGATTGTTTCAATCTCACATTTTAACTGAGTAATTTTTTTATTTACGCGAGGATAAATAATTTTTCAGCTAAGAATAATTAAATAAATTTGAACAGATAAATTCGTTTCCTCATGAAGTGCGGAGAATTTTGTCTATATTTACTTACAGACATCATTTTGTTTATGCAGCACCTTACATCTTTACGTATGAGCACAGAGAAAAAATAATACTGAAGTTCTTCATAGAATATGATTATTATCAGAAAGTTTTTCATCATTGAGACAAATCAACTCTTTTCGTCGTGGGTTATTCTCCAATAAATAACGAAAATTTTGTTTTTTTATTGGTCCAATCGCCTTTGGAGAACATCATTCTGCCTAATCCAGCAGAATGAACCATTTGTGCCATTTTTTTCAATTGTCTATTTATTTTGTCGCATCCTGCATTCATTCTCGATCATTTTCGTCGAAAACAACTGTTATTCCCAATCGAGCCACGCGTCCCTGTTCAAAACGGTACCAAAAAGCTAAATTATACCCCTAGTTCGAAATCTGAGCTCCACTACCTCACCTGGACTTTTCGGTTTCGGCGCCGCAGCCAAATAACACTGTTTGTATTAAACAAAATTATATCTCTTTAAGTTCTTATTCAATGAGTTTTCCTCGACCGTCGCAACTTCAGCTTGGCCCAAGCTTGCCCTAGCCCCGAAATTATCAGCAATTATGCAAATAGGCACTTTGGAATTTTCTTATCTGCCTTTAATATCCGTCTTATCTGATCTAAACCGGGGTCGCCCTTGCTATGAAATATAATTGCACGCGAAGCACCTTTTCCCTACAGAGTTAACAGTTTCAAAGGGAAAACTATTTGGGTAATGGGGAGCTTTTTTGGGCGTTTAGCGTGATGAGGGGCATTTTTGGAAGTGATATCAATCGGTCTTTGTTGGGATTTGAATGATCGTCGGTTATGAAACACCTGTTATTGACCTCGAAAATTGAATTTTTCGTATTGAGCTTCCGAATGGATATGAATAATATTCGATTGTTCAACGAACCAACGAAAAAAAAATTACACTGAAGCAATTCAACATCTCAACATGGAAGTTGCCGAAAAACAAGGTGTGAAAATGTTAATTTGGTTTCAAATATTGAAATTGGAATTGTTCTCTACTCTGCATTATCACTTCCAATCTGAATAATTAAAAAATTTGAAGAGTCCGTTTCGGTGCAAGATCAAAAGGGTGGAAAATACACACTCAGAAATTTTCTAAGTATAATTAACAGAAGCACTTCTGTTGAATGTCTAATGTATTAAAATTGTTAATCCTACAAAAAACTCTTTCGACTACTAGAAATTGCTGTACCTACAATAGAAGATTTATGTTACCTTGAATAACGTTTGTTAGTACTACAAAACATGAACTACCGTGATAACAATATCATTTCTATCGAGGCTACATAATACCATCAAAATCAATGTATTTATTGTCAATACAATGGAAAAATTCTATCAAAAACAGCCTGAATTTCCATTACCCCAAAGTCCCAAATTTTGTAAAGATAACACAAATTATTTATATACAATATCTGATACACTATGATGTCCACAACATGTATTATTATCTTTACAGTTATATTGTTATACTACCCTAACAGTATTCTTTGTTCAAATGAAAATCATATACTATAACAGGGATAAAATATTCGTTATGTTAATAGTAAAATATTGTCCGAAAACATTGTTCAACAGGATGACTGCTAGTGTTACAAAATCCGCTGTTGATTTAACAGTCCTTCTGTAATCGAATGCTACGAACCGATACGGATACACACGAACAACAAGAGAATATTCAAATCGCTACTGATTTCGTGCACATGTGGTGTGTTTACCTATATTACCCAGTGTAATCTATCAATCATCTCAAAATGTGAAGGAACTTCAAGATGCCCAAAAACAAATAATGGTTGACGAAATAGTGGACTAATTCATTCAAAACAGTAAAAAAATGACCGTGTCGATGCAAAGAATTTAACGGACCAATTTTATGTTTTTCCTGCAGAAAAATAAGGTAATCAACCGCTATCAGTTCTGTGATTATGTTTCATTTTTTGCAGGAATACTACTTCGCGCCTCAGAAAAATAAAGGCCCCAAGGGAAAACTATTAGTAAATATTACAATAATTTGAGAGAACTCAAATCAATTGGACTTATAGAAACACAGTCAGCCAAAAGACGACTATCTCCAGATTCACCTTTAGGTACCTATTAGATCATTTTCATTTCTGTTTTAAAATATATACTTAAATTTTATGATTTGACAGTGATTCTTGAAGCTGAGAAACTGC
>CM024239.1:100930128-101006974 GCA_013421045.1 Propylea japonica
TTTTATCGACAAAAACTATGGAAAAATAGGACTAATTGTTTTTAGTTCAGAGTCCTGATATTCATCTCCGTACCACACCCGCAATAAGAGTTTTCTGCACACAGGCTCTCTGTAGCAAATTTATTGTCCTTTCCGAATATGTTGTCAAATTTGATGAGATTCAAGGAAAACTGAATAATGATCTTTTAGACTAAATTTCGTGAAATCAAGAAATGTTGAATTGAAGAATAACCGTCAACATTTCGACCATGTGTTATATGACATTTTTCGTTGCAAATCACTCGTATGAGCAAAATTCAAACTCTATGCGACCCTAGCGGCGTTACGTAGAACTATCCGAAACGAGTATTCCAAAACGCGGGACGGGATATGACACTCGATTGTTTGTTGCCTAAGAAATGAGATTTGTATGTGTGTTCCATTATAATATTTGTATAGTTAGTTGGTTTTTAATTGATTTAAAGAGGGACTAAAGAAAAATACAGTGAAGAACACTAGGTAATTGTGCTGTGTTCATGGATTCATATTTGGACTTAAGGAGGAGGAAAATAGTACATTATTGGATGTATTTCCAATTCACTCGTTAAAGAAATCAGATGAAGATTACTCGTTAATTGACAAAATTGTTGAGATAACTTAAGTTTTATGAATTATGCCCTGAAATCATATCCACTTGGCTAAAACTTATCTGGATGTTCTTTCAAGTTGCGCAGTATATCTTTTGTTTTTATATGAGACAAGTAGAAGGTAACTGCTATATTCACTATTTTAAAAAAAATAGCATACACATACTTACTTTAATCTGTATTGTAAAATTAATTATCATTTTCTATTAGATAATTAAGTTTTGTTTTACCAGGGAATAAAATTTGTTGGTTTGTATTGAATGATAAATGCTTCACTACGACAAAATATTAATGAATTTTTCTGATTGTATTCAATAAAAATAGTTTTTGATGTTGTGAATAATTGAAATTAAGTTGTTTATTTTCATAAAAGTCTTTCATTTCTGTAATAAAATCATCATGGAATTCAACGGCTTTCATTTCAATAACAAAATATTGTCATTTTTTCTTTCTATATATTGAAGAATAAATATTATAAATATAATTTGATTCACTGCAGCAGGATTCATTGTTTCTACTAAATAACTAATCATATCAGGATACATTCATCTTTGAAATGAGCCAAGTTAGATGGTAATATCTTTCTTCTGCAGTTGACAAGGGTGAATGCCCAAAACTGATATTTTTCTACATATCGTCCTCGATGTATATGATATGAACTTAATAAATCATTTCATAGGTCCATTTTCACGATTGTTCAGTCAAAAGACTAAATAAATCAACTGAAACACTTGAGAGAAACACCAGAACTCTCTTGTTTTGCTTTGACATGCACGAAACAATACTCGTTTCGGGGAACAGCTGATTCGGCGATTGCAGCGCCGCCATCGGTAATTATTTATCCCAATAGTCTCTCCTTGAAGTTTGTCCTTTTAAAAGAAGACACCCTGTATGAAACATGATTATGACACAATCTAATCTGAATGAGTTTCCAATGAAAAAATCCATAATACGCTTAAACATGAATGAAATGATCATCTGATAGTTCCAATCAATTTTGCTTTTCAATTGAAAAATATTTTGATATTTATATATGTTTAGGTACCTATCTCAATGATATTTGCAAGATAAAAATCAGCCACTTTAAAATCAAAAGCGGTGTCGATTGAAATCAATCGAGATTAATTTCCAATACATCTACAACCTGCATGTTATTACATTATATACCATTTTTGTCCAAAATTCCCATAAATCATCAAACAAAGTGTGCACTAGACCTAACCATGATCAACTCCATTAAACCGCGCAATCTCAATCTTCTGAAACTTCAACCAATACAGAAGAACAAGACGAACAACAACAAAACGTCTGGTCAGGGACTACGGATTGCCGCACGCCCATAACTCGCCATCAAGAAACACTGCCGATGTCCAGTTCTCCTGCGAAAACGTCTTGTCGCGTTTGCCTTGAAAATAGGCTAGAATAAGCGCGCTGCGCGGCAATATTGCCGGTATTGTCTGTCTCACCTGTATTTCGATCAGTGCGATTTCGTAAGGTTCTTGCACCTTCACGCCTTTTTTCTGGGGTGTTTTTAGTGGAATATAACACGGTGGGTATTTTTTTCTGTTGTTCAGTGAAGGTAAAGGAAGGATCTGTGCTTTTTTCTGTTAATGAGGGGATTTCCGAGGAAAACAAACTTGGAATAATCAGCTGATATGAAGGTGATGTTTACGATGTGGATTTATATACATTTGTGCAGATGGACTATTCTTATATTTTTAATCTTTTTGAGCGCTCGTTCTCCTTAAACGAGTGCTAGGTATATGTTTTGCCCAAATGTCTGCAATTTTCGAATTTTGAGCCGGAAATGGTCTCAAACGATAGGGGTCTATTCATTGATGACGATTTCGTGGTCAAATTCAATTCTGGTCGTTAGCACAATAACTTTCGAAGGGATTGCCCTAGAGACTTGAAATTTTCAAAATGAAATGTTGCGGCCATATGCAAGATGCTCATAATAAGCCTCATGCAAAATTTTTGGCCATAGTGTGAACAGAACCATAGAGGAATTCAATTGGAATATTGAAAAGAAGAAACTTCAGATTTCTATGAAAAAAATTTCCGATTCGAATGAAATTTATTTTATTTTATAACAGGATAATGAAATTCATTTTGTGAACCAAGACCGAGACCAGACTGATGTACTGATTGGCTGTTCAAAATATTTTTTTTAAATATTTATTTTTTATATATTTAATTTTTTGGATAATGCTTAGAACATTATTCCGATTTTGCTGAGAATCTGCATTTATATATTTGGTATCAATCTCAAATCGCATATAAATTTGATGGTGGTAATATGTATTCTTATTGCTCCACCAAAGAACGAGCTCTCAAAAGCTCCTGCTCAGGGCTTTTCTTAAATTTTTTCATATTATGATTAGAGTAAGAAACTCAGTTGGCGCTAAATTCATTTGTTTACACAAAAATTCATTTGTCATATGTTTTTCGACTTCAGGTGAGTTGTGATGATATTCGTATGTTTTTCCGTTTCGAGCCCGATGTTTGGGTCCTTACTTGATGAAAATTTACATATTCTGATAGAGTGAAACACTGCCCGCTAAATTTGTTTGTTTACACAACAATTGATTCGCCAAAATAATTTTTGCAGCGCCAATATTGTCGGTATTGTCCTCTCTCACCTGTATCTCCATCAGTGCAATTTCGTAAGGTTCTTGCATCCTTTGCCCCCCTTTTCTAGCTGTTTTTACTGTTTTTCCGTTGGAAAATAAGGTAAGGTTAAAGAAAGGATCACCTGACGAAGTCAAAAATAGTTTGACGAAACAATTCTTGTGTACACAAATAAATTAAACGAAAAACTAAGTCTTCTAATTAAATCATAATATGATGAATATCCGTCAAGTAGTAGTAGTAAAGTCCGAAACAATCGAAACAATTTTTATTGTAAGTACATTTTGAAAATGGCAATGGACATCGCGCCGAAATGAAAAAACATACGAATATCATCATAGCCACAAACAAATGAAAGTGGTGAAATCTAATATGATGAAAACCATGTGAAGTTGGTAGAAAATAACAATTGTATATAGGTAGATGCTGATGTTTTTATCGACAACACGAAACAGGAAATATCAATATCTCGATCAATCTCTTGTTGTAAACATTCTACATTTTTCGGCAAGTTATTGAAATATGTAAGATTTTCACTCGGATTTTCATTATGCGTGTTACTTAGATGGTCAGTAGTATTTTTTCGCCAATGTACTCAAATATTAATTCATAATGTTCAAAGCTCGGTTCAAAAGTACCTACACTGAGTTTGGCAAGTTACCTACTTTCGTGTAATGTTCCGGAAAATGTAAATATTTTATTAATGTTGAATTTTGGTGATACCTTTTTAGTCTCGTTTTTAGTGTTGTGTCTTGGTTCAGTAAGCTATAAAAATTGATAGTTTTGAATTTTGAACTGAATCCATTTTGAATCCTATTGAATAGTAATAAACAGACATTATGAGATTGATATTTATGATATTACGTGTATTCGAGGTTACCTAAATTCGACTTGTGTATGCGCTTTCTTTTGGAGTTGAAGATGAAAATGACGAATAAATAAACTCGTGTCTAGAGGCACCAATTCTACTTTGGCTTCCGGCCTTCGCGTCCGCCGCAGTCGCAGTGAGTTGGCAGGCAAATTACCGCTGAATTTCTGTAGTTTTAAAAAATTAAGATTAGTGGCCAAAATGGCATGAATCCTATAATAGATAGTGAATCGAGTTCTACTTAATTGTAAAAATCAATTAGCCGGTGATATATTCCACTTTTATTCAGCAAATTTATGTAAGGAAAATATATTTGCTTTGTTTATAACGTTAAATTGATTACAATGGTTGCCATACAGTGAAAACATAACGTTTGTAGTAAAAATCACTAGGCCAATATCGTTTCCTCTTTAAAATTCGTTACATAAGAATTTGTATACCGGATTTTATAAAAATTACTATGCCGGTAACAACTTGATTTTTTTGTGTTCCTTTAAGATTATGGTATTTTTGACGAAAAAATGGTTTTTTAGTCCCTATCTTGGTTTTTCAAAAAAAAAATACTTACCCTTCCGCTTACTTCCGTGCAAAAATCGATTTAAAAAGCTATTAAAATAAGAAAGGTACCAAAAAATTTGAACTGAAGAATCAGAATTTAGCGACATGATTTTTTTCTTCGAAATTTCTTACCCTTATTTCAGGAAAGGAAGCATTTCAGACCCTGGTTATATAAAGTATTTCTTTAAATAAAACTCAATGAATCGCCCCTTCAGTTTTTTATGATATTCAGGAAAGGTAAGGTATTTTTCATCGGAAATGAGCATTCTAGAATGATTCATGACAACTTTCATTGGTGGCGAACAAGTTTTCCTCAAATTTGAACACGGTATTTGGCCTGAATAGTGGTGCAAAGTTAAGCTTTATTTTGGCGTGTATTTTTTGACACAGGAATGTTTGAAGAGATTTCGGATTATTGAAAGCAGATTTTGGCAATTCTGTCATAGTTCTGCTCTGATTTGTATCTCTAATTCTTGTTTTAATTTTAAAATTTCATTTCCCGTTCTTTTTTGCACAACACACGTCTTAATAAATAAAATCCTTCTCATGTACTACTCTATCTTTACTTTACATGCAAAATAAATCGTTAATGGTTAACGATACATTCATTTAAATGAACTGCCTAAGTAATAACTGAAATATTTTAAATAAAAATAATTAAAAAAACTTCAGGATACCATGTCAGGGTTAGCAACATGATTTTTTTAGAATTTAATACCCCGTATCCCAGAACGGAACCATTTCCAGACCCTCTTTATGTGAAGTGTTTCTTTTAAGATACTCAAAAAATCGCTCCTTTCTTTTTTTTATGATATTTAGAAAAGGTAAAGTTTATTCACTGCACTGAAAGAATGGAGCCCATTTATAATAGCCCACCTCATTTATTGCAAAGACAAATGAAAAAAATTTATTTTAAAGAGTAGGAACAATAAGAAGTGACATTTGATTGATGATTGAAAAATCAAAATTGTGAAACATAATATAAACCTTATATTTAGTACTTACCAGGATAGAATTTTCCTAAGTGCTCTCTTAAATTGCTTTTTGCTGAATGTGGTTTTGCATATTCCACATGCCGCAACCATATTCAATAAAACTTTTGGAACATTACACAAACCCCGGTAGTAACGAAAAGAAATAATATTCAAATATTCCACCTAACTGGGCACTGCGCATGCGGAAGTGCTGAAGCCAAAGTAGAATTGGTGCCTCTAGACACGAGAAATAAATAACTGCAAATCTCAAGTATACCTAAGCACCATTATTGATCATAAACATTCAGAGCTGGACCCGAGGTTGGAGCTCTATTAGTTTATGTCTTGAATAGCTTAATGATGGAACGTTCATCGAAATATTATTTGGGCTACTTATACTAAATTTCCATCATTGAATAGAAAGAGCGAAAGTTATCGAATAGCCCAAAATATCTCAGTGGAATAAATACAGTCCAAAAGTAGAACAAAAGAATAATCACTTCGTTTAAGCACAACCGAGGTACAAACACAAAATAGAAGCTATCAGTTAAATGCGTTGAGAAACCTGTGCTATTGGAAAACAATAGGCAGAAGGAAGTAGGTTTATGAATACAATAATGATATAATGGTCCTTAAATTGCTGTTATCAGGGTGTATAAGCAACAAATAATTTTATGGGCCATAGCACCTAGATGTTTATCCTCGTTAACTGTAATATAATTAGTATTTGAGTTTTGAAAGACAAACATTCAATAAAAATGATATTATTAAGTTCCGAGTGTTGAAAACATGAGTATTTTCTGATACACGTGAGAGAAATTGATAATAAATACAGCGTACCATAAAAGTACCCGCAATCGTCGATTTTTTATTTCAAAAGCAATTAATCCTATGTCTTTTTGAGTGCTCGTTTTACTCTCGGTTTTACTTAAAAGAGTGCCATATCGTTATGCCCAAATGTCTGTAATTTTCGAATTTTGGGCCGGTGTTCCATAAAATATGACAATTAAGAATTTTTGGTCCCCAATACCTCAACAGACAAAACGAAAACCAATCGAAATGAAATTTTGCAGGTACATGCATAAGCCTCATGCAAAATTTTGTGGCTATGGTGTAAAAGAGCCATTATAAATTCAGTATATTAAAAGAAGAAAGAAACTTCATATTTCCATGACAAGAATCCGATTCGAGTGAAATTCATTTCGTAAATGAAGACTGATGAATGTTCACGCCAATTTCAAAAGGATAGCATCATCAGAACCATTGAATTTAATTTTTGAATGGACGAGTTTTTACATATGTATTTCAGTTTTTGAATATTATTCCGATTCTTGCCGAGATTTTGTATTTATATATTTAGTATCAATCTCAAGTCCTATACATTCCTCATTGCTCCGCCAATGAACGAGTGCTCAGAAACATCTGCTCAGGACTTTCTTAAAATTTTTCCATTGATTTCAAAAGAAACCCATAGACCCGAATTAGACACTTAACAATAGTACATATAAAAAAACATCATGGTGATTTTAAAATAAAGGTGCTGAGCGTGAAGTCAGCACCAAAACTTGAATTGTTAGTTCCTCAAAACTAAACTACAGTATCTCCAACTCCCAATTATCCGAATTATGGGGACCGGGACCCATTGGATAGATAATCAAATATTCGGATAATCGGAGTTTTTAAAAAAAAAATTGCCATTAGAGAGAAAAAAAGCTACGTTTTGATATTGCACTATTTTTTTTATTGAATTAAATGAAAGAAACATGATATTTTCACATGTTTTAAATATAAATAAAATGTGTACTTATGTACAAGTTCAGAAATAAAAATCATTGTTTTTCAAACTCTCAGTCAATGTAAGCTGTTTTTTGGACAATTTTTTTTCTGAAAGTGATTCGGATAATCGGCGATTCGGATAGTCGGAGTTCGGATAATTTGGAGTTCTACTGTACAATGCTACAAAAAGAGTAATGAGGGTATGATGAAGTATTTATTACTAATAGGCAGTAGTAAATATTGACATAGTTCCGGAATTTTTCCCCCCACTTTTCGGTAATTTCCATAATAAATCTATCAAAATCAATTCACAAATTCAATCTGTTAATAGACGATTTATTGGTTACGAACTTAACCGTGGTATTGGGGATCTGAACCTACAAGAAATTTCAAGTCTTTAGGACAATCCTCTCGAAAGTTATCGTGCTCACGCTTGCTCTCCTGAAAAATTTCGATATAGTCGATACTTTTCTCGGTAAAAAATAAAAACTTACAAGTTGTTATGATCACTGTTCATTCCATTTCATCGTACAAGTGTCCATATAATGAATATTCTTAGATATTGTATGTCTATGACAGGAGATAAAGATGTTCTATACATTTTTCTGAAGGTTTAATTACTAATTTCTGGAAGAAAAATTATATCCCTAATATTTTAATTTCTAAATAGAACTTTCTTCGATTAATAAGCATAATTGACGAAAACGATTTTGAGCATAAATAATATTTTAGAATATTTATTCTATGAAACATACAATGAAATGGAATGAACAGTGATCATAACTGCTTGTAAGTTTTTATTTTTTCCGAGAAAAGTATTTTTTAGGACTTCTGAAAAAAATAGGAACTGTCAACTCGTAATCGCCTCCCAAAGGCTGTATCTTGGATCGATTTCGAAAAAAATTTATATGAACTACCTCCGCTTATTTTTATCGATGAATCATTTTCCTAAGTTCCTCGCATTTGTTTACAGACGCATAGTGTAAGATTTTGCTATCCTTCAAAATAAAAACGAAGAGGAATACACTCTAGCACTCTTACTATTGATGAACTTATTATTTGTATGTTATATTTTGACTTTATTATACAGGGTGTTTCTGAATTGATGATAAAGATTTAGGGGATGATTGCTCAGAATATTTTATGAAAGAATGTTCCCATAAATGTAGTTCCGGCAACGCATTTTTTCCAAGATAGGTACAGTGTGTTGAAGTTTTGCTTAAAAAATGAACTGAAAAAGTAGTACGCCACTGAGATTTTTTGAACTTACAATTATTTTTGAGTAAATCGTTCAATTTATGATTAAAAATCTTTCAAGCGTTTTTTTTGACGTAGTATCTCTACTACATAAAGTGTTGAAGTATCGACAAATACGAGTTAAGTTGTTTAATTTTCTTGAATAAAAACGAAACCCCACACGAAAAGAAAGCAGGAGAGATTTTTACATCACAAATTGAACGAAGAATTCAAAAATCATTGTTAGTTTGAAATATCTCAGTGGCGTTTCACTTTTTCAGTCAGTTTTTAAGTAGAACTTCAACACCCTGTATCTTGGAAACAATGCAATTCCGGAACTACATTTATGGGAACTTTTTTTCATAAAATATTCTGAGGAATCATTCCCTTAAAACTTTCTCATCAATTCAGAAACACCCTGTATATATATATATATATACTATATTGATATGGTTTCGTGAATTTCTATTTGCTTATTTTTAATTATATTGATTTCGAAATTACACGATCCAAACAATTTCTTGAGCTATTTTATATTGATTTATACAACTCTTTTCAGGGTGGATTCTAGAAGAAAATTTTTGTGACTTTCTCTAAATTTCTTTATTTCTGACTGACAGTTCTTTCCATGGTAACATTAATTTCATTTTTTATCTCTGCCCACTTACATTAACGTTACATTAACAAACTCTTAAAATTATAAAATTGGATCATATCAATATATATTCTTTTGAAATCAAGAGCTAACATAAAAACAATACATAAAACAAAAATAAAAATCCCTAACTGAGGTTGGTGCAAAACGGGGAACCATACTATTTTTTCGTATGATACCAGAGCTCGGGGAAAAAACCCCAGTAGAAAAAAACCTGTCTCGCCGTTTCAACAAAAATAAAACTTAAAAATATTAGAATATTGAAGGTTTTCTTCTTTATTTAGTCCAAATGAACGATAACCCTCTCCAGGGATGCCTTCGGAATTCTGAATCTGAAACGAAAAAATCAAAGCAGTCGAATGAGACACAAAAGGAATAGGAAATTCTATCACTGTGAAAAAACTGTAGATTTGAGGACCTAAATTGAAAACTGAGCAATATTTCGAAAAACTGTAAATCTACAGCTAAAACTGTAGAGTTGGCTACCGTGCATCCTCGTATCCAAAGCAAACAAGTCTCTCTTTGGATACATCTATCTTCGAAAATCTATCGGTTGAGGCCAGCATCCGCTGCGGCTACCCGCTCGTCGTTTGTTTGCCATTTTCGAGCGAGAGAAAAAGAGAGATGCCATTAGCCGGTTTCCAGTGACACTAGACGGGTTTTCAGGTCCGTAAGATCGAGCGTTACTTTGATTTTAATATTTCACTGTATTTTATGTCTTGCAAGTCGCCGGTTTCGATTATAAATAATGTGGATTACTTCTGGAAGAAGTTGACTTCTGAATGCAAATGACGACTTGGATGGTACGGTATGAGGAATCTTGTTTCAAAAGGTGGTTTGTGGTAATTAGTCATATGTCACTGGTTGAAACCGATGCATAAAATGTACATATTGAATGAAAATTTGAGGAAAGCCCTGTGCAGGTAGGTGCTTTCGAGCTCTCGTTCATTAGAAGAGCAATAAAACTATTACCTCAATTTTTTGTAAATGACTTGGGATGATACTGAATATATGAATACAAAATTTTAAAACTATGGGAATTATATTCGGGAAATTATTCAGAACGTAATATGTAGAAATCGATAATTTCAATATTTCATGGTTCTGATTTCACAATTCATTTGAAAATTTTCATGAACATTAATTTCGTCAACGGAGATCCTCGAAGGTTTTTTCATGGGATATATTTTTTCGATTATAACGATTGCCATTTGATGGTTGTATTAACACAACTCCTACTGTTCGCTATACTGCTTTGAATGGTATTGATCATTTAATGCAATATTTTAGCTCGATCGAATTGACAAATTCTAAATTATACCAGAAAATGGATAATTCAGTAGAAATTTTAATTCTAGGTTATGACTATGCAATCATCTTGAATTTTTGCATGAACATTCATTATAAAAATCTACACACTCTAAATAAATTTCACTCTAATCGGATATTTTATAGTGGAAACATAAGGATTTTTCTTCTCAATATTCCGATTGAATTTTCTATAGTTCTGTTAATACTATGGCCACAAAATTTCATGTGAGGCCTCTTGTGAGTATCAAGCATGTAGTCGCAAAATTTAAATTCGATCGGTTTTGTTCTGTCCGAGATATTGAGAACAGAAATTATGAATAGCCATATTTTATGGATCACTCCGTACTATTTTGCTGCTTAACGAACCGCAGTCTCTTGGACAGTTCCCGAGGACAAATCCTTTCTTAAGTTATCGTGTTTGCAGACGGGACGGCCCTACGGACAGAATTGAGTCCATCAAGTATTATTGCTGCGATCAGCTAATAAATATGCAAAACTGAATTTATTTCAAGAGGCTTCCTTTTTCATCTATCTTGAAATCTTCCCTTGACAGCTAGAAGGCTATTAAAATAGAATACATGAGAACTTAATTGATCTCACTCCCCACGCTGTGAAAAAAAATCCGCACACGTGGTAAGGATAAGTATTGAAAATGAGAAATAATAGTTATTTTTGTATGTAGTGCGCGAAATGCTGATTTTTTTAACGAGGCGCAGCCGAGTTAAAAAAATAGTCGAGATCACCAAAGTATTTCGCGCATTAGAGCAAACAAAATTTTTTCTACAAACGCTTAGCTTAATATGAAAAAAAATATTGAACTGGTTTGAACTGTTTTTCCAAATAAAGTAATTAGGCTGTAACTATGGGCAATATATTCTATGTTAAAGCAAAACACTCAATGTTAAAGAAAACGTGGATTTCAAGAAACTTACCAAGTTGAAATATAAAAATCCCATATAGTTTACATGCAGTGTGCGAAGTAAGTATTCGCACACTACTTCGCGCACGGTGTCATAGTAAACAAAGAAAAATGAAAAAAAGGGAACGCGCGAACCTTGTCATTTTTTGACATTTGTAGAAAAATATTGTTCTCAGTTCTCGAGTATTAGAGAGTTATCGAAACCCTCGTCGAAAACCAAATAGAGGATTATGAAGGATTTTGTAAGAAAGGTCCCTTAACGTTGGTCTGACATTTGAGTTGCGAAACGACTTATTTCCTGTCAACTTTATTCAGTCATTTCTTTATTCTGACACCTGAGACAATTCATGTGTGCCGAAGATACTTTATTGAAATATCCGGACAATAGATTTTTTTGGGCAAAAAAAAAACTATTTCCGCCGACCTCGAAATAAAAGGTGATTTTAATGGGTATGAAATTGATCATAATGACCCATTTTAATGCTCAATTTTTTGGCTATTTTAATGTGCAATCCCCATGCAACTGTCCACCAAATTTTTCTAGAAGCACTACGAGAAATGTCAAAAACCCTGCTTGGAACATAGATACATATAGAAAATTTTATTATGTCAAATGCAAGTCACAAAATTTCACCATATACGATATCAAATGTTCTACTGACTCTTCCACTACTAACGAATTTCAAATTGATCAGGGCACTAAAAAAAATAAAGTAGTACCTGACCAGGGTACATACCCGTGTCTGACATAAAAAATAACTCAAAAAAACATGAGAGAATTGTCAAAATAAGGGATCTTTTATTTAAATATGGTTGTCCTTCATTTAAGTTAAGTAAGTGAGGACTGTATTTTATTAGAGGCCACCTCGAAATCTTTCTTTGCTGAGCATGAGCAATTGTGAAATAAAGGAAACTTTATTTAAGTTGGGCCTCTATTTGCATTTTGATAATTCTCTATTAAACACGGTTTTTTTCATTGTTGGAAGTATTCGATACCTGCACATAACTAATTAATTTGTTTTTGTTCTTTCATCCCGAAATTTATAAGACACCCTCGTACTCGAGTATTTCAGGGGTAATATATTCTTCAACTACTCAATTCCATTACCGGCCAGGAATCCAGGGATCTGATGCCAGCACGTTTCTCTTCAAGCGTTATCGTTTAAACGAGCAATACGTAACGAAACGGAAAGTTATTTTATTCTACCGGTCAGCGAATCACGTACTATTGGTTCATTTGGAGGTTCATTATCAGCGTTTGTTACGATCCACGATGGAAAGCGAACTGATCTAGGTGTCAGCACCAGATTCAATATCATGAAACAAATCAACGTGACTCTGATTGATCTTGATGGACAATAAGAACATCGAGGGGAAATCATGCAGTGAAAAATGGTGGTGAAAAGTGAGGTTTAATGGCGTGCTATTTTGAATAGGTATGTGTTCTTGTTCCTCAGGGAAAGAGACAGAATTTGTCGAAAGTTTCGAATTTCAAGATGGTCGAAATATCTCGCGCATCTCTATAGTGCGGCAAAATCGGTTATATGGAACTGATAATAATTCAATATTCTTGAATTGCGCAATTTAAACTTCTGTCATTATCTCCGCTCCTGTTTATGCTATGAAACTTGAAACACAAAACATATTACAGACACTTTTCTGATAGAAATCCAGTGGCTTAGTCTAATTTGCTGTGGGTCCTTCCTGATTTATAAGAAAAATTAAGTTTTTGAGCGCTCGTTCAACTCAAAAGAGTGCTATGTCGTTTTCCTCAAATGTCTGTAATTTTGGAATTCTGAGCCGAAAATGGTCGCAGACTCCCTGATGATGTGGGTCAAATTCAATTCTGTCCATGGGACCGTCCGGCCGTTAGTAGGATAACTTTCGAAGGTATTGTCTAGAGACTTAAGATTTTCAGGGTTACCAAATGCCGCGGTTAAGTTCGTTAACCAGCCAAATCGTACAGGGAGTTCTATAAAATATGGCCATTCAAAATGTTTGTTCCTCAATATCTCAGACAAAACAAAACCAATCGAAATGAATTTTTGCGGTCACATGCAAGATTCTCATAATAAATCTCATGCAAAAATTAGTGGCCATAGTGTCAACAGAACCATGAAAAATTCAATGGAAAAGAAGAATCTTTACATTTCCATAAGCGGATATCCGATTCAAGTGAAAAACTTATTTTTTGAATGAAGATTGATATACTAATTTTCATGCAAAATTTAAAATTATCGTCTGAACCATGGAATTTATTTTTTTAGTATCGATTTTTCACTAATTTTATTTTTTCAATGATTTTTAGAATATAACTCCTATTCTGCTGAGATTTTCATTCATATACTAAGCATGAATCAAAATTCCTATACTAAATTTGAAGTTATAGCACTATTGCTCCACCAACAAACTAGCGCTCAAATGCACCTGCTTGATGTGAAGCCAACCCATGAAAGCATTTTTTGCACCATAAGGTGTAATCACTTCTCTTGATTATTTTGCCTGACATCTATCTGAAGCTATTTTCTGCTTTGTTTAAATCATTATCTGTTGTTAGCATGCCTTTCAAGGTTCGGTTTGTTGAATCGTTAATGATAATGATAATTAGTTGTCATATCGAATTTTTTCAATCTTTAGTATTTTGCAGTTGTATGAATATCAATTTTAATGAAATATGCTTAAAAATTACGTAATGGTTGATCAGGTTATTAATATCCAAAAGTGACCTCAACAAAGTCCTCAAAATTGGCATTTGAATCTGTTAACTTTTATCTCAGTACTAGCGTGTAAGTCGGTGTAGGTAAACCCATCCAGTCTAGTTGAGGGGCCATTCAGAACTTTTCCTAATTTCTTGAATATGTTTTTCATATACAGGCTCTCTTTAAATGATTGTAGCAGCGCAGTTGGTTTCGTATTATTTATTTATCTAATATTACTCTGTTACGCAAGTTAGTCCGTCGAATTATGCGGCTGGAATTATCAATGTCAGGAATAGATAGAAATGAATATAGAGAGAGATTTGATAAGTTTGCATAAAAAGCAGCAGAATGAAAATAATCCAAAGCGAACTGCTCTGTTACAATAATTTATAAAGACCCCGTACAAATATGATTACTGTTTTGATATATTTATTTATTGTTTACCCATCAAAAACATTATTCATCATTGTAATTATCGAAGAACTTATCATATAGCAGATTATTCCATCAAATATTGTCTGATGAATACAGATAAACATAGCAACATATTGGAATTACCGCATAGACATATTATACTAATCTTAACTGCATCCTATCCGACCAAATTATAAACACAGAAGTGAATCACCATGTAGGTATTCATAGAAGGTGAACAAATAGATTTTATTGTCGAGTCCCTCTAAACAGCTGATAAGAGTTAATGAAGTGCTTCGAAACTTCGATTTATTGCTGGTATTGAATGCGATATAATAGATTGTTCTCTTTTACTGCGATAATAGGAAATGGGAGCACGTGGGTGTGTTTTGTTTATTGTTATTCATCGGAGTCGAATTTTTTATCATATTTCAATAGAATAATACATTCTTCCACTTAATTTCCAATTGGTCTTGTTAAACTCCCTCAGAAGCCGTTTGAGCTTGTGTGAGTTATGTGAATCAGTTTTGTTCTGTTTAGGTTTTGTTACAATGTTCTTACTTAACGCCACTGTAACACAGGTACTCTTTGTTGATCGGTAACCGCTACAGACTGAAAAAAATATTTCTACTCTTTTCGCACTGGGGTTTTATTGTTTTTGAGAGAATCCACCATAACAAATCAATAACAGAAATCCCGGAGTCATGGACGAAAGGTGAATATAGGGTGAGAGGTTCAGTTGTTGACACCCTGATAGTGATTGACACTGTGCACATATATACCGATGTAATAAACTATTGGTGCTATCTAAGGTTTTTTCATCTGTCTCTACCTATTTCAGAATGTTTTATTTCTATTTGGGTCAAGTTCAATTTCCTCAGGTTATCATCCTGAAAACGGCATCATTAGATATTTGGCGTGAGATTCTGCAGTAGTGTCAATAAGTGTATATGTTTTATGTTTCATATTCATTAGACGTTTTCTATTGTTCGGAAGGTTCCGGGGACTATTTAATTGTTGTAAGTAAATATATTAAGTTTAAACCATATGTCAAAACCTGTGCCAATAATATTATATCGAACAGTGATTGACATAAGTCTTTAACCTCAATATGTAAATCATTGAAGGGTTTACTTACATCAGTTAAATATTCCTTGGGACCTTCCAAGTTCCAACCAATAGAAAATTTCTACGAATATGAAACAGACGAAATAGGAAAATTTACACAATTATGTGCAGTTGCTATCCTTAAGTAAACATAAACACTTATTGACACTTCTGCAAATCTCGCAACAAATATCTAATGATGCCGTTTTCAGAATGATAACCCGAAGACTCTAATAGAAATAAAACATTCTGAAATATTGGGACACAGATGAAAGACCCTAGATAGCAATTAAGCAACAATAGTTTATTACATCGGTATATGTATGTGGAGATCGCTAATAATTCTGTTATTCTTTGTTTATATGAAATAAAATTGTCTAAACCTTCTTATTCTCTATGATTTTTAGTATAAATGTCTCAATGACCCATATAATGAGAATATATGAATTAGAGAAAGCAGGATGATATCAAGCAGAATGGATGCAAAAGTGAGATGAAATTATGTCAATGACTATCATACTGGGTGTCAATTACTATCGAAGTACGTCAATGACTATCAAATATGTAATTTCGAAGAAATTGGTGTCTCCTCGAATATTCAATCGATATTTATTGAAAGTTTGAAGGTAAATACCAAAATAGCAACATTCAACTATAGTTCCGTAATAATAACCATAGTGTTACAGTAAAATAAGGAACCGAATTCGCCTACTGAAAGTATCCATGCCATTAAGGTGTCAATCACTATAGCTTTTACCCTATCGAGAAACCCAGTTGAAAAAGATGTTGATGGACAATTTTGGATGCATTATTTGGGCCTTTCTATCATTTTCGCTTCTTGTATTCAATTTTCCAGCCGGCATTCGCTAGCAGTCGTTCGTCAGAAAAACTTTTATGAGTTACAACTTTCATTACTCTGTGAAAACTTTTATCATTCTCGAGATCATTCTTGATAGTCCTCAGAAAACTCGTCAGAAAATAAATATCCATGATTTAGCCCCATTTTGAGCGCTCGTTCTACTTAAACGAGTGCGATAGGGTTTCACTCCCTGATGACGAATCCGCGGTCAAATTCAATTCTCTTCGTGGGGCCGTCCGCCCGGCCGTCCGTGAGCACGATAACTCGAAGAGATTTGATATTTTCAGGGTGAGATCGGTTCCTAACTGCCCCTTTTAGTTTGTTAACCAGCCAAATCGAACAAGCTATTCCATAATATATGGCCATTCAACATTTTTGTTCCTCAATATCTCAGATGAAACGGAACCAATCGAAATGAAATTTTGCGACCACATGCAAGATGCTCAAAATTATCCTCATAAAATTTTTTTTGTGGCTATAGTGTTAACAGAACCATAGAATATTCGATTGGAATATTAAAAAAAGAATCTTTATATTTCCATAACAAGAAAATTAGTTGAACGGGTAGAAGTAAGGTAACTTGGCAATTTAACGTATTGAATCGCAATGTGAAGTTTTGAAAATTACCCCTGAGAGTTTTAGTGGAGTTCATCATGTTCTATAAAGCATACAAATGGTCAAAACAAGTCGAATACAAGATATCTACTACTGAAAACTTTTGATGTTTTTTCTGCATTAGATGCATAACCTTTCAGAAGGAATTTCAATACCTCTCTTTTGTCCCTAATCGTTACCTTTGTAAAGCCATAATATAAATGTCATTCTGCTATGGTGTATTGCGAAATGCCAGAAATTCTTCATGGAAAAAACGCGAAACTGACATTCCTAGCTAAGAAACATATCAGCCGACCAACACACACGACAGGTATCATTCTATTCATGTTTTTGCCTTGTACAGCGTCGTATACTGAACACATTCTCGCAGAATACAGGAATAGATAACAGGCCATTAATGATTATGAACGGAACATTTCTTCGAATGTAAACGAACGATAAAAGCAAATTACCTATTCCGGATATCTTCCTATGTACATTTTTTCACGGTCTATAGATCAGCGAATTTGCTGATATACTTATCTTAGGTGTTTTAATGGTTCTTGTGAAGTTTATTTTGAATAATTTGAAGGTTGGACTCGATAATATGGGTCGCTTTTGTGCTCCCTTCTGAGAGAACAGCATGAAATAGTATGGCCGATCGGAATAGCTCGGTTAAGTTAGTTAATGAGCCAAGCGATGGAATAGTTCCCTAGTTATGATGATTGGATTTTTTTCGAATGGATTCAAACACCAGGTCAAAGACGAGTAAATCGACCAATTGCACATTCAAAAAAGAAGGCTCAACATGCTCTATAGTTGTCAAAAAACGAGTTAAGGCCATAGAAAATTCAGTTGGAATATTGAGAAGAAGAATCTTTATATTTCCATAACAGTATATCCGATTCAGTTGAAACTCATTTTTTGAATGAGAACTGATAAATTGAATGTACATGCAAAATTTCATGAGGATCGCATCATCACAACCATGGAATTTATTTTTTGAAATTTATATTTTTCTGAATAATTTCTACAATATAATTCCGAATGTGCTGAGATTCTGCATGTATATATTTGGTATCAATCTCAAGTTCATATTAAATTTTGAGGTAATATTCTTATGCCCCACCAATGAATAGCGTTCAAAAGCTTCTGTTCATGGCTTTTCTTAATTTTTTTTAATAGCCCATCAAAACTGCAATGTTTGTTTTGTCCCATCCTGTACTTAATTCCAATTCCGTGGAGAATTGGAGTATTGCAATTCGTACTGTCGACAACTATCCGGTTACCGATAGTAATAAATAAATAGGTGATCAATTGTTCCGCTAGGAAAACGGCATTGAGCATTGAAATTTAATACACCCACTCGATGTCTGTGTATCAAACCGAATAATGGCCACCTCTTTCGGCCATTGTTCTATTCCAGTACATAAATTGAAATTAAATACAGTACAGAATCGAAGAAGGCAAACATCTGATATATTATGTAGAGACAGCGAAGGTTGATTACACGAGTTTTCATCATATTCTAAAAATTAACAATTGGAAGAATGGAAGTTTGTATCTTATGTTTACAATTAATCACTAAGTATCTGTACTGATCTACACCAAATAGATAACGTAAAACATAGGCACGCCTAATCATTCAAACTCGCACCGCATATTTGGCATTTGTTAAGCAGCCAAGTAGAATCTGTTTATGCACGTGAACAATATTCCTGCGTTGCGAACTCGTGCTTTATGTTTATACCGTATAGGGATAATTGGGCTACCGCCCCCCTACTCTGATACTAACGGCTTGCGTCTGTTATAGACAATTCTATGAATTTGGCAACATCGTCTGTTAGTGTTTAGTTTCTTGATGCGATGTGCTTACATTTTCATTTCGATTTAACGTTCATAACCTGAATTATTTTACTTATTTGGTGGCAGTTTATTGCTGCCTTCACCCCAGTGCGGCAGTGGAATGCTGCCCATCTCACTCTATACTTGGTTGATCACAATGCAGTACTACTCACGCGTAGGTGCATCTCTATGTTTATTTCTTACTCTGAGATGAGAAGTCATCATAAACTTTTGTTACTTGTCTGAAAGAAATCATGAAATTTCAGTATCGGAAACATAAATCTTTTTTGTAAATTAGTATGACAACGGAATAGATTCTGAATTAATTAATTTTTGGCGTGCTATATTCATAGTCGCTAATTCATTCGCAGAATAACCACCGAGATAACCACTCATTCTTGCTTGATAAGTGTAACTTTATCTTGCTGATCCGCAGTAGCTTTACAATAGAAACCTTGGTCTATAAAATCGGAAGAATCCTCTTGGTTCGAACCCTGTTGCAAGACACGTGCGAGTAAATGTGAAAAAAAATTGTCCTGTTATAGAAGCAATGGTGAAAATTGATGTTGAGAATAATAGAATGTAATTAATGTTAACTAAGGACGGAGATTGAATTTGATAAATAATACATATTATACATATAGTTGACTAGCTTTTACCCGCGACTTCGTCCGTGCGCCTACCGACCCTCTAAGTTAGAAAAGTGATCAAATACTAACTTGAAGTCTTAGTAACACTCAGTTAAAAAAAAAACAAAAAAATCATTTCAGTAGCTATGGCGTCATTGGCGTCATGCGCTTCTTGACACGATCACGCTAGATTTCCGCGGGAATGAGGTATTTTCCCGACGTAAAAAGTAGCCTGTGTTCGTGCCTAGGATCCTATCTTTATATTAACCAATTCTTATAAGATTCCGTTCAGACGTTAAGCGTGAATGAGGTAAACTTTAAAACAAACGATTAAAAATCACTACCTTAATTAGTTTTCTGCCTACTGCCTACGCCTCAAGTACGATAGCATGAATATTAATAGCCCATATCCTTTCTAGGTTACTATCTATCACCTAACTAAATTTCATCAAAATCCGTTCAGCTGTTTAGGCATGATAGAGCAAAACTCCCAGCAAAAACCATAAAAAAATCACTAACTCAATTCAGTTTTCTGCCTACTTCCTACCCCCTAAGAACGATGACGTGATCATTTTGATCTTATATCCGTTTTTAGGTAACCATCTATTACCTTACTAAATTTCATCAAAATCTGTTCAGCCGTTTAGACGTGAAAGAGCAAAAGTCCACAAAAACGAACGACTAAAAATCACTAACTCTCAATTTAGTTATCTGCCTACTGCCTACCCCCTAAGAACGATGGCGTGATTATTTATAGCCTATGACCATTTCTAGGTTATCATCTATCACCATACCAAATTTCATCAAAATCCGTTCAGCCGTTTAGGCGTGAAAGAGTAACAGACAGACAGACAGAGTTACTTTCGCATTTATAATATTAGTATGGATAAAAGAGAATAATCTAAATAACTTTACTTTTTTTGCTTATGTTAGAAAAAAGATGGATTTTCAATCCAATTCTCTGATTTGGATTTGTCGAATCTAGGGATAGCTGGTATTGAACCACGAAGCAAAACGTGAATTATTTTTGATGTTGCAGTCATTTACAACAAAGTATTGCCTGAAATTCTTGATGATAATGTATTATTGGATCACTTCCACCGTTTCTTTTTCTTCTGAACAGGCAACTGACGACAGATTTGAAAATTTACAATCTAATATTAATTTTTCCACTTCAAGAACGATATTGTTTCAATCAGAAAAAAACTATTGATTACAACACGAGAAATATGAATACATTTCCCTCGGTTGCCTATACATCCCTCAGGCTTCGCCCTCTGGATGTATCTAGGACAACCTCGGGAAATATACTATTCATATCTCTTCAGTTGTAATAATAGCTATGAATTCTCTAATTTTTGTTATTTTTCATATATCAACATCATAACCATCTTAAACCTTTTCAATTGTAATAAGCGCAAACAATCCAAGTGCACAATAAGGTTCACAGCCGACCCTGCTTATTCTGATGGTAACTTTCGCCTTCAGTTGAGCGGTCTTTGTGCTTACAATATGGCTGTTGTTTGTGCATTCTCCGCTCGAAGGAGGAAATCGCTCGAAAAACTTTATGGCACAGTATTAAATGACTGACTTCGGGATGATTTACAATTCGAAAACGTAATCTGCCCACATGGCAATATAAATTCTGATTTATTGCCGTGGTCTGTTTGGTGAAATGCCCGATGTATTTTAATAATACAGTTCTTTCGACGACGCGATTTACTGTTCCGGAGGTATACTTTTTTTAGAAGTGTCGAGGAGATTCCGGAGTAAAGCTCGATTTACATTGGTAGAGTAGAGTAGTTTAGTTTAGTTTAAAAAGGGTTTACAGTTCACTGCGACCTCAAGGTCTATTGTGCCCCCTTACAGAGCTGTTCTGACCACACCCTTCACAGCTCGCCTTCGAGTTTCAGAGATTTGATAACATCCAATATCTGTGAAGGCTAGTTCCTAGAGTTTTTCCATCTCGGCTTTCTCCAGAAAACTCCTTCTTATAGGTACATTTACTTTACCACAGCAGGGTTCTGGGCCAATTAGTGACATTCGTGCGCCCTCTTTGACAAGTGTATTGGCCTCTACGTTTCCTTTGATTACGAAGGACCGGGAACCAGATTGAAAAGACTTTATTTTTCTTGCCTACCTCATTGAGTTTGTTTCGGCACTTCCAGATCATCTTTGATTCGATGACGTAGGAGCTCAGTGCTGTAATAGCAGCTTGACTATTTGAGTGTATGGCTATATATTGGTAGAGTAAAAGCGTTTTCCATTTGGCGAACTGGTGCGCACTGAGTGCATTTTTTGTCTTTTATGTATGAACATACTGAAAATGCTCATTCAATGAAAACCAGTGCAAAACTGGTGCAGCCAATGGATACTATTTCACGCACGCATTCTACTCTACCGTGCACTATCTTAAGTTCTTCACTGTCACTATAGCAAAGTCTGCTTATACTATGCTACTAGAGTAAATGGTACAGTTCGGTAGTATACTACTTACTATTCCTCTACTAGCATTATGTATTCTATCTGTTTATTTTTGATTTATTATTTATTTATCGTTGGCATAATAACACATGTGTAATAAACAAGGAATGAGTCATAAGCTAAGATCTAGTTGGCGAATGTAATCAATCGCTCCGTTGGTCGCCATCAGGAAATCATTGAAGTCACCTGTGTAGGCCCTGTTCTGGCATTCGGTGATGATGTGATGAACAGTTTGTCTGGTCGCCCGCAGTCACATCTTGCAGTTGGTGTTTTGTTCCACCTGTAGAGCGAGTCTGCGCACCTCCGTGTCCGGTACGTATTCTGTTGATGGATGTCCATATTTGCGGGGCTGTTCGTAAGCAGGTGGCTTTTGTTGTATACATGGTAGATTTTGGCATTGGCTTGGGCAGGCATCTCTCCATTCCTGTTCCCAGAGGTCCGTAAGTTTGAAATCGGATGTCCCCAAATTCCTTGCAGTTCTCATAGAAGGTCTTCTGGAGCGCAGTCTTCTTCTGGCTAGTCGGCTAGATCTTGATGTATGGGCAGCTGGAGGTTGTCTTGAATTCTTTTAAATTCTCGGACGAGAGCAGATTTGCGTCGGAGGTCTGGCGGTGGTATGTGGCTCAGAACAGGTAGCCATGGGGTGGGGGTCGATTTTAGTGTGCCGCTAATGGTCCTCATTGTGATGAACATTGTTTTTAATTTGTGAGCATTGCTTGGGTTCGCCTTTTTGTGCTCCTAAAGTCGATAAATAAATAAATAAAATAAATAGAAAGACGTAGGTACTATTCTCTACTAAAACCAGACAAGTGTCTGTTCACATTGTAAAGTAAAACAGTAGCGAAAAGTAAAATGTAGAAGTGAGGATACGTTAGTAGAGTGTACTTCTCAGAAGTGCTATCCACTCAACTCTACTGTGCACCATCTTCATAGTATATTTCAGCAGAATATAAAGTGAAGGAAACTTTATAGCCCCCCCAATCGCTACGACCTCTTTATGGAGAAGGTAGGAAGTTTCAGGAACTTCATACTTTGGTGAAATTAGTAAGTACTCTACGTCACTAGCACAAACTGTTCACATTATGCTAGTAGGAAAATAGTAAGTTCTCTCCAACTGAACTGTACCATTTACTCTACCAATTCAATTCGGGCTTTAAAAGATGGTGGTCCTAGTGTTCCTTTTGTGATTCGGCAAATTTCAGTTCGAACATATCTTCTCAAATCACTAGCAACGTGAATACAAATACTCTACTTAAATGAGTAGAGTAGAGTAGAGTATTTCTGTGAAGAAGTATGCTAGTGAACTTACCATGTACTCTACCAATGCAAACCGGGCTTAATAGTCTGAAATTGGCCCTGCTATCAGAATAACTGCTTCCACAAAAACCGTTTTCCGGCGAATCCAGTGGATCTCACGAGCACATATTGAACAATAAGTTATGGAACTGAAGCTTCGCAACTTCGTATAATTCATGCAATCTGAAATAATAGCAAGGTTTATGGTAGTTTATGTATACATATACAGTTACAGTAGTTACAGTAGTTATTCTCTACGAAATCTGTTTGTTCATCAGTTTTAATGTTGCCTTATGGTGCTAGCTCTTATCTGACTGGATATTCTTGGGAATATGTACTTTTGCCTCTTCTCAATGATTTCGTTTAAGTTAGTACGTTCGCGGAATACAGGGTCTTTCACGAGGAACCTCACCCATATTATACGGGAAACTACTGAACGTATTTTCATGAAATTCAGCACTTATAAGTATTTCACGATGTTGATGAAATCTAAAATATTTTCAAGGCATGAGTACCTCGGTTTTTCCGGAAATGACGTCAACTTCCGTTTTTCAAATTAGAACACCATTTTTTTATTGCAGAAATAGATTCCTTAGAAAATTTCAAGTTATTTTGATGTAACATTTTTCAGTTTTGGTTGGAAAATTTTCTCTGAGCGGGAAAATTCTAAAAAAAAATCGAGAATAGAGCTCCGCTGAAACAAGAATAACTTCGAGGTTTTTGGATGGAAAATTTTCATTTTTGGGATTTTTCAAGATGTAAGATTGATGTATCCACTTTAAAAATCGAAATCGCGATTCATGATACAGGGGGTGAAAAAATCGCTTTCAAAGTTAGGGATGACAAAATCGTGAAAAATCAATTTTTCAAATTAGAACCCCATTTTGTTTATGGCAGATACTGAATCTACGTTAAAAATAAGTGAGTGTATGCATCACACCTTTGCCCTAAAGTGGATATTTTCTGAATTATTCACAAAAAACTGTTTTTCGTCTTGAATTTTCAGCTATTTCTTTTCCCTTCACGCCAAAAAGATGAAATTTTCAGGAACTGTTATTGAACCATGCTGTAGATTTTCCTTGTATAGCTTCCAAAGTATGCGGAAATCAACGCTGGAAGTCATATTCATATGTTTTTAAAATCGCAATGTTTGTGGACTCCTCTTCTTCATTTCATAGATTTATTATCATCTAAATAATGCATAATTAAGGTCAATTATTCAGTAGCTGACAGTTGAGAAAAATTTAAAACAACGGATTTCTTTTAGTTTTTGAGTTTTTGTAGAAATTCTTATGATTTATATACATCTGAGGTGTTGTGTATCACCAAAAATGGAAAAAATCAATTCATTCATCTCCAGAAAGTATCAGAGCTTCAATATACCCACTTTTGTACAACATTCTGAACCAATAGCGGATATTTCGATGCTAACTTTTCATTCATCTATCTAAAACGAACATTTCGAAGGTTTATTGGAATCCATATCTACAAAAGTGTTCATCATTTTGGATTTTTTTTCAAAATACATCTGAAGAGACTTAACCTGAAATTTGATCCACTGGGATCCACTTCGATACCATGACCATTACCCGGCTGTGTTGGAACCATTAGTTGAACAACTTATGTTACAGAATTACAGAACAAATGACATCAATAATAATAAAATTAAGAATTTTTGCGTAATTGGAATTATGAAGGTGTACACCACACCGTTTTTTTTGTTAGGACGATCACTTTCAAAAGATTTTGGCCGCTTCAATTTTCCGATGAGTATTTGCACGCTACCTAGAAACTGATTTTTGAATTTGGAAAAATTATTTAATTATTCATGTACAAAGAATTTCTTCCTCCGTCTTCTGGACCCTTTTCCGAAGTTCTGCGATATTTTTTCTATTGAAAGCATACTCTAATCTTTGTGATTTTTGATCTTTTTCTTTTGGGGTAGTCAATTTTATACATTCAGGGCATGGAACGATCAAAAACTGATGTCTCAAACACCTAAAGTTAACGGGTGTGTCAGCGATTGGATATCGGCATAAAGATCGGCGACTATTTAAGTTATGGATAGGCTGCTCTAGAAGTATTCAAAAGAGGTACAGAATTATTTCAAATAATTTGAAACTGCATTAGAACAAACGGAGTGCCTCTCTTCTAGTTTCTTCAAACCACACAAGTTTTTATCAAAAACCACAAAAGGGATCTGAGGTGTGTTAGCCTTTTCTTGTCCTTTGATTTCAGAGTGATCCAGACTTAAGAGATATTATTGTTCTTGCATACTCCATTGAGTTTCTTTGGCACTAATATTAGCTTTGAGTTGAGTCATAAGGCGTTTCGGAAACTTACTAAGTGTTACTAACTCGATCCATTGGGTCACGTAACTAATCTACCCGGGTTCTAAGTTTACGAACACATCAGGTTTAGGATTTGAAGTGACAGTCGTATCAATAACGTAACCAAATATTTATGGATTTATTTTTCAGTTCCAGTTTATTTTCGGATTGTCTCTAGCTTTGCTTGCATTTATTGACTCTTAGAGAATATTTCTTAAAAATTCTGGTGCGCCCTCCATGTTTAATGTTATTTTTGAGTACCTATGTTAAAGAAGTAGAGAATGTATTTTTTCAGTTCCAGTATATTTACTGATTGTCTCTAGCTTTGCTTGGATTTATTGGCTTCTGTAAAATCTTTCTTATAATTTGTGGTGTGACCTCGCATGTTCAATGTTATCTTTGAGTACCTATGTTGAAGAAGTAAAGAAGGCTTTAGCTTTAACGCAGGAAGATCAAGCATACAAAGTTATGTAGAAGTTGTTTCACATTTTTTTCTCGGCTCATGAAACCACACATTTTACACTGAGCCAAATTCTCTTCTCTCTCCATAATTTTAGGAATAGAATATATAAAAATTACTAAGAAAAGAGTAGAAGACTTATTCCCGTCTTTTTCAAATAGTAAATGAAACTGCAGTGCGCATGCGGTGACTCTACAACCCTGCTCTCGTGTAGGATTACGATAGATCAACCTGAGTCAGTGATCGAGTCAATAGCACCGTACACGGGTTGGATGTTCGAGTTAGGTAAACGAACGCTAAGATTAGGGATCGTGTTAACCCGAGTAAGTATCCAAAAACGCCTATAGGAGTTCAGTGCTTTAATAGCAGCTTGACCCTCTGCATCGAGTTGAAGTGCTTTTTGATGCTCACTTTTCCATCCTAACATCATTGGGTAGGCTCGCTGATGCGATGATTCTAGCATCTAGATTTATGTTCACGATAATGTTCAAACTACAACTTATTAATATCATTCTGTCTATTTCCCTTTCCTTTTCGTTCTAAGATGCTGTGAGGTCACCTCAATAAGCTTTCGCTTTATCGTTTTCAAGATCCCATAAATTCTTCGACACCGATTTCCGAGCTCGAGTTCAGCGAAATAACGAATGTTAATGAATAAAGCGCGGCATTATTTCCCGAATTTTTTCATGTTCGAACAATCGCTGGAGCGTTTCATTACTCGTTT
Organism: Propylea japonica; assembly: GCA_013421045.1. Lineage (NCBI taxonomy): Eukaryota > Metazoa > Arthropoda > Insecta > Coleoptera > Coccinellidae > Propylea > Propylea japonica. The sequence goes on from CM024239.1 coordinate 100,957,124, forward strand.
CTCGAGTTCTTATTCTTTTCGGAATCCAGTTATGCCGACGATAATTCACCGAGCGCTCTTCAGTGGCCGACAAAAGAATATTCTGCAATTAAACCAGACGATTCCTGTTCTGAAGTGATATTGTATTACTCTTTTGTTATTCGTTGATATTAGGAATCAGGTTTATTCTAATTTATAGCTGCAAACAAAGAAGTTTCGAGAATCATCTGCAAAAGCTTCGTTTTCGATTGTACGCGTAGTGTTGATTGTTTTCTACATTAGGTATACAACATGTGGATTTTTTCCGATACTTACAATTGACAAACTATAATACACTTGAAATCATCGGCTTTTCAATAACATTGAGAATTTACTTAGGGATATTGTTCTGGCAATATCGCACTGATTCCATAATTTTATAAATACCACTTTAGGCATAGAACTATCTCAATAACATTTCCTATCCACTGCCTAGAGTTCATTTTCTCGATTATTTTAGGCATCCAATAAACAAAGAAATTGATTAATTTTTATAGGACAAAATTAATGTTTTTTCAATTCACTTTACTGGAACATATGTCCATTATCTAAATTCTAAGCATTATAAGCACTTTGAGGAAATTAGCATCATCCATAAGGTTTTTATTCCGAAAAAGAATTGCTATTGATCAGCGTTTCTAGTTTTGGTTGTTCTGTATATCGCGAAATTTAGTACGGTCCCGAGTCGCGTTATTTGACTAAAGATAGGATTGTTTATTGTGTGAATAAGAAAGTTCACACGGAAATCCGGAATGACCTGGTGAGGTTAGTCACATTCGGATTCAAGGAATGTGAAAATTCACCGCAAATAATTAATTTGAGACTCTTGTTCGAAATTGTTATTTTATCATTTGTTGCGAATTTCTCCATGTCATCCTCGAACAGTTAAGCACTTCAAATGTTCACGTTCACACAGATATTCCCTTGAATGTATGTTGCGAAATACCGGAGTGTAATTAAATTTACCAAAACAATACCAGGTTTGCAAGTTTTTGGTTGTGATCAGCCAGTCGTCTCGTATAGAAAGACACAAGTCTATGTATTAATGTTAAAAGTAGTGGTGGTTCATTGTTTCGCCTTTGTTTCAGATATTATAGCGATAAAATTCAAGATCCAGAAACCTTCATTTTCTTGCAGTCAGGGTGCCCTTTGCAAAAATATCTGACAGTAGAATTTCATCCACTTGTAATTTGACATAACAACGATGTGAGCGACATACGAAATGTAGCGTCTATTTAATGAAGTTTTCCACATCGCATTTAAATCCGGCAATATCTCTGCAGTTATTCACTGATAAGTGATACCACAATTACTCTCAAACATCTCAGGTTTCGCAGACCTCCATTCTTTTAATTTTAATCGATGTTACGTATGTCTGCCAACTGGCATATAGAAACCGTCTTACCATTGAAACTTCGATCACATTCATGAACGAGGAATGTTTCAAAAAGTCGATCAACTTTTGTGACACCCTCTATAAATCGGTCGTCGACTCCTCTAGTCTGTCACTAATAGTTATTTAATCAAATACATAGATTATAGAGTATAGAAAGATAGGAAAGGCCCTGCATTCGTAGTACTAAAAAACAACTACATTTTTTAGTTCACATTTGACCCAAGATGGCACTGAAGATCAATTTTTATATAAAATCTGTAATTTGATTATAATTATATAAAAGAAAACTGTAATAAGAATTGATGCGAAATTCGTATTCCCTTCGGGATGTTCATTTTTATATTTTAAATCCAAATTTTCAATAAAATTCAGTATTTCAATGTGTAATATTTTTATTATGCATTTATAGAAGATATTACAGAAATATTAGGGTATTATTCTAAGATTTACATGGATTGATTGGTCTGTGGAATACCAGTTTCTGGCTCAGTTCAATTGCAGCTTCTTTGTCCACCATCACTGTTTGAATTGACGGAAAACTTTCCTGAATAGTCTCTTTAACCATTTCATTTTCCGTGCAGCTTCACTATCAGCCACTATTTCTGCCTCTATCGTGGAAATAGCAAGAGATGTTTGACGTTGATCAAGCCAAGATAAGCTTACCTGCATACATCCATAAAACACCAGTTGATCATCCAGTTTCACTATCTCGTTCGTAATCTGCATTACTGAAGGGTACAAACTCATATTTTTTCCACTTTTTTCGAAACGACACTAACGGCAAAAGCCGTTCGAAGTGAATAATATGTGCCAACGAATTGATTGGCACTTTTTTATATCAAGACATTTCCCATGTATATTGATTTCGAAACTTTAATCATAGAACCAGAATTTTAAACCCTTCTATAGCGACATTAGTTCACATTTGACCCAGAGATGGCGCTCATACACTGTAGTCGTGTCGTTTTCGATCTTATACTATATAATCTTTGATCAAATAGGTTATTATAGACAGCGACTAATGTTTAGATATTTTTCCGTCGATCTCAAAATAAAAGGGGATTTTGAGGTAACTGAAATTGATCCTTAATGACCCATTTCAATGCTCAATTTATACCATTTTAATGTGCAATCCTCATGGCAACCGTTCACAAAGTATTCAGAAGCACTACGAGAAATGTGAAACCTCTACTGGAACATAGATACATAGAAATTTTATTATGTCAAATGTAAGTCTTGTGCAAAATGAGATGTAGTTCAATAAAAAACTCTTACATATCATATTGAGATCGTCGGAAAAATCTTGTAATCAACTCGGTTATTAATCGAGCGACTAATGGTCTGAAACTATTAACTATTAATTACTTAATTAAAATTTCTTGACCATTAGTCGCTGTCTTTATAACCTAGTTGATAAATATCTATTCATGCTTGTGCCTTGTGGTGTATGGAAACACAGGCAAGAAAAGATGTACCGAAAATATGCGTTATATAAAAATTTGCAAATACCGCTGAAGATGTCTAAACTATGCAAATGCATATAATCCGGTCTCTAGTCATAATGAACAAAATAAAAAAAACAAAAATGAAAATTAGAGATCAGCAAAATCTAAGGATTCTAGTGGCTAGCAATCGAAAAAATGCCTATAGAATGTTTCTATATCAAATTCCTAGTACAAACGTGAGCAGCAGAGATAATCAATAATAAGATAAGTTAAAATTCCTCAACTATCATATTGAATACAATAATTCGAAAACAAAAGAAGTTGGAGGAACCAGTTGGCTAGAGAGTTTTTCGAAGCAAGACCAACTCAATGCTCCATTTAATTTCTTGTGTCCCTCAGACTCAAAAAGTTTTCTTTCAGGGATCACCAAATTAATCCACCCTGTACATTCATTTTCCCCTCGATCTGTTCGAAACTACATTTCAATTTACTCATCTTATAATATTGGATATTCAATCGTGTTGGCAGTGATATTTTTCCAAAGCAACCTGTACATCCAATATTATCAAGAATCACTAAACAAATCTTCCAACACCATCTCTCGTAAACGTCAAAACAAGCGAGCTACTTTCTCCCGAAAATGTAAATTTCCAAGATTTAGTAGATTCCCGATCGTACAATGTTGGTATATCGAATTGCACGAACGCCCGCTATTTTCTCTCTGCCACGGCGAGTATGAATTTATGATTTTGGCCGTTTTATGCAAATTGACCGTTCACCCACCAATGCTGAATGACCACGGTTTCTCGAAACTAGAAATCGTTTCTGGTATCTGGAACTGTTGTTATGAGCAGGTGAGCCAAAGGTGAGCGTGTCCGTTAAGTTAGCACCCACATTTTCGAAAATGAATTTTTTTGTTGCATCAGTTAGTGACTCGTTGGTAACTATTTGTAACATCAAAATTTTTGTTTCTATCTCGATGGTACTGGCGAAAAAACACCGCATTCCACTGGAATTAAAAAAATTTCTAATACCACTGTTAGTAACTCGTTAGTAACTACAGTGGAACTTCCCTATAGCGAACGTCTGTATAACGAATTTCTCTGTATAACGAATTTCGTTCAAGACATCGCACCTTGGATCCAAATTACATGTTGAAAACAACCTTTAAAACGAAATAAATTCTCTCTATAACGAAAGAACAAGAACATCACTCTTTGAATTGGTATTGATAAGAAGGTATAAGGATGGGGTTTTTCCATAATTATGACAGACTTAGGTAATAAATCCCGACCATAAACTTAACCATCACGGCGGGCGGATAGATCCTTCCAAAACGTTGAATTCAGCTGGAATTATTAATGATGACGTTTACTTTCCAACTTTTTTTCACTAAAAAGGACATGTTAATAGTGTCAAATGCGGTGTTCGATATCACTACGATAGCAGTGATAAAACCGACAGCGTTGAGGGCCAATCGGCCGAAAAACCAAATCGTGAAGAGGTACTTCAAGCATTTAAAACGTGTCGTCTCGCTTTCCCGTCCATTGAAGGGGTTCCGGAAAATATTTTGAATCTTTGAGAAAATGCGAAGCTTTTTAATGAGAATAAAATGTTTTTCAATTATACCACTCATACAAAAATTACGAATTATTTGTCCAAAAAACGTAAATAGCTATGTTTTTCATACGTACCTACATAAAATGCCTGAAAGCTATTAGAAATGCAGTTACACATCTTTTTGGTTATGTAAATGAATTAACAATAAAAAATAAAATTGCTTGTTTGGATACTTGACCCTATAAATAAAACTTTTGTAGAAATTTCTGTATAACGAAATTTTTTACGGAACTATCGATTTTGTTATAGGGAAGGTCCACTATTTGCTTCTAACCGAACTATAATGAAAACATTCCACACTCCAAATGCGAAGTTTGCACCTGCACTTTCCGAAAATAAAGAAACTTTTTTTGCGTTCGTTAGTAAATAGTAGATATAATAATTAATTATAATAAATGCATGTAGCTGATTTTTGAAGCTTTAAATTCCTCACGTTAGAAATTCATAACATTCACTCTACAACTTCAACGTCTACACTATTTTTTAATAGATCAAAATAAAAACTTGTCCAAATTCCTGTCAACGATTACTATCATGGTGAGCAGGGAATAATAATATTAATCGATTAAATCAACCAATATTGAACCCATACTTTGTAGCTAATCTCGTCCTCGTTCAAAGTAAAATGCAAGGAAATGGCATCAAACAGAGCATCCATAGATGGCCATTTCGTCCTTATAAGGACTCATCAGCATGGAATAGTTCTGTATGATACAAGGTATTCGTGGACCTTAAAACGTCAAACCTCTGTTAACTATCATGGACGTTACTCATCAACAAACATATTATAATATTCAACGACCAAACATCGATAATTCAGTAAGACTTCAAACTAACATTATTAATCGGTATGAGATAAACCTCATTAAGCAAGCCAATTATTATTACGGCATAACGTACGCAATTCGAGACGGTATAACCGTACTCGCTTCGAAATTAGAAACTTATCGGGTCGTTTCGTAGGTGTAATATTCCCGATATAGCAGCAAACGAGTCTTGAACTGGTATGGAACGCACCTGAACGGCTTAAATAAATCCTATTAATAGCGCGGACTACCTCGAGCACCAGTCTCGTGCATGCACATCGCTGTTGTGTGGGTTCTTGCATGATTATGAATGAACACGTACAGACGGGTATGCGAAAATCGACTGCGGTGATGGGTAACCCTTGAGAGAATTTTTTTCTGTCATTTATCGTCAGATATAAATAGGTTTTGAGTTCATCTTAAATAGGGGTGTAACCGAAACCGAACCGAAATACCCAGTCCGGCCGATCCGGGGTTTTGGCCGGACTTCACTCAGATTCGGCCGGAATTTTTCAAGTGAAAGATTGAAGGAAAGCAGGATACAATTTTCTCATTTTATTTACATACTAACAAAAAGAAATAGTTATCACTATTTAGGAAATGACAATCTTCAAAAAAAAGGAACATCAGTCATAGCAAATAACCCTAGGATTAAAACAAATTTTTTCTGATTTCATAATAGTGAAATAACTGAAAAGGGTATAGCCGGGTTTCAATGGTAAATCTGCACTCGCGGCCTTTTCGATTCATATCGAGGGGATCGATTAGGCGGAAATGATTCAGCTTTTATTTATAGCTATTTTTGAAATTTCTGTAAAAAAGAACACTTTTTTTGATTTTATTTTTTTCTTTTTTGTAATCCAAAATTTTTGAATGGTAATTTTTTCTCTTGATTTTTTGCTATTAAAGGAAAAGACGTATAATGTTTTTATGAATTTCAGCTGAAAACTCGATTTTTAGAGAAAAAAATTTTCGTCATCCGTTTTTCGGAGTTGTTCAAAAGTGTCCACGCCTTTTTTTGACATGTCTTCTTTGGTCCTTTATACCCTGGAATTTTTCCACATTTTTAAAATTGGTGGAACAAAAATTAATAATAGCAAAAAATCAAGAGAAAAAATCACCATTCGAAAATTTTGGATATCACAATAGAAAAAAATTAAATCGAAAAAAGTGTTTATTACAGATATCTCAAAATGGCTAGAGATAAAAAGCTGAAAAGTTGGCTGAATTATTTCATTCAATGCCTAATCGATCCCCCCAATATGAATCGAAAAGGCCGCGAAGGCAGATTAACCATTGAAACCCGGCTATACCCTTTTCATGAATAAAAGATATGACGCTTGCAGATAGCAACTTGTTTGAAAATTTGTAAATAATAAAATAATAACAATAACGTAGAAAAGAGAAGGGAGATCGCTTTTTGGTCCGATAAATTTTACGATATGCTTAGGGGTCGGCGGTTCGGTTTGTGATTCGGTTCGGTACAACCGGATCGACAAATTCGGTCCGGTTTCGTTACACCCTTAAACTCTGAAAATTTTAAGTTTAGAAATCGTTCCTTTCGAAAGTTATCGTGTTTACAGCGGCAGTAGTACGAGCGTGAACATGATAACATTCGAAAGGAACGATTCAAGATTTGCAAATTAAAAGCTCCAAATAACAAACTTGGAGTTGATTAGATATGTGGATCCGGAAATAACGCAAAACTTCAAAAATATCAAATACCAATAACTCCGAAACTCCTGAACCGATTTTCTCATATAACGAACTGAACCACGACGTTCAGAACCTGAACCTTCACTGAAAATTCCAAACTCTTACTCCATCTGTTCGAGAGTTATCGACACCGGATAGAATCATTTTAGTCCTAAGTCATCAATCTCTATGACGAACAGCACCTTACAAGTCGAAAGTGCAAAATCTCGATCGGACTAATATTCTGGAAATTATTCAAATACTGAAATATGCAAAAACTCGACAATTAAAATAATTAAAGTCTCTGGTTCTGATAATGCGATCCTCTTGAATTTTTGCATGAACGTTCAGTATATCAATCTTCATCAACAAAGTAAATTTCATTTGAATCGGATATCTGTTATGGAATATGAAGTTTTTTTTTTCAATATTCCAATTGAATATTCTATGGTTGTATTCACACTATGACATAAGCAACTTACATGTGGTCGCAAAATTTCATCTCGATTGGTTTCGTTTTGTCTGAGATATTGAGGAACAAAATTTTGAATGGCCATATTTTTAGGACACCATGTACGATTTGGCTTGTTAACGAATTTAACGAGGCAATTTGGAAACCGAAGTCACCCTGAAAGTTTCAAGTTTCTAGGACGACGATCCCTTCGAAAGTTATCGTGCTAACGGACAGAATTGTATTTGATCACGATTTCGTCATCAGGAAGTCGAACCCTATCGTTTGAGACTATTTTCGGCTAGGAAAATTACAGACGAAATCTGTCGCGACTGAAATCACATACTATGGGATTAAGGATCATATACGTTATATAGAGGTTTAAATAGACATAATTCGTTAAATAGAGGTATTTTCACTTTTCTTTGATAGCTGAAAATTCGTTATAAAGAGTTCGTTCGTGAAAAATTTCTGTAATGTAAAGATATATTTTACATTGACTTTTATGGACAATTCGAGGGGATTAGGAAAAAATTCGTTGAATCGAGGAAATCGTAATATTGCATTTCGTTTTATTAAAGTTGTACTATATTCATTTTCAATTCAAATTTTGAACTTACGTTGGAAATTCTAAGTTTTCAAGTTGTTTTTGGATGCCGACCATAAACTATGAATGTAATAAATGAGTAGATAAAGAACAACGATGTCAACACGAAATGAACATGCTCTCAAAATCTTCTCTAAACTCAATTTTCTCTGATTACATATATGAAAATAGGGAGAGAAATCTCAGAACATTGTAAAGTTTCCACTTTTCAATCAATTTATATCGGTTCTAGAGAAACGATAGATACATTGTTATGCGTAGTTTTTGGCGAGGTGGCAAAATAACTATTTAGTGTTTATAAATTATCTTTTATCCGGAACAGACCAACAGAAATACGTTAGATGATACGACACAGCATCAAATTTGAATGTTTAATGATCGAAAACGCCGGGACCAATTCATCCGAATCCATTTCGTATCCATAAAATTCAAATCAGTATGGTAATTCGGTTCTATCAGCTGTGAACTTGGATGTTTTATGGCTTCCTTTTAAGAAGTTTCGGATCGTAGAAGAAATTTCATACGGATAATGTGATTTATATTGCGAGAATAGAGTGAAAATCAGAAATTTGTTCAGGACATCGGTGAAATATTAACCCACTCCGGTTTGAAGAGAAACTGAAATTGTCGGAATAATGATTCTTTATTCAGATTGGAATTTATGATGAGAACAATCGAATTTTCGTTCATGAAAATAGATTCATTCTAGAAAACTTTTCAATCTGCCGAATTATTCTCCATTCTTTCGTCATAAATATGCACAACAATCAGTCTGTAAACAATCTTTGCCACTGTAAACACGCCGAGATGATCTAACGATCAAATTGAAAAAGCCGATAATTTGAGGAATTCGAAAAAAAATATGAGCGCTATTCAATCGATAATTACTTTGCCTCATGTTCAACTTCAATTTTCTGCTACTTATTTCATTTCATCATAAAACTGTACAGAAGTTTCATCATGAATCACACGCTTTTCATCGATTCAAATGAACTATTCAAACAGCTGAAAAAACTATTCGAACAACTGAAGAAACTTCAGTTCATCCAGAATTTCTTCTCAAACTTGGAAACATTTTGGGACAATTTGTATTGCCAATAATTTTTCTCCCACCGCCGGATTGAAGATTTCAAATCAAAGTTAAATGTATCATTTCACATCAGAATAGATCTTTGTGACATTTATAGATTTTTCTCTGATAATAACCTTTGCAAATTACTTTTCGGTAATTGAATATCATACGATATTACAATTTATTCAATGCATACTGTGCCTCGAAGAATGAGACAAATTTGTTTAAATACTAGTCATCAAAATTAGGAAAGCAGAAGTAAATGAAGATTATCAAAACAACGATCATACAAATAAATATAAGCATTCTTTTTGCGCATTCGCTTTACTTAAACGAGAGCTATATCGTTTTACCCAATTGTCTATGTTCGAGTTTTGAGCCTAAAATGGTCTCAAACGATAGGGTTCGACAACCTGATGACGAATCCATGGTCAAATTCAATTCTGTCCGTCCGGCCGTAAGCACAATAACTTTCGGAAGTATAGTCCTAGATACTTGAGATTTTCATGGTGAGTTAGGTTCCCAAGGCCGCGGTTCTATAAAGTATAGTCATCAAAATTTTTTCTTCAATATCGAAATGGAATTTTGCGGCCACATGCAAGATGCTCTTAATAAGACTCATGCCTCATATGGCATTATAGTGTTAACACAACCATAAGAAATTCAGTTCGAATATTGAAAAAAATATTTTTTCATCTCCATAACGAGATATCCGATTTGATTGAAATTGATGTTGTGAATGAAGATTGATATACTGAATGTTCATGCAAAATATTGAGAGGATCGCATCATCTGAACCATGAAATTCATTTTTTTTTCAATTTTAGTTTTTTCACATATTTAATTTTTTGAATAATTTCCTAGCATGAATCTCAAGTCCAATACAATTTTGAGGTGATAGCATTATTGCTTCACCAATGAACGAGCGCTCAAAAGCACCTGCTCAAAGCGTTTCTAAAATTTTTATTTCTTGATTTGGGTACTATCTGAAAGCTTCAACAAATTTGTCTTATTCTTCATGGCACGGTTTGTCTGAATAAATAGGGATGCCGTATGATATTCAACTACCGAAAGAAAATTCGTACTGCAGAAAAATCTGTAAATATCATCATGGGTATAATAAATGTCTTCACAAAGAGATACTCGCTAAAATTTCACATGTAGCTAACAACCATTTAGGAGAACGGACGAAACATAATCCAAAAAAAATTATTCATCAAAAAATCTGATATTCCTTTTTAGGGTTACGGATTTCTAATCCAGGTAGTTGAACGTATCGACAGGACTCGGTATAGAACTCCCATACTGATCTTCCTCAAGCCAGTATTTCCACAGTGCGGGCGCCTATCTTGTACCTAAACGGTTTCAATGGAATCCATCAATTCAACGAAGTGTGGATTTTTCAAATCGCCAGGTACAAGCAAACCAACAAGTCGTTCGGTGTCATCCTTTCTCTCGACAAGACCACACAAATACTGAAAGTGTGATACAACGTCTATCACACTTTTCACGCGCTCGCAGCCCAATTAAGAAGTTACCTAGTATGCCCTGAGACCCCACACATGACGGAACGAAATAAAAATCGAAAAATTTCTTCTATTTATCCATCTAACTTGACGTTTATTCTGCAATCGGGATCTTTACGATACCGTAAAATTGGATTTACGGTTAACGGAACGAAATTCGTGAAATGTGATTAAGGACAGAAGCACGCTGTTCGAATTATACTGACATTCTACGTAAATTATTTCAGTTAATTTCAAGATTCGAATTGGATTTCGAGAACAAAGTTATGATGTTTCTAGGCATTTACCAGTAGCTGAGTTCGCGTGCTGCTCATCGAGGAGATTATACCGTTTCTGTAGTTGAGATTAGCTTTTTTTTTAGTGATTGTCTTTGTTCATTATCTTCTGGTATTTTTCGGTAGATTCTTCATAACGAGGATATATTGAAACATTCTTAGACTACTAGAGAAGCAAACAAAATTTCAATGTCAAAGATTCAATTACTCAACATAATCTTAATTGGGATACATTCAATACAACCAACATGCAACTTCTTGTGACCTTAAAAAATTGTTTTTCTAGCTCTGTAAAGCAGACCTCCACAGCTTTTAATACCTCCTTGTTGGAAAAAAATTTACGACCTTTTAAATTTTTTTCAGTTGAGAAAAGAGATTATAGTCGGACAGAGCCAAATCTGATGAATAAATTCTAATAATTATAACCCTAAATCGCGAATTTTTTGCATAACATATCATGAAATTTGTCTGATGGGTGTTGTTTTCAAAAACAAAACACCTTTGGATAGCTTTCCGTGTCTTTTCTCTTTTTTAGAGTGGTCAGTAATGTTGAATAGTTACATCCAGTTATTGTTCCAGCCTTATCCAAAAAATTAATCATGATTACTCCATGGCAATTCCAAAAACCTGAAGCAACAACTTTTTCAGTAGATTTTGGGACACGAAACTTCTTGAGTCTCGGAGATTGTCGCCATTCCATCGATTGTTGCTTTGTTTCTGGATCGTAGAAATGCATCCAAGTCTCATCCATAGTAACAATTCTATTCAAGTCTACATAGTCTTCAAATCGAGCACTTATAGAACGCAATGCTTCTACACTTGCTTTAAGTCAACGTTCAAACATTTGGGTATCCATTTTGAGGAAAGTTTTCTAATGTCGAAATTGGCTTGAACTCATAGATATACTAACCTTACATGGATGAGGCCTGTCATTCAACACTTTCGGAGAATGTGATGCCAAGAGAGAGATAGAGCTAGAGGTGGCAAAAAGCCCGCAAATCCCATTTGAGAGCCAATCATAGAAATTATAACTCCAATGGAAGCGGCGAAAGAGACTCGTGATGAAAAAGAAAGATAGAGCTAGTGGTGGCAAGATTAATTGGATTAATTTCATTCTTTGAGAATAATTTGTTTTGGGCACATAGCATGACTGCTGAGCCTAATTCCTGATCTGGTACACAACAGGGGGGTTTTGCTGCTGCCCAGATTAGGGACCTGAGAAAATCAAATCAATAATTTGTTTTTTGCTATACATACTAATATTTAATATATACTACTTCGAAACACGTCTGAAAAATAGCAAGAAAACAAATTATTCTCAAAAAATGAAATTAATTCAATTGATCTTGTCACCACTAGCTCTATTCTTCTTTTGGCATCACGAGTCTCTCTCTTTCGCCGCTTCCATTGGAGTTATAATTTCTATGCTTGAACTATATGATGATCGTATGAAATATTCAGTGCTTCAGATATCCGTTTTAGCTGAGTTCGACGGTCTGATAAAATCATGTCATGAACTGCATCGATATTTACGGAGATTGACTCAGAAACTGGCCTTCGGTCATCATCTCTTTTGAAGCTTGCAGTCAAATTTTTCACTGTCGCTTAAGAAGGTCATTGATCTTCAAGGGTATTAAGCATTTCTTCCGAAATCTGCTTACCCCTTAACCCTTTTAAATACAGGTACTCGATACTCCAATTTTTCGATTTTTAGAATTTCGGTGGACATCTTATTTCTCTAACTCTGGTTTACTTTTTTGTCAAACTTTAGGTACACTGACACTTCTAATAAGTTATTATTCGTTGTTATGGTATCGCAATATTTTGTTTATGCATGGAACTGGTCTAGGCTAATTAGAGATCAATACATCCACTTATAACATTTTCGCTTCGAAAATATTTATTGTTCGAATATTCAGAGGAACTGTAAAAAATGTTTATCTCATTCGGCATCACAGTGGTATTGAAAATAATTTGAAGATTTATGGCCGTGCAATTCTATTATTACGTCTGTTAAATTTTCGTTTAAAGAGCTTGCATTCCATGCATTCCTCAAATCAGATGGAAACTCCACTCGTGGATTTCAACGACTAGAATATTTTCTCAAGTTGTGAAAATTTTACGGTGAATCATAGGAGTGTTATCAAGATTTGATAATTACATAAGAAAACGACGAGAACTTTCATCAGATTAAACCTTGGTTAGTGCGATAACTTCTTCCTGATTTGACCAATATACCGATTTGGAAATTCACATCGAGAACATACGATATACAAGGCATCAGACAGAGAATTCTTCCCTACAGTTGCACAGATGAATAGGCGAGATAATGAAGTGCGATAACTGAATGATTCAACTGTCTTACTGCGATAATCTAGTCTCGTCTCTCTCTTATCGCAGTATGGTGGGGAACCCGAACTACACGTATAGAATTTTTAATTTGTCAGGCTGCCCGTAATACTCGATTCAAGTATTTACTGTTGCCTACCATACTAAAAAATTACGCTCCTCTAAACGATAAGAGAGAGACAAGACTAGAATAAAGAAGTAAGACAACTGAACTCAGTGTGTTACAGCAAGTGATTGTCTCGACTATTCATCTGGGCAACTGGACCGAAGAATTCTCTGTCTGATGCATTGTATATCGTATGTTTCAGATGTGAATTTCCAAACCTGTATACGTGAAAGCAATATACTCTAATATCTTTCAGGTTTAAATGTAATTAGAACTAGTCATGTTCGATAACCTCAATAGGGCAGTCCAACGAACTGTCATAATCATCTTTTCAATATGGCTGCTGGAAGCAAAGGAAAAACGAAAGGATTTCATTAATGCATTTGGAAGTGATTTATTAAAATATTCTTATATTCCTAATTATTTTGCTTTTTTCGACCAATTGTGGAAATAGCAGATCGTCGCATAACATAACTGATAGTTAATAGTTGCCCTCAGCAGCCATCTTGAAAAGAAATAGTATTTATTTTATTGTTCAGGTTGGCATCAGGTTGTGTATCATAGATCACTCGACGCGTGGTAGGATAGTTCCCCTGGCCTAGAGATCAACTTATTGTTATTTTCACGAGGTTTCATCAAAGAATCAACAAAACTGGCCGTTCAACGATGAGTACACAAAGACCTAGGTCTTTGCCATCAGTCATTCTCCCACGCCTGTATTTTTTCTCCTCCACTTCACGCCTATTACCTTTAGACGTTTACCATAGGCTCAAGACTCCAGGTTGCGACACACCACCTCATTACAATCGGGCCATTAGCGCATTTTTCGTTTCGTCCAACTATTATAATGGAAGATACCGATCGATTAACCGAAAAAATCGCGTTGCGCTTTGCGGTACAGCATAATCTAGTCGCCTGCGGGCTGTTTCAAAACCAATAACCCTAATCTATAGTTCATAATTCAATTCAAGGTTAGGCATACTATGCGATAAATGAAGTTTCGTCTTGTTGTTTTGCCTTTCGAAGGAGAGGCAGCCATATAATGGAGTCAGCGACAACGCTTAGATTATTTACACCAAGATAGAGCATAGTGAGAGAGAAAACGTGGCCGAAATAAGATAGCAATATGTTTATTATTTTCGTCAAAATCAAAACACATTCCCGCAGCTCCCTATTGGTGGCTTTCTACCACGTGACCTGGACGTGCGAATGAATTTCATTATGGCCGCCTTCTTTGACAGCTGATGCTTAGGTGGAACAAGTTCAAACTTATCGTTTTGAGTTAACCAAGTGATTTTTGTAGTGAAAACGAGGTTGTACAATAATTATTTGCTGTATTAAGCTGAAAAATGGTTAATTCCTGTGTGATATGTAAAAAAAGCACCAGTAAAGACTGCGGGCGATCCATACATCGGTAAGTAAACACAACAAATAATAATTTACCATAGGCGTAGCTAGGAGTACCTAGCTCTCAATATAAGCATATTGTAAACTTATTTTAAAAGCATTTTCTTTTAATAGAATGCCTAGTGATAATGCCAGACGGAAATTATGGATGGATCAATTAAATTTGGGAAATACAAAATTAGCGAAGGAGGTATATGTTTGTTCTGACCATTTTTCTGATGAAGACTTCCTATATAAATCAGCAAAAAGATTTTTGAAAACTGAAGCTATTCCGTCCAGGATTTCGTCATCGATTCATTGGTAAGTCTATTGAATATTATGAGGGTGTTTTATTCAAATTTGATTTGGATAATATGAACATCTAAATATATATATTTTAAAGTTTTTACATCTGAATGTCTTATTTATAGTATAGAGGTATTTATTGGTTTTTTCACTGTAAATGTTTTGTATGACATTTTCATAATATTTTTAGGCCTGATGAAGCAAACGAGAGTTTGCGAAACGTTGCTGAATATACTTTAAGATCTTTTGAGAGTTTGTCCTTATCCCGCAAAATACAGTTATCAATTTATTAATTATTGTGGAGGACACTAATATTTGCATTCTCTAAATATAATATTTCTAATTTCAGTTCCAGTAGCACATCTCCAGATGAAAGGCCTGTGACTCCAGAACCATTAGATACTAATAAGCTAGGTAGTGTCAGGGAATCCTCAAAACTGAGTAATTCTGAACTATCCAGAACTTCAACAGCTAGTGATTTGTCTGCTACACTGACTACTTCAGATTTATCTGCTACATTGACTGCTTCAGATTTATCTGATACATTAACCGCTTCAGATTTATCTGCTTTTTTGACCGATACAGAATCCTCTGGTGCTTTGACAGTTTCAGAATTGTCCGGTACTATGACAGCTTCAGAATCGTCAAGCAACTTGGTATCCTCGGAAGTATTAACAGTAGCACATCCAACTACGTAAGTTTTACTTAATTTTATATTTATAATATTGCAAAATATATTCTGGTTCATTATATAAAACCTTCATTATCTTATTTCAGTTCTGAAGCTAAAAGTTCTGTACCAAGGCCAAGAAAAAGAAAATGTTTTGTTGGTGATGTAACGGATGAAGATTTCAGGACACCAAAACAAGGAAAATTTGCCTTCTCCCTTGCTAAACGAAAAATTGCAGAACAGAAAAAGAGACTGAAAGCATTGAGGATGAAGAACAGAAGACTGCAACAGAAAATTTCAGATATTTCAGGACTACTGAATAATTTGAGGGAAATGAACCTTATATCCGATAATGCTCAAGATTATATAGAGGTAAGTAAGATTCAGCTTTGCATATATGTGTGGAATGTAATTATTTTCAATATTTCAGGCATCGTTACCAGGTCCTAGTAGAGATATGGTAAATAGACTCATAAGGGGATCAAAAAATCAGAAATTTACACCTTCTCTACGAGCATTTGCCCTATCATTACATTTTTACTCGCCTAGGGCCTATAATTATGTTAGGGAAAAATTCAATAATTCACTTCCACACCCAAAGACTATTTCTAAGTGGTATCAGACCATTGATGGAACTCCTGGCTTCACAACTGAAGCCCTCAGTGCATTGAAGAACAAAGTGCAGCAGTCTGCGGGAGAACAAATTTATTGCAATCTGGTGATTGACGAGATGGCTATTAGAAAAAAAATCGAATTCATTGCTGGTAAATTTTATGGATCAATAAGTTTTGGAGAAAAACCTGAAGTGGATACTTTACCAGAAGCTAAGGAAGCACTTGTGTTTTTAGTTACCTGCATCAATGGTCACTGGAAAATTCCAGTAGGCTATTTTTTGATAGATGGATTATCAAGCAGAGAAAGAGCCAATTTGGTAATTAACTGTCTGGAGTTTTTGAATGAAGTAAATTTGAGAATAACTTCTGTTACTTTTGATGGAGCAGCTTCGAATTTGAATATGGCGAGTCATTTGGGTGCTGATTTTTCGAATCCTCAATCATTGAAGACTCACTTCGAACATCCAGTCACCAAAGAGAAGGTATTAATTTTTCTTGACCCTTGTCACATGCTCAAACTCTTGAGAAATTGTTTAGGAGACAGTAAGATTTTGAAAACAAAAAATGATAAATTAATCAAATGGACCTATCTTGAAGAACTTGTGAATCTTCAAGACATAGAAGGATTGAATGCAGCAACGAAGATAAGAAAACGTCATTTACATTTTGTGAAAGAAAAAATGAGAGTGAAGATTGCTGCGCAGACATTCAGCAGGAGTGTGTCGGATGCTCTTAAATTCCTTGAGTTTGATTTGAAATTGACAAATTTTAAAGGTGCTGAAGAGACTGCAAATTTCTGTCTCTTAGTTAATGATTTATTTGACATCTTGAACTCAAGAAATAAATTCTCTCCATATACATATAAGAGGGCATTGTCTTTCGAAAACATTGATTTATACGTGGAAAGGTTTTCTGAAGCAAAAGAATACTTCATGGAACTGACTCTGAATGGAACACCAGTATTATCTTCAAGAAGGAAAACAGGGTTTCTAGGGTTTTTAATATGTATGGAGAGTCTTGAGGAAATATTTAGAATGTATGTGGTGTCAAAAAAATTAGACTTTTTATTGACCTATAAGTTCTCTCAAGACCATCTGGAGGTATTTTTTGGTGCTATCAGGAGTCTGAATGGATACAACAACAATCCCACAGCCAGACAATTTCAGTCAGCATATAAAAAGTTGTTGATAGCAAGGGAAGTGAGAGGTGCTGATTCTGGAAATGTTGTTAATTTGGACAATACATCAATTCTTCATGTTTCGTCATATAAAAAAATAACAATAAATGATCATAAGGAGGACTTGGAGGAGACTGAAGAGTATAAAAATTTGTGTGCAGCGTTAAATGATCATGATTACTTTGGCTCTTCAGGATGGCAATTATCTTCATATATACAGGATGTTTTAATTTATATAGCAGGATTCGTTGTCAAGTCATTGAAAAAATGTATCACTTGCTCAAAATGTCTTGATATGTTGGAGACTTGTGAAACATATTCATTTCTACAGAAAAGAAAAACGTATGGCAATTTATTCAAGGCATCCAAATTTGTCATTAAGATATGCACACAAGCAGAAAAAACAATAAGATATATGATTTCTAACAACCCTAATATTTTGAGTACAAAATCTGAAAATTTAATCAATAAGTTGATTCATAATTGTATTGTCTGTTTACCAGATGATGTTTTAAATGCATTTGGCAATCATGTATTTGATGAAGGGTTTCTAGAAAGTCATGAATTGCCTTTGATAAAACTGATATTGAAAAGATATTTCACTATAAGAATTCACCACGAGACAAGAAAAATGAGCGATCAAGTGGTGAATCGAGTAAGAAGCATGCTCACACATCTGATTTTGTATCAGAATCAATAAGTTTTTTTTTATCTTTACAATTGTTAGTTTTAAGTTTTAGGGTGATCAGGGTGTATAAAACACTCTTTTTTGATCGTGTACTTTTCGATCCTGTTTGGATTCAATTACCAAGGACAATAGCAGTAGTAGATTCTTAGTTATTTTATTATAAACATTTCTGAAGAATCGATTATCAGTATATTTTAGTTACCTATCGTATTTCTTCAAATCATTATTGTAAAAATCATTTATTTTATGTTACATGTTATTTTTTATGGAAGTTATTAATACATCCTTGCTTGATAATCAATCCTGATTATGCAGGCTTTCAAGTTTCAATTGCTATTCCACTTTAAATACTGATGCCCCGTCCATTCCATTGCAAAACTAACAAAATTCCAATCATCTATCTTATATAGTGGAACAAAACTATACATTCATACTATCATTTGCCTTCAAAGGTGCAGGTAATGGATGGACAAGGTTTCAGTAAGTAAGTAAGGCCTATTACAGCATTAATGAGATCTGATATGATTATACTTCACACTTGATGTAAAACTGACCTATCTAATACATTTTCATGTCGAACTGGATCAATAAATTTATTGTTATTTTTGTTATTCAATTTAACATAGTATTCAGGTGTAATATCCTTAAATTTCAAACCTTTGCAGTCAAATGAGCTCCATTTGTAATAACATGGTGGTCCCCAATAAAAATCTGGACTCAACTCAGAACAAGATATCAAGCTGTGTTAAAATCCAAATTTAGATACAGCATCGTCTTGTATGGTAATAACGTACCATGCAGCCTTACTGAAAAGTGACCTGAATAGATGTATTCGATATAATAGGATTGTTAATAAGATCATTGATAATGATATAACATTCAATTGTATAGGTATTTGTAATTATTAAAACCAGAACAACAATATTTGAATATCATATTTGCTATTTCAAATCTCTTTTCATATTGAATTTTTTTTCGAATCGAAAATATGCCCGCACTATAAAAATTCTGCGTATAACAATGATTTAGAATAAGATGAAAACATCGGGAAGGTCAACAAAATTCATAAAAATAATGACATTAATTATGCATCCAATGAAATAATAATTAAAGATTCGATAACCTTTGAAGGATTTATTTCTATTCTTAACAAATTTTTAGATCCACGCCACTGACTTCTATTTACGACAACACACTTTGTTTGTAAACAAACAGTGTTTATTATGGGAACAAAACATTCAGTTCATCTAGTAAGGGATTGCTCCATCTTGGTGTAAATAATCTAAGGACAACGTTGTTTATAAAGATGTCGATTGTTATTGTTCATTGTCCAGTCCTAGATGAAAGACGTGATAAAGGTATTGAATCGTTGGTAGAAGTCGCGATTCGATTGAAAATGCTGTTGCGTAAAGAGTATCGGTTGGTTGTAAATGGTGTTTCAATTCGATGTCAATAAAGCATAGTTTTCTGTAGAGACATATCGTCGGCTTAATATGCAAATCACATAAGTCCATTTTGGGCAAATTTGAAAATGTGAGTTATGTCAAGGAGTTTCATGGCACCTGTGCATAAATTCACACAAATCCAAAAAATCTTCTAGCTGACGAAACCCGCAACAACGTTATCTAAGAATATAAAAGAATTACCTAAGCACATCCACAAATTTACAGTTTTTTTTTCCTCTCCTGTAAACTTTGTGTTTTGGGACTTATGTGATTTGCATATTAAGGCGACGATATGCAAAATTCATCAATTTAGACAATATACATTTTCGATGGCTTTGCTGGCATAATCGTTCCCTTTTGACGAAATATCATGTGGTTATTGAATGAATGTGATTTGTTTCATTGATACAGCATCTAATTTCGACTTTCAATGCTCCCATTTGGTTGCATTCGGCTGCATTATAGTCAGAAGACGAAAGGCGGTAAACCGAGGGGTCTATCACTGGCAGTTTTTTGTACACTAAAATTCCAATTTGATAAATAATTCCACTAAATTCACACAAATTCTTTTCAATTCCGCATAATTCCATTCAGTTCCTCACAATTCCGTGAAATTTCCCATAATTCCATTAAATTCCCCATAATTCCGTTAAATTCATCTTAATTCCGTTGAATTCTCTACAATTCCGTTCAATTCCTCACAATTCTGTTCAATTCTGCGCATTTTCAATTCCATTCAATGCTAACAGAATACCGTTCAATTCCATTGAAATGCCATTCAATTCTTCTCAATTCCAAACAATTCCGTTATAATGCCGTCAAATTCCATGCAATTCCATCAAATTTCATGCAATTCCATCTAATTCCGTGTAATTCATTCTCAATTCCAGCATTTTGTACACTAAAATTCCGCAGTGATAGACCCCTCGGGGTCTATCAATGGCAGTTTTTGTACACTAAAATTCCAATTTGATAAATGATTCCAGTAAATTCACAAAAATTCTTTTCAATTCCGCATAATTCCATTCAGTTCCTCACAATTCCGTAAAATTCCCCATAATTCCATTAAATTCCCCATAATTCCGTTAAATTCATCATAATTCCGTTAAATTCTCTACAATTCCGTTCAATTCCTCACAATTCTGTTCAATTCTGCGCATTTTCAATTCCATTCAATGCTAACAGAATACCGTTCAATTCCATTCAATTCTTCTCAATTCCAAAAAATTCCGTCAAATTCCATGCAATTCCATCAAATTCCATGCAATTCCATCTAATTCCGTGTAATTCATTCCCAATTCCAGCATTTTGTACACTAAAATTCCGCAGTGATAGACCTCTCGCGGTAAGCGCAATAGCGTGTGAGGGCCAAGGAACAAACTCGCTGTTCATGGTCTACTGGTAGAAGCTGTTGAGTCCGTTGAATTTGGCACCCTTATCTATATTTCATAATTCAGATTCAAGGTTAGGCATACTATGCGATAAATGAAGTTTCGTCTTGTTGTTTTGCCTTTCGAAGGAGAGGCAGCCATATAATGGAGTCAGGCGACAACGTTGTTTATAAAGATGTCGATTGTTATTGTTCATTGTCCAGTCCTAGATGAAAGACGTGATAAAGGTATTGAATCGTTGGTAGAAGTCGCGATTCGATTGAAAATGCTGTTGCGTAAAGAGTATCGGTTGGTTGTAAATGGTGTTTCAATTCGATGTTCAATAAAGCATAGTTTTCTGTAGAGACATATGCAAAATTCATCAATTTAGACAATATACATTTTCGATTTATGTACAACAAAGCCATGGCTTTGCTGGCATAATCGTTCCCTTTTGACGAAATATCATGTGGTTATTGAATGAATGTGATTTGTTTCATTGATACAGCATCTAATTTCGACTTTCAATGCTCCCATTTGGTTGCATTCTGCTGCATTATAGTCAGAAGACAAAAGGCGGTAAACGCAATAGCGTGAGGGCCAAGGAACAAACTCGCTGTTCATGGTCTACTGGTAGAAGCTGTTGAGTCCGTTGAATTTGGCACCCTTATCTATATTTCATAATTCAGATTCAAGGTTAGGCATACTATGCGATAAATGAAATTTCGTCCTGTTGTTTTGCCTTTCGAAGGAAGGCAGCCATATAATGGAGTCAGGCGACAACGTTGTTTATAAAGATGTCGATTTTTATTGTTCATTGTCCAGTCCTAGATGAAAGACGTGATGAAGGTATTGAATCGTTGGTAGAAGTCGCCATTTGATTCAGAATGAAGATGCCTCAGGAGTATCGGTTGGTTGTAAAGGGTGTTTCAACAAGAGCGCAATATTTCAGTTTCGAATAAAACATGGTTTTCTGTAGAATGCGTTGAAATATTCATTGATTCAGAAAATATTCATTTGGGAATTTTGTAAGCATGGAAGGAAGTCTTTGTTGACGTACCTATGTGTATTTTTCCGACGAGATTTTCATTAACGTCGTTAAATTCATGTGGTGGTATTTCATTGATTTCGGCTTCCAATGCCAATGGGGAGAGCCGAAACACCATAAAGCAACTGCCGATAAACTGACTCTACTATAAGTGCCAGGGCACTGTGGTGTTGAAGGAAATTAAAAAGTAGATGGACGTACAAAAAGTGCATCGTGTTTAACACCTGATGGACCTGAGCCTTTTGTGGGCTTGGAAAAAACTACTAAGAGGCAGCGGTTTAGCGATGAGAGTTGAATAACAGAATAACTCTCTGGAGAAACACCCCTGGACCTACTGAGACCAAAAAAATTCGTGAAAATTTCACCTACCTATACCAGAAACCTCCTGAAGCTTTCACGAGCCGAGCATTGGGTGACGCTGGGACTGGTGCCGTATTCTCGACAAGTGATCTTTCAAAGCGAATACGAAATTCATTGTGCGGTGTCCATTTCTGCAGGTGAAAGAGGGGCTCGCGCAATAAAGTTCGTAAACGCTTTGAAATATCACTTGTCCAGAATACGGGGCCAGGTGACGAGGCACTGTCGCTGTCGGTACAAATGAAATGGCATAATATGGGAAACTCAACAGATGAGATTTGCAGGTTCTGTGGATCAGGAGCGTGAACATGGAATGGAAGTGTCCAAAGTTGGCCGGCCTTAGAACAATGCATATGGGGAAAGTGGCCTGGATATACAAGAGGTAACGACCAAGGCTCCTAAGGAGGTTATCGGTTTTATCAACGCCATTGACGGCCACCGTGGGTTTCCCCCACGACCTTATTTATAATAATAATAATAAAACCAAAAATAATGGTTGTAGAGCAAAATCTGTAACAGATAACCCCAAAGCCAGACGTCTGAGGTCGTTAAATCGCAAAAGCTTAGACGCCAATTCTGGTCACCAAATCAATACATGACACCACCGCAAACTCGCTGTTCATGGTTTAATGGCTGATGTTGAATTATTATATTATGACTACTAATACTGACAATTGAACTTTCACCAGTTCGATAACAATTTTTGACGATCAGGATGTGTTGTTCATTCATTCATCTCTTTATTGTGCTCGGCTCTAGGTCATGTAACAGATCTGGGCATCTACCCTTTTTCATTACATATATCTCAATCATATATTTATGGACAAACTTGGGACATACACAAACATCCACACCCGCACCGGGATTCGAACCTAGTACTTGTAGGCGCACGCCTTACCCTTACAGCCACCGAGGCGGTATGGATGTGTTGTTCTAGTCCCATCTGTCAACTTTCGACTTGTCACGTCATAATCATGTGACATTATTACTGTTAAACATGACGCGCAATACAAACTTTCGCTTTCATTGGACCACCTTTGAGAAAGAATGGTCAAACTTATAACTATCGTCGCTATGGTGGTTTTGTAAGTTACGGAGATGTTCCAGGGAAATAATGGTGGTTTCATTGCTTTGCTTTTATGTCATCATGGTGGCAAATTTGATACTCTGAAATTAATCAACTTCCTTTTCCTGCCATCAGGGTGTGCTGGGCAAGAATACCTGACAACAGAATTTGAATTTTATCATTCTAGTGTCGAACTATTTTCTTTGATATAACCTGAAACTATTTCAGCGACATTGATTTTATTTTTTCATGTTCAATGAAAAAACGTTACAATCACTCTACATGACTAATCGAAATATTGAAAACTCTCACTTGATCCATCGTCTGTCCGTCACCACAAAGGTGTTGCAACACGACTTGTAATAGCCGAAATTAGTGCATCTCCACGCAGAAACAACAGCAATTACCCGATGATTATTATAATTCAGCACAGATCCTGTCCTAAGCCGGTCTTGCCAACACACAAACTCCCAATAATTTGCTCCCATTGTCTTTTCAGCGCGGTGGCGTAGACACCACAAGATTTACAACTCGAAATTCCTCAGGTATGTCAAGGCTAGACGCGGATCTGTTTGCCCATTTCATTAACAGATCTGTATCTCTATGAACTGACCACACCGGACTATGCACTGAGCCTGGGAACCGACCATTGACTCGAGTATTTCGTGTGGAAAACGCTGTTTTGTGTCCACTTGTGATTAGTTAGTTATGCAGTGATGTCTTTGACGTGTCGCGTGCAGTATCTGAATGATGTCGACCCGTTTTCGTACAGTTCGAATTTTCCGGATCCTGCCAGGCCGCCTCTGCATACCTTCAGCGTGAATTTGCCGCTGATCAATCAGCTTGCTGCGATCCACAGGTTGCTGAAGTCTCCGCATAGGGTAAGTTCTATATTTTTCAGTTACTTCAAGGGAATATAGTGCGGTTACGATCAATTTTCACTGTATACCAACTCATGCAGCCAGTTTGTCAACAGTCAGAGCATTCGACATAGCTATTGCAAACAAACAAGGAATAAAATGACAGAACTCGAGTAATTTGGCTAATTGAAAGTCTTAAAATACAGGAGATCGGAGAAAGCTTTGATGTGAGTCGGAAGTTTTTTTGCGCTCGGACATAATGAAATTTGAAGAGAAGAGTGAAATTCATGAACGAATAAAATGAAACAAAACTTGTATGACACTGTTTACAGTTGAAATTGATTTTGTTTATGTCAGGAACATGAACGTCCTAGAAAATTGTCATGGAGAGTTTATTCAGTTGTTGCGTGGATCGTATTTCTAAATTTGAAAATGTTATTTAAATCATTATTCCGATCACAACAGTATCCAGAAGATTTCTAGTGTCACTGTCATTAGGCCACAAAGTTGAACAATTAATACTTTTCATTCGAGAGATGCTCACGAAATTGAAAAAGGCTTTGCATATTCATTAAGCACTCAGTTAAAAATAGCTTGAATGGGGAGATTCAAACCTTCGAAAGACAGAGGTAAAAGGGGTTGAGTGATACTTCATTTGAGAGGTCTTGAAACCCTTTTTACAAACGGTTTGTGAAAAACCTAATCTTAATGAACCGCCAAAAACCATTTTTGAGCGCTCGTTCTACTTGAACGAGTGCTAGTCGTTTTGGCCAAATGTCTGTAATTTTCTAATTTTGAACTGAAAATCTCCAACGATAAGTTTAAACTTCCTGATGACGAATTCGTACCGTAAAACGGGGCACTTGGTCACTCTTTTTCAGACTTTTTTGAAAATATCTTCATTATATTTTGACGCATGTGGACCAAATTTTTTCCCCAAACCTACTTCAACTTAATGAAAGAGCTGAAGTTCGTAAAAAGTAATGTTTTTGTTTAATATAAAAGAAAAAATATATGTGGGGTGTCCAAGTTACCCCGGGTTTGGGGCAACTTGGACACTTTTGCTTATTTCAATGAAATGAACGTTTTTAATGGTTCGCATGACCAAGTTACCCGAAGAATCTTACGACCCAAAGTTGTCCGAGGTACCTGATACGTTTGCGCAGCTAATTTTTTCGACATCCCCTCCTTAACAGCTTGTACGGCTTTTTGCATGTTCTCTTCTACTCTTCTGAGTAGTCTTGGTAGGGCTTCGCCCCGGGTGTTCTCTGATAGTTTCTCACCATTTTTAGCTACTAGTTACCTGGAATAAAAGATGGTCACCTGAAAATCCAACTAAAAAAGAACAGGAGGAAAAGTATTAACCGAAACAAAAATTAAATCATAGGTGACCAAGTTACCCCGGGGTGGCCAAGTTACCCCATATACCGGTAGTCAAATTCAATTTTGTCTGTCCGTCCTCCTTTAGCTCGATAACTTCCGAAGGGATTGTCCTAGAGAATTGAGATTTTCAGGGTGAGTTCGGTACCCAAATGCCTCCGTTAGGTTCTTCAACCAGCTGAATCGTACAGGGTGTTCCATAAAATATGGCCATTCAAAATTTCAGTTCCTCAATATCTCAGAAAAAAACGAAAAGAATTGAAATGAAATGTTGCGGCCACATGCAAGATGTTCATACTCATGCAAAATTTTACTGCCATAGCGTTCAGAGAGCCATAGAAAATTTAATTGAAATATTGAAAAAAGAACTCAATACCTTTATAAATAGATATCCGATTAGAGAGATTAGACTTGTATACTGAATTATCTTGCAAAATTTTGTGGCCATAGAATGACATATGATGAAATGACATGAACAGTGATCACAACTGCTTGTAAGTTTTTATTTTTCCGGGAAAAGTATCGACTGTATCGAAATTCTGCAGGAGACTTTTCTTCTCCAGAATTGAATAGGAAACTATAAAAGAATATTATTTTTCGGAAATCTATTCCACGAAAACAATTTTCGAACGAAAATCATACGGAGTTGTTATTTTTAAATTTTAACCCCTAATAATAAAGTTATGAGATCTAAGAAATTTGTGTGAGTAACATCTACTTAGTGCTTCTTATTATGTATAGTTTTATGACTTAGTGTTTTTAAGAAGTCATAAACAAATTTAAATACTGTGAACTCGTGATCGCCTTCCAAAGGCTGTATCTTGAAAGGGGGGTCGATTAAAAAAAAATATATGAACTACCCCTGCTCATATTCATGGAGGAATCATCTCCCGAAATCCCTCGCATTTGTTTGCACAAAACACACCCTGTATAGGAAGAAATACAACCAGTTTTGAGCTTTAGAACTAATTGTTTCAAGCAGAGTGAGTTTCTGAATCTGAAACCAACAAAATCAATCATTTTGCGCTGCAATCAAGTTGTCAATGAAGCATCAGACCAAGCCGACAAAAAACTGCAAGACTACTTATCACATTTGACAGGACGGTTTGAATGGAAGCTAGCGTTACTTTGTGACACTTCCGTCGTAGACTCGTTGTTCCTCATAAAACTACAGGTTGATTTTCATCAATTGTACGCAAGATCAAGGCTCTCCCACGCTGCTTCGAACCATTGCTGTAGGAAATAAACAGTGCCGATAATTAATAATCCACCATTGTTCATTTGTGGCTCGTGAATGGTCGGGAGGATATTAACTGGCAACGCTACTTTTATAAATTACGACATTGCTTTTGCCATCAGTACTCAGCGGAGTCAATGACTGCGTTTATGGCATATATTGTGTTGCAAAAAATATGGCCGCTTTGGTTTTATATTCCCTATGTCTGAAAATATTCATGTATTGAACGAACGTTACTTCAGCCGTAGTTACTTTCTTGTATGTGAAGGGTTAATGACAGGTTGTACATAGAATATCATTTCGTAGTTAATAAAGCGTTTTCCAATAAGAGGTGTTATTTTGATAAAACAAAGAAAAATGCCATTATTTCATTATAACGAAGAAGCTAGCCGTTAATAGTGGAAAATAACATCAGGCAAATGACAACACGACCATGCTTACAGGACCATATCCTTTTAAATTTCCATAACCAATCGGAAAGTGGCTGCCCTATGTCCTCGATAGCCTCACGAATTCCATCTTTGAGGTCTTGAATCGACGCTGTTCTATTGGCGTAGACCTTCTCTTTCACGTGGCCCCAAAGGAAGAAGTCGCAAGGTGTTAAATCACAAGATCTCGGTGGCCAATTGTGATCACCTCTTCGAGAGATAACACGGTCCGGAAACTTTTCCCGCAAAAGATCTATGGTTTCGTTGCTTGTGTGGCACGTAGCGCCGTCTTGTTGAAAGTAAACGTTGTCCAGATCAATACTATCCAATTTCGGCCATAAAAAATCATCAATCATCTCTCGATAGCGCAATCCATCCACCGTAACTGTTGCTTCCTTCTGTGGAAGTGAGCTGGGTGTAATAATAATAATAATAGCACCTAGTACATCAAAATTTGGATTATCGTTTTCTGAATACGACCAAGCGTGCAAAAGCATCTGACTTCACGTCAGGACATTCTTTAGATTTTTAGCGTTGGAAATGAATAATAAGGGAGAAAGTGTAGCAAATCTTGACTTCAGTTATATAAGTCATTGTTTATTGTTTACACCATAAAAACGTATTCTTATTTGAATTATCACTATCATTTTCAGAGTTCTTGGGGCCGATTGCACCGTTATCGTTTTAATCCTCCGTTAATTAAGCCTTCCTGGTCCTTTGTGACTTTGCGCAAAAAAAAATTGTAAATCTAAACTACTACTGGCGATAGGTGAAAATAAATTATTCGTAGAGGATCCACAATAAAAAATCAGCATAAGTATCTTATGAAAAACTAATTGCGTATCGGTTTTGCCTTCGAACTAATAAATGAAATGAACGGTGTAGCTGAAGCGGAAAAAATTAAAAGTTTTTTTTATTATATCAGCTTTAGCGACCTGGGTCATTTAATTCACTAAATCGGAAGCGTAGAAAACGAACACGCAATAAGTTTTTCCATAGAATAATTATTTTTCCGAATAATCGACTTTTTGTGGAATAATCCGGTAAAATTGGTCGTCCTATGAATTTTTACGAAGGTGAATTCATCTGAATTTTGAAAGTGATTGGATCTAGGATGAATACGCCTCGGAAATCCATAATTGATGATTTCCAAAATAACCATATCATCTTCTAAGAAAGTTTTGTCTTCTATTTCAATTATAACAAAAATAACAATGAAAGCAAATGAAATAACGAGTAAAAAGACTGCAGGAATTATGAATCAAAACTATCAAACGTATATGAAACTGAAAACGTTTTAATGTTATTAGGTTAACGGCTTGTTTAAGCCACCGATTTTGACAGATTAAATATACCTTTTCAATAGGCCATAACGGAGGATTATAGCACGGCGCAAGACAAGATCGTGCCCTAACTGTGGAGTAAGAGTTAAACCTTCATTGAATTGTACGGTGCAATCGTCCCTTAATCAATTATATCACACTGTTCTCCTAGAAACAAGCTCGCTGAAATACATTGAATAAGTGATCAAATGAAGAGCAACATCTTTTCGTTCATACTCTATACAGTCAATTCCGATTGCGATCATCAAAACTGCCCAAGCAATAAAAATTTAACACGAACTTAAACGGAGTCAACATCGTACCTAGCTCGGGTACTTCCCATACATTCTTTATGCTCATGGCTCTTGATGGCCTCGGGTCGCACTAGAATGATGGTGAACAGTAAGTTGCTAAGTTATATCTGCTGGCAATTTTTATTCTGCCTCACCGGGTAACGCTTTGATTCGCAAAAATGTGCGTTCACCTCGAGCGATCAACTCCTCACAATGTTTTGTACATTTTACATACGCACTTGAGTTCGAACTAAGAGGTAAATAGGATTTTATCGACATGCGAGGTCCAGGAGGAATTCCAGCTCTTCCTTTCTTATCAATAAATTATTATGACTATGAAGGTGACTCGCAAGTTCTGTACACAGTGGTCAAATTCGACACTTTTGAATGGAGAGTCCTATTTGTAACTAGGATAGACAAAAACTGAAGTCGGTGTCTGAGAACCAATTTTTCGTAAAACTCAATGATGAAATACGCACGTAGATATCCATTATCGTTTCATGATTACCGGGTATTTCCAGAAATTGTGCATTTTCGAAAGAAAACTGTAACTTTTCTTCTGAAGAATTACATTACATTGTATTACTTCAAGAACTTATAATAGTAAATCCAATGACGTTAATTTTTAATTAATATATTTCAACGATATTTCAGAATCTATTTGGAAAATTTGTAGATACAGAAAAACATTTATAAAAATTGTGAAACGGTAGAGGTCGTCGTACCTCAATAAAAGTCTTGCCCATCAAAGCTTTTCATACATCAGGCGTAGAGATCGTTCATAAGAAATGTTGATTTGGTTCGTGAAATGTCGCTGTAGACCCTGAAATGTCTATTAGACGACGTTCACAACATGGCGTTTTTTGCACAAGGATTCAGTTCTGAAGGAAATAAGTTTCAAATAAGTAATATAAGAGCTAAAGCCATTCATTGGGACAAGAATCTTCTAGCTAGACGAATAATTTTGAGAAACGGTGCGCTGTCATATTGGCCACCAATATCATGTGATTCGACACCGTTGGACCATTTTCTTTGAGTTTATGTGAAAAGCCAGGTCTAAAAAAATAATCCACAATCGATTCCTGAACCGAAGGATGAAATTATTCGTGTCATCGGTGAGATCGAGAATCAATTATGTCAAAATATCTGTAGATTTACAAGAGAAAGCCATTTGACAGCTATTATTTTGGTACATAAATATTATAACTGATATTTCAATTACCCATGAAAATGAATGCAAATTATGAGTGTTATTTATTCTTGAAAGAGCGCTCAATGTTGAACATCTTTCAGATTTAGAATATTTCGATATGACAGGAAACTTCTTGAAAATTTCAGCCAAAATTTGAGGAGACTATAAATTGTTTTTTTTTCCAAGTATTGCTGACGGTTTCTGATTCGATTCCTGATGTTCTTGATAGAATATACAAATAAAGGAACACTTGGAGGCAACCACAAACATATAATGTTGGATTGGAGACGAGATGGCACACCAGAAAACTACTAAGAAGATATTACCACCTTGAATTTTATTGGTGGTCGCGGTTAATAATTTACTATGTGGATATTCTAACAGAAAAGCACTTTGGAAGGATTTGTGGATGAATTCCATTACGTATCTACATCTCAATTTCAGATGTGTGGCCTGCGAAAAGATCACGTTGAGTTCTTTGGTATCAATACCATACTATGTGTTGTGTAAAAACCCGAGTGAAACCGCTCATACAAGTGTAATACAACAAAAGATTCTGTGAAGTGCATATCTACGATGGCGTTTTTGTATATATTGCGGTTTTCATTCATGTTAGATTTATTGCATATTTGTTAACGGAATATTTGAAAACATGGTCTCAAACTGTTAGATTAGATTGCAGATTGAACTATGAGAAAAACCATGGGAAAATCTCAAAATAGAACAAAGACTTGATATCTTTCGGTTCGCTTCAGGTTTTTGTTATGAATTTGTTATGTCGAAAATCATATGAATTCGATGAGGCTAGAATACTATAAGAGGTAAATTTTGGGCAAGTTTTTCGCTTCACAATTCCGCAAAAAAAAAACTCAATGAAATGTTCGATATACAGAGTGGGCGAAATTTGTTGTCCACTGGGGGGATCTCGAGAACCATTTTTTTTCCTCCCTAATTCGAATATGAAAACAGATCCAGCCAATCTTCATGATGAAAATTGAGAAATTGTCAGTTTCAAAGTGCTGAACAACTAGCTGGTTTGAACTCGTATTCGAAATGCATTTGTAATGTACAAATGCATTTATACTTTATATGTACTTTTTTAAGGAGTAATTCATATATGATATAAATATGATTTTTAAGTTCAGCCATTTTAAATGTATAATTAATACATTTCTTGATATCTCAAACATAAGCTATAGTCGGAAGTGCTATTTTCGACTACAACTTTCTTGCCGATTTCAAAAATGTATCACAGGTTACTATTGGCCATATTACACGAGAAAAAATTTAATACTTTTTCTTGCTATGGCTCTCTCATTTGTGTTTTTCGCGTAAATCCTTGTTTGATATTAAGAAAAGAAATAAATACCGAATAATTTCTATACGAACTAGGTATAGTGGCCTCGAGGGTAGCTTTTGATTTAAGTGAAGATGTTTCATGAATCAGCTGATATTTCTTCGTCGATTTGAGAATATAAATCGGATAATTGGCATTCGACTCACGTTTAAATTAATGCAAAAACGATAATTTATCAAAAATATTCTTCACTGATGAATTATCATTCACGAAGTACGAAATTCAGGCCAAGGAACCGAATCCCAAGAAGTACAACCGAGTCATATGAGACTGAAACAAAGATCTAGAAGAATGAGTAAGTAGAGTCATTACGTAACGCCCTATATTATTACTGCACTGTCGCTATCGATTGTTCTACTTTCTCGGATTTGAATGATACCATATTCTCACGCAGTCTTGAGGCGAGCATATCGATTACTCAAAAAAACTAGATTAGGCGACCCGAGCTCGCGAACTTTGGTTATATTAGATGCGGACGAAACCAAGATGATTTGTACGAGATGCAGGTAGACATGCGGTGAAGTCGTGGTGAAACTCTTTGATCAACAGGAGATATAAATGGCGCATTCGCAAGCCTTTGTCAGAAAAAAACCATTTTCAGAGAGTTACGAAAGTTGCTTTCTTGAGAGTTGTAAGTTATAAGTGTTTTTCTGACGACAGCTGGCCAATGCTTTTCGAAACGTTGATTACAAGAAGCAAAAATGATGGAAATAGCCTAAATATTATTGCAATAATAGGTATGTCATTTTTTGTTGCTCCGCTCAGCCTAAATTCAAATTAAGGGAATGATGATGGGCGCTCAACGCGCGTTAGGTTTTTGTTTAGTGTTCAGATGGCGAGCGCTTGGCTGGCGTTAAACGTGCGTTTTGTCGCAGCTGTCTTATCAGTTGTACTTGTATTCCATTGCGGACAACTCCCTATACAAACAAACAAAAAACATTATAAATTTTTGATAGGAATCCAGAGGCTCACTCTAATTTTTGCTGGGGGCTTTCCTTCCGGATTAATAACATGCATTCTCATTTAAAATGATCACCGTTTTTTTCTCGTTTCGAAAATACGTATCTATGTTATATGGCCAGGGTCACTTTTTATGGCTTATGCTTTACAAAATGGTATAACATCATTCATCACTGCCTAAAATTTTTAAAAATAACAACCCCTTATGATATTTCTTCAAAAATTGTTTTCGTGGGATGAATTTTCAATAATAAAATTCTCTTATAGTTTCCCATTCAATTCTGGAGAAAAAAATATCTTGCAAAATTTCGATACAGTCGATACTTTTTTGGAAAAAATGAAACTTACAAGCAGCTATGATCACTGTTCTTTCCATTTCATCGTATGTTCCATAGAATGAATATCCTAAGATATTGCTAAGAAATAGAATGAACTGTGATCGTAACTGCTTGTAAGTGTTTATTTTTTCGAGAAGAGTATCGACTGTATCGAAATTTTGCAAGAGACTTTTTTCTCCAGAATTGAATGGTAAACCATAAGAAAATTTTATTTTTCGAAAATCTATCCCACGAAAACAATTTTTGTACGAAAATCATGGGGGATTGTCATTTTCAACCCCTAATAATGAAGTTAGGAGTGTAACGTGGTTTTCTCGGCGAAACTTACCTCGAGCACCAGCTATTCTTTTTTCTAATAAGGGAGAATAGCAAACCTACCAGGGCAGCTGCTAGTCAGAGACAGAGTTCTTCGTTATCTAAGATATTAGCGATAACAGAGAAAATCAGAAATAGAGTAATTTACACAATTTATTCAGATAGCGAAAATAGTTAACAAAAGTACAGTGATATAAGGCGCTATATGAAATAAATACAAAATAAGAGATTGGTCAGTTTTGTCTGACTGCGAGCACTTTCATAAGAAACAAATATTTTCCCGGTACGAGTCAGCCAGAATAGAAGTAAGTTAAATTTAAATGGTGAATTCAAATATATGAGAATATCAGGAAAACAGGGATAAAGGGGGTCAGGATAAGAGTGCACAACAGTTATATTTGTCCGATATTCTTTCAGTCCTAGAATTCACCACGTTGTCTACCACTTTGCTTGTTTCTCGTATAAACAGGTTGGGTTTGGCCAGGTGAAATTAGAGGGTTGAACAGGATATGTCGAACTTGCTACAGCATTGGTTCGGTTATGCCTTCCGGTCTGACCATGGGTATACACGCCATGAAGGACAGACTAACTACAGGCACTAAGGATCAGGACAGAGCAGGATTGTTATTCGGTTGAACGTACTATAGAATTGGTTTGCATCAGCCTTCCGGTCTGACCATGGGTATACACGCCATGAAGGACAGACTAACTACAGGCACCGGTTGTACGGACAAACGTACTATAGCAGTGGTTCGTTTGGGGCCCTCCGGTCTGACCATGGGTCTACACACCATGAAGGACAGACTAACTACGGGCACCTGGACAAATTAGGAAAGGTATTGTTAAGGAATCTGACGGAACAGCTATTTAGGTAGACTCAACGAGGAATAAAAATAGGACTGCAATAAATCGGCTCGGTACTTACAATTCAATTGCACTAGCACTCACTTTAAAAGGTAGTAAAATGAGAAAATTCGGAAGCTCAGAAAAATTTAGAAACGTTTAGATCAGCAAATAATTCGGAACTAATTACCGATGTAGGGAAACCCCGCCTTTTATAATCTTCCGGAGGGGGGTGGAAAAGGTAGGCGCAGAAACGTTAAATTTGCAGGAGAGTACCTCGGTAAAAACATCTTAAAACTGGCTTATCGTACGTATATGCAAAAAACGGCGTTATCGGCGATCGGCGTTGTTCTTGCGGACGGTTCTACGATGTTTTCTGTATGAAAAACAAAATCAATCGCTAAATGTTCGGTTTTTTCGATTGTTTTTAATTAATTTTGAACGGAATAAAAATTCACGAATTTAAAATGAAAACTCGGATAATTATTTAAAATGAAACCACGGTTTTTCCCGATTGTTGTAAATTAATTCTGAACGGAATAAAAATTCACGAATTCAAAATGAAAACTCGAATAAATTATTAAAATGAAGATCAATTTCTCAGTTATAAAATTGAACTTCATTACAGGAGATCTAAATAAATTGTGTGAATAACATCTACTTAGTGCTTTATATTGAGTAATAGGTTTATGACTCAGTTTGTTTTTAAGAAGCCGTAAAAAAAATTAAAACTCGTCATCACCTTCCGAAGTCTGTATTTTGGAAGGGGGGCAGATTTCGAGAAAAATTTATATGAACTACCCCTGCTTATTCTCATAGAGGAATTATCTCTCAAAGTCTCTCACATCTGTTTAGTGACTTCTGTATATTTAAATAATTGTTTTCTCGAGAAAGAAAAAATTCCATGTTATGAATCAGGATGAAAATCCCCAGCAAAAATAAAATTGAGCCACTGGATTCCTATCAAAAAATGTCTGTATAATATTTTTATTTCAAGTTTATAACTCAAACAGGAACGGAGATAATATCCAAAATTTAAATTGCCCAAATGTCAATTTTGGCTGATAATTCGTAAAAGATGACGCAATGTGACATTCAATTTTCTTATCTCGTAGGTTTAAAAGTAGTTCAGGGATCATCAATTCTGACCACTCTGTACAGCTTTAGCTCAGCGTTCAACGTGCGTTGTGCTCCCATCATCTGAACTCACCCTCAAAAATTATTCGACTAAACTCACTATATCCCGTTTGCTACTGGAGAGGTTTGAGGCTTCAAACGTAATTCGATATAATTATCGAATTACGTTTTCAAAATCTTCTATCACCTTTTTTTAGTTTTTCTCAACTATACCACCTAGGGTATCCCCTGAAAACTCGAACAGACTACTAGATTAATAATTGCGAATAATCGGAATTCCTCCATAATTAAGCTGCATCTGCACATATCTCACAAGGGAAGCATCTCAGCCAGCAACCAACCCATAATTATCATTCAGTCTTTTATCTCACAGGCCAATCAACACCAAGAGCAGACATTATCTCATCATGGCGACGACGTAAGCCATCCGCGATTCCTTCGTTAACAATACGGTTCCGTTGAAATACCTGGACGTTTACCCACACATCATTTGCAAGAATCTCTCACTTTACATATAATGCAGCTTACGGTGGTTAGACCTCACCCACTCTGCCTGTCAGCGTTCGAGTCGAGAAGTATGCGAGGAGCAGAAAAAATCAATCTCAGATCAAGCGCCGTCGAGAGGTTGAAGGAAAAGGATCGTTTTTGCACTCTTGTTTCAGTCAGCTAACATCGGTCTCATTTTCATTATTATTAGAGACCGGATTATATGCAACATAGAAACGTTATTGTTACCTATATGCATGAAAAATACCGGTAATATGGGGTAACTTGGCCACCCCGGGGTAACTGGTCACCTATGATTTAATTTTTGTTTCGGTTAATACTTTTCCTCCTGTTCTTTTTTAGTTGGATTTTCAGGTGCCCATCTTTTATTCCAGGTAACTAGTAACTAAAAATGTTGAGAAACTATCAGAGAACACCCGGGGCAAAGCCCTACCAAGACTACTCAGAAGAGAACATGCAAAAAGCCGTACAAGCTGTTAAGGAGGGGATGTCGAAAAAATTAGCTGCGCAAACGTATCAGGTACTTCGGACAACTTTGGGTCGTAAGATTCTTGGCAAAAATTCTGGAGCAGTGGGCCGCCCAAGAGTCCTTTCATCCGAGGAAGAACGCAGTATATCGGTCTGTTTTTGTCGTTATTTTTGTGTTATTTATGAAATTTTCGAACTGAAATAAGTAGCTGCGGTTTCGTTTTATCAATTTCCAAACGAATTCGGGGTAACTTAGCCATGCGAACCATTAAAAACGTTCATTTCTTTGAAATTAGCAAAAGTGACCAAGTTGCCCCAAACCCGGGGTAACTTGGACACCCCACATATATTTTTTTTTCTTTTATATTGAACAAAAACATTACTTTTTACGAACTTCAGCTCTTTCATTAAGTTGAAGTCGGTTGGGGAAAAAATTTGGTCCACATGCGTCAAAATATAATGAAGATATTTTGAAAAAAGTCTGAAAAGAGTGACCAAGTTGCCCCGTTTTACGGTACTTGAAATATGCACGAAGATAAGCATCAATTAACTCAGCCTTCAGTGGAAGAAGTGTATAGATAGGGTTAGGGTGGGGTAAATTGGTATTCCATTTTTTTAATCTAGAGGAAGGTGAATGACACATTAAGGTGGTCTTTTCAAGAAACTCGAAATGCTGTCTACTGTACTCCTTCTTTTGAAGTTACCTTCATAAATGAGTACACCACTGGCAATATAATGTGATATAATCGATATTTTAGGAGAAAATGATAACTCATTATTGGTCATAATTAGAGCCCGGACTATATGCAACATAAAAACGTTGTTATCTGCATGCAAATATGCAAGAAGAATGTTTGAAATATGCACGAAAATAGGCAGAATATTCACGAAAATATGCAGAATATGCAATATTGAATAATGAAATTTGGGAAATCAAAAAAAAAAGTGATTTTTATTTCGAAATCAACATATCAAACACTCCTAAAAATATGTCTACGGACGTAACTGGGGAGAATTTGAACCCTGGTGCTGTGTTCTCCCTTTAGTTTGAGGTTAAACTTCTGCCGTTCCATCAATAAAACTTTTGATAATAGACAAATCTTGGAAACCTAGATTTCCTTTCAATATAGTTTCAAACTTTTCTTGAATTTTATTTGAATTGCCAATGGGAACGTGAAGTTCATTTGATGTATTATATAGTCCGTTCACGAAAGGTTGAGCCGTCGGTTGGCCATGGAAATTTGACATATTCCACTGTGTATATTAAAATTTTAGGTTATGTTCTTTATTACCTTGTCAGATTGATACGCAGTGTTGTCAATATTGCATAGAGTTCTCTGATAACTCGCAAGCTCGTCGGACGAGGCCGAGTACATTCGCAACGTTGACTTTATTTTACTTTATGACAATAAGTGCTGCCAACTTCAAATAATTAAAGAAACGCCTACTATGTGCTCAACCCTTCGTGAACGGACTATACTCATTATTTGGATACTTTCGTAGCGCGCGGCTACTAATATTGCGTTTCGGAATGCGATAAAATTGAATCGCAAATCTGACAAAGTCACAACGAGAGTCACAATTATTAATAGTATTACTCATAGATCTCATATTTGGTGGATTTTGGTCGGATTCGGCACTTTTATCGCATTTCGGAAGGCAGGGAAGAAACTATGTACCGAAAATATGCATCATAACTGAATCTTAGCTGAAATATGCAAATACCGCTGAAGATGTCTCATCTTCATATGCATATAATCCGGTCTCTGATTATTTTAGACCGTCTCCGTTAAGTATGGAACGAATTCATTTTCACCTAAACAGGCCATTTTAAGAAATAATCCTGAAACACGTCGATTTTTTATTTTAATTTACCGCATTTTAAAAAATAATCTAATATACAGTGTGAATACTTTCGAATAATGATGTCACAGTCATTTTTTAAATGGAACACCCCCATTTTGTCTCAATTTCGGATTACTCTAGCTGAGCTGATTCCAACAATGTATCACATGTTGATTTCAATTGATATAGGGTGCACAAAATACAATATTTTGTGTGCACTCATGAAGTAACGCGTAACATTCTTTATTAGTCAATTAACAATATCATCAAAATACTTTTTTGTCTGCCGGCAATTGGTTTAAATGTAACCCGTGTAGTTTGTTAAATTTTTAGGTTAATAAAATGAGCTGTTTCCGAACATGTTACTCTATGAGCACACACAAAACTATTGTATTTTTGTCCACCCTATACCAATTGGAATCAACATTCGATAGATTTTTGGAATCAGCTCAGCTAGAGTAATCCGAAAATTGAGACAGCATGGGGATCTCCCTATTAACAAAAATGATGATGACGTCAGTACTCGAAAGTAATTCACCCTGCATATTAGATTATTATTTTAAAATACGGTAAATTAAAAAATCGACGTGTTTCAGGATTTATTCTTAGATTGATCTGTTCAGCTAAAAATTAATTGTTCCATGTTCCATACTTTACAGACACAGGGTATATACTATTTGACAAAAAACCTGTAACACTCAGAAGCAGCTTTTTGAAGATTAATTTTTTCGTGCAACATCGATATTATAGCAAGGAGTAAATTATTGAAATTTCAAGAAAAAAACTAAGGGTTAACAATTTTTTCAAATGAATTTGTTAATTATGTGTTCGTCCACCATGGTTTTCTGTACATTCCCTAACACATCTTGGCATTCATACTATGTTTGGAATAGGAAGAACTATCAGGGCCTACGAAATGTACCAAAAAAATTCTGCATGTAGTAATCTCAAACCTTCTCATGACCGTTCCTCATCGACCCAGACAGAAATAGTCATTCTCTATAACCAGTTCTCTTTATGAGACTATCTATGCTTCTTACTAGGCAGTCGATATAATTGACATTGACCTAATCAATTAGTCTGAAGCTGATAAATATAGACATGCATCCTTCACGAAGTGTAAAAACGTCGACTTGAATACTTCTCATGTGTGAAGCCGATATCACTACAAATTCAAAACCTCATTGCACGAATAGCGACAAACCCATTCAATAAATTTATAGGACTGACATCAGTTACATATCCATAATTTATTTTATTTTCCTGATAAATCTGGATTCTCACAAGAATAAACAAGTTCATAATTCATTGGAATATATTTTCTGAGCAAAAGCTTTATTATTCTATATGGCTCAACGTGTTAACATTAAATTGAAATGAACTATATTCTGCACAACGAATTGCTCCAGTTTTCATAGCTTCTATGATGATATGAAATTTTCAGCGTAGATTGAAGACTTGATTAGGAAAATAGAATCTATAAAAGAGTAGAATGAAGCCAATAGGTTCAAGGATATTCCGAGGGATATTCGCATTTGAATATGAACAAGCACGTGAAACAATGAAAAACAGGGGCCTATTGCACCAAAATACTTTACACTTTGCATTCTGAAAAATTTCAAGAGTGAAAATTAATTATATTGCACAACATTTCTCGCAATATTTAATTTCTGCGAGGTGATTCTCACTTTGCACTTGACTTTTCACATTGCACTTTTCAATTATGAATGCGTTACGCGCAATGTATTCATTTGAAAGTGAGAAGTGCAAAGTGAAAAGTTGCAAAGTATTTGGTGCAATAGGCCCCAGGACTTTCCTCAAATTTTCCATAAAAACATTGTACATACCTTATTTTTAGAAATAAATTTCGTGAAATCACCTAGAAATAAAGAATTTCTAAAAAGAAGCACGCAGAATTTTTTTATGAAAAAATGTAATAAACAGAAATACGCGAATGATGATTTGTCAGAAGTGAGCAAGGAACAGATCTACCTCTCAATACTCAATACAATCAATATCTTTGCTAAGATTAGGCAAAATCCAAGATGGCAAACGGCAGAGATTTCTGCATAATAAAGCATTGTGCACAATTCGTTTTCTTCTCTGAAGCGCTCGTTATTCTCCAATAAAATTGCATTAATTCAAATCCGATCACGATGTGAACTATTTCTCGTAGCTGCAATGAACGAGCGAAGTTTTTATGCAACGAATAATAATAAACCATTTTCCAATGTACATAAATAAATGCAATGTCGTTTCCAATGACAATCTAATGACGACGTGAGTGTGCTTTCCGAATCCAAACCAGTAATAATCGCGAGATAATGATATTACAACAATACCCTCCCGCTTATGAAACATTCATCAAGCTGGCTGTGGTAAAAATCGGGGAGGTAGGCATTTGCGGATCTTTTCTAGATAATTCGGCATGCTTTGAAGCTTAAATCTTATTTGCATAGAAACATGACCTTTGGATCTGACCCATTGGAGAAATCATTCGACCAAGAACAGGAAATGGGTACGTAGGTTAAAAGTCTGGGAATTGAAAGGGTACCGAATAAGATTGAGTAACGAGGTTATTCCTGGTTCTTCTCTTTCATCGGAGGTTAAAGTCTAGGAATTGAAAGGGTACTGAATAAGTTAACTAAACGAGGTTTCTTGAAAACTTTTTTTGTGTGTTCACTCCCAAAAATAAAGTTTTCTAGAAATGCAGAATCCTCCCAGATTATGTTTCAATTGATATCTAATGCGGTTATTCCTGGTTTTTTCTTCCATCATACGTAATGGAAATGTGTAGTTTGGAATAAGCCATAAAAATATCTTTGTGCTTTTTGAATGAACTGAAATCTAAGGTCGTTCAAGTTGTTGAAAACTAGGCAGAACGATGAAAAAATTTTGAAGTCATTCGGATTCAATCTATTATTGACTGAAAATGGAAATTCTTCCATCGCAAATACAAAAATTATTATGATATAACAACAATACCGTCCCGCTTATTAAACATTCATCTATGTAGCTGGCTGTGGCAAAAATCTGGAAGGTAGGCTTTTACGGGATCTTATCTAGATAATTCGGCATGCTTTAAAGCTTAAATCTTATTTGCATAGAAACATTACCTTTGGAGCTGACCCATTGGGAGAAATCATTCGACCCAGAACAGGAAATGGGTACGTAGGTTAAAGTCTGGGAATTGAAAGGGTACCGAATAAGATAAAGTAACGAGGTTATTCCTGGTTCTTTCTTTCATCATACATAGGTAATGGTTTGATGTATTTCGGAGGGACTAAGACATCCAGGGTCTCAAAAGTGCTGAAAATTAAACAGAACGATCAACAAAAACAACAACATTTTTATACAAACGAAACATTTTTGATTCATAACACAATATGTTAAGAGCGTAATTAATTAATTAAGCGTATGAGGAAACCTCTAGATTAGAAAAAGGGGCAATATTTCATTTCTTGTTAAAGGTTATGTCTTCAGTTCTTATGTAATTTCCAACTGTAGATTTTCTGCTTAAAACACTTTTCGGTTTCGAGAAAAACGTTTGCAGTTGGTAAATACCTATACTTTAGTCATCTGTAATTGTTTTTGTGCGCTTGTTTGTAGGTACAAATAATTCAGAAAGTCAATTGAATAAAAACTTATTCAAATATCGGTCGAATTATTTTTTCATAATCAAGTGCAACATTCAAAGTTTATGTTTAGCCAGTTTCAAAGATTATACAGGGTCTTTCACGAGGAACCTCACCCATATTTATACGGGAAACTACTGAACGTATTTTCATGAAATTCAGCACTTATAAGTATTTCACGATGCTGATCAAATCTAAAATATTTTCAAGGCATGAGCACCTCCGGTTTTTCCGGAAATGACGTCAACTTCCGTTTTCAAATTAGAACACCATTTTTTTATTGCAGAAATAGATTCCTTAGAAAAATATCAGTTATTTTGATGTAACATTTTTCAGTTTTGGTTGGAAAAATCTCTCTGAGCGGAAAAATTCGAAAAAAATCGAAAATAGAGCTCCGCTGAAACAAGAATAACTTCGAGGTTTTTGATGAAAATTTCATTTTTGGGATTTTTCAAGATGTAAGATTGATGTATCCACTTTGAAAATCGAAATCGCGATTCATGATACAGGGGGTGAAAAATCGCTTTCAAAGTTAGGGATGTCAAAATCGTGAAAAATCAATTTTTTCAAATTAGAACCCTATTTTTTTATGGCAGATA
This sequence comes from Propylea japonica, assembly GCA_013421045.1. Lineage (NCBI taxonomy): Eukaryota > Metazoa > Arthropoda > Insecta > Coleoptera > Coccinellidae > Propylea > Propylea japonica. Next base: position 100,999,333 of record CM024239.1, read on the forward strand.
TTGAATCTACGTTAAAAAATAATGTGAGTGTATGCATCACACCCTTGCCCTAAAGTGGATATTTTCTGAGTTATTCACAAAAAACTGTTTTTCGTCTTGAATTTTCAGCTATTTCCTTTCCCTTCACGCCAAAAAGATGAATTTTCAGGAACTGTTACTTAAACCATGTTTTAGATTTACTACCCTAATATGCAGAGAAAAAAGTTACAGGTTGTTCCTAAATAGATGGCGAATTTGATTCGAATCTGTATCGGAAACCTCTTTATTTCAACTAATCGGCCATCGGTTTTCTCTCCAGTGATAAATAAACAATTCCTTATGAACCATAGGCAAAAACTTACATGTTTTACATTCTTTTTTTTAATGATAGATATCATTAATTACATCTGCCAAATTCCTCTTTATTCAGTAGCATTTTTTGTTTACTATTAATTTGGTGATAATTCGTATTAAGTTATAAAATATCACTGGAGAGAAAACCGATGGCCGATTATTTGAAATAAAGAGGTTTCCGATACAAATTCGAATCAAAATTCGCCATCTATTTAGAACAACCTGTAACTTTTTTCTCTTGCATATTAGGGTAGTAAAATCTAAAACATGGTTTAAGTAACAGTTCCTGAAAATTTCATCTTTTTGGCGTGAAGGGAAAAGAAATAGCTGAAAATTCAAGACGAGAAACAGTTTTTTTGTGAATAACTCAGAAAATATCCATTTTAGGGCAAGGGTGTGATGCATACAATCACATTATTTTTTAACGTAGATTCAATATCTGCCATAAAAAATGGGTTCTAATTTGAAAAAATGATTTTCACGATTTTGTCATCCCTAACTTTGAAAGCGATTTTTTCACCCCCTGTATCATGAATCGCGATTTCGATTTTAAAGTGGATACATCAATCTTACATCTTGAAAAATCCCAGAAATGAAATTTTCCATCCAAAAACCTCGAAGTTATTCTTGTTTCAGCGGAGCTCTATTTACGATTTTTTTTCGAATTTTCCCGCTCAGAGAGAATTTTCCAACCAAAACTGAAAAATGTTACATCAAAATAACTTGAAATTTCTAAGGAATCTATTTCTGCAATAAAAAAATGGTGTTCTAATTTGAAAAACGGAAGTTGACGTCATTTCCGGAAAAACCGGAGGTGCTCATGCCTTGAAAATATTTTAGATTTCATCAGCATCGGGAAATACTTATAAGTGCTGAATTTCATGAAAATACGTTCAGTAGTTTCCCTATAAATATGGGTGATGTTCCTCGTGAAAGACCCGGTATAGGCAAATGGTGTCCATTATTGTCAATACATTGCGTCATTCGATTCTGAAATGTCGGACAACTTTGTCCAGCATTTCGTTGGGTATGTTGGCTATAGCAGAACGAACGTTCTTAGTTGGCCAGGTAGATCGTTAAAAACATTATTTTTTCGTATGTGTGTGAAAAATCGCAGGGGGCTTAATCCTGAATTACGTGAACCTCAGTGTAAAAGTAACCCTATAGTTGCCTTCGCGTATTTGTATGCAGCCAAGTAGAATCTGTTTATACGCGCGAACAAACTTCAGGCGTTGCGAAATCTTGGCCATATGTTTATTCCGTATTGGGATAATTGGTTTACCGCTCCCCTACTGTGATACTAACGCTTGCGTCTGTTACAGATAATTCTGTCAGTTTGGCAACATTATCTGTTTGTGTTTAATTTCTTGATACAATGTGTTTACCAGGGCCCCCTTAAGGGCTACTGGCGCCTGTGTGCAAAAAAATTTTGGCGCTCCTTGAGACATTCTGGATGTTTTTATTTATTAGGTGGGTAGGTAGCTAGGTCCTTGAAATAAATCGAAAAACTGAACTTTAGAAGTCAAAAACTAGATATTTCTTTGTAGACTAAAATATAGAACAAACAAACACAACAGAACAAACAGAATAAAATCATAAGGATATAATAACTCAACCGTCACATATACATTGGTTGGATCAATTCGTAAACCGAGATTGACGGCGTGGATGCGGCATTCGACGTCCAGTCCGAGGAAAGCGTACCTGTGCGTTTGAAGAACGTTTCAGATTCGCATCAAATACAGCATTTTTATTTAAGCATTAATGTTTGTTATTTTTTTGCAAATATTTTTGCGATTTTTGACCCAGGATTTTGGCGCCCCTATAAGAATGGCGCCCGTGTGCATTATACCTTTGCACACATGGTAGCGGGGGGCCCTGGTGTTTACATTTTCATTTCGATTTAACATTCATAAACTGAATTATTTCAATGATTTTTTGGAAATTTATTTTTGCTTGGGGCTATTCCGTTAATTATAGCTAGGCAAAATTACGAAAATGTTGTATTATATTCAGGAATTGGAGAAATGCAAATCTAACTAATCGTTTACTCATTCCAGTGTGGCATTGAAATGCTTTCCATCTCACTCTAATGCTTGGTTGATTACAATGCAGTACTATTCACGCGTAGGGGTGTTTCTATGTTTAGTTTTACTCTGAGATATGAAACCTACTTACTGGTCTGAAGTAACTCAAATCGTTCGTTTGTTTTCTTCCAAAAACTATGGGCCAACTCGCGATAGTGCACACCAAAGAGTGAAACGTTCTGAATGCCGCTCGTGAATTCTCTAGGTATTTCAGCACTTCAACGCAGTCTCCTGTTTCAGCCCTTATTGAAAAGCTTTCATTCGAATTCGAATATCCAGAGCATGATACAAAGGTACGCCGTTGTGTCTTCGTCATTTTATTTTGATATCAATGGTCTCTTCTCACGTCCAGTCTATGTTATTCTGTCTATGCCCTATTCTTACGTGACTTTATCAGTGTGTCTATAGAGCGACGAAACTAGGCGGAACGTGCTTCAGATCTTCTGACCGTCGTCTCCTCATCAACTTCCTGCTTTTGCGTCAAGATTTCAGTATTCAAATATGCCTATCGTGGTTCTCGAGACCATCAAACGTGTAACAGTCAGCGGTTTGTCGTAAATCAACCCAATCTTCTTCAAGAGCCCGAACATTAGAGAAAAGGAAGACATGGTAATGAGGTTCAAAATGTGGTATTATCGGAGTTGAACAATCTTGAGAAAAATCGGAAAGTGAGCCATACGATGGACTATTGGGTAGTCGTGACTGCGTTCTCATGAAAAATGAGCAGGTGTGTGGATATTCATGTTTTTCCACCCAAAGAACTTTCACTGGACGGAGATCTGCCATATTTCCATAACGAGGTGGATGATATATGAAATACATATCTCTCACGGAAAGATTTCTAGGAATAATTCGAACTCATAATTCCAATAATTGAGTGTGAGATGTTCTGTTATGAATATTTATTATTGATTTTACTAGATTGATCGTATAAAGAAAATACTGACAAAAATATTTTGGTGGCATTTCTAGTTTCGGTTATTTCACTTGTTAAAAGTTTTTATTATTTCTATTTGGGTTAAGTCAATTTCCTTAGGCGTGAGATTCTGTAGTATTGTCAATAAGTGTTTATGTTAGAGCTTACTTGAGGATAGCGACTGCATACATTGCCTATATTTTCCGATTTCTTTATGTTCCATATTCGTTAGAAGTTTTCCATTGTTTGGAAGGTTCCAGGAATAGATGTAACTGAACTTTCAATATTAATATATTAAGTTTAAACCATACAAGTATGTCAATACTGTGTCAATAATATTGTATCGAACAGTGATTGACATAGGTTTACTTAATACATAAATCATTGAAGGATTTACTTACACCAATTAAATATTCCTTGGAACCTTCCACCAAAAAACTTCTAACGAATATGAAACAAACTAAATCGGAAAATATACGCAATTATGTGCAGGTGCAGTCGCTATCTTGAAATAAACATATACCCTATTGACACTATTGAACTACTCAAATCTTGCGCCAAACTGAATGATGCCGTTTCAGAATGATAACCTCAGGACTGAATAGAAATAAACGTTTCTGAAATATGGGGACACAGATGAAACCCTAGATAGAACAATAATTTATTACATCGGTATATATGTGAAAATCACTAAAACTTTTTGTTCAAATATGTAATAGGTGTCTCCTCGAATATTCAATCGATATTTATCAAAGTTTGAAGGTAAGGTTCAAAGTGTGGTTTACCTGAGTTGAAGAATATTGAGAAAATCAATTCGAAGATTCTGGTTTTTCACTCGACAAAACTTTCACTGGACAAAAATCTGTCATATTCCCATAACGATGTGGATATATATGAAAAACATATCTCTCACGGAAAAATTTCAAGGAATTAATTCCAACTCATATTTAAAATGATTGAGTTTAGAGATGCTTTGTTATGAATATGTTATCAGTGATTTTTACTATAGTACTCATCGTACTCAAAGGAGTATAATCTCAAATAATTTAAGAAGGCCCTGAGCAGGGACTTTTGAGCGCTCGTTCATTGGTAGTGCAATGAGGCTATTACCTCAAAATTTTGTACAGAACTTGAGATTCATCATTAGTATATGAATATAAAATTTTAACACGATCGGAATCATATTCTGATATCTTTGAAAAATAAAATATGTATGTAAATTATTATTGAAAAAATGAATTCTACGGTTCTGATGAAGAGATCCTCTTGAAGTTCTGCAACGAAAATTCGTATATCAATCTTCATTCACAAAATGAGTATCACTCAAATCGGATATCTTTTATGGAAATATACACTATTCACTATTCCAATTGATTTTTCTATTGTTCTGTTAACACTATGGTCACAAATTTCACATAAGGCTCTTCATGAACATTTTGCCTGTGGCCATTTCATTTCGATGGTTTCGTTTTGCCTGAGATATCGAGGAACGCTTAAGTAGAACTAGCTCTTAAAAAAGTGATTTTCGGTGTTTTTTGAGCAGTTGGCTACTCTTGGCATAGTGCATTGTTGAACGTTGTGTATTCATTTCCTGCTATATTATCTGTAAAGCTATCAATTTAAAAGAGATGCTGAAGTCCTGAGAACCTGACCTTTAAAGTTAGAATCTTCAGGTTACATTGTGCTATATGAAATAACTCTTATTTACGGCCTTTTCAGTTATTATGGTATCATAAATGGATAGGTACTTCCCATTTGCCAATTACAATACTTGTTTACTTGAGTTACTTTCAATACATAATTTTACGGTGAACAGTTCTACCAACGATTTTCCATTTCATTTGAATGATTCCAACTCAAATTAATTTTCAATATTCAAGAACCATTTCGTGAAATAGCAATTGTTATATTTCACACTACGGTAATCGCCGAAATCCTAGAAATTTGTTCAGCCTTTCTGTTGACATATTTTTATATTAATGGGCCATCTTTCGTTGCATATTTGCGCAACTTGTTCATTATGAGAAGTTCAATTTTATGAAGTAACTCATCAAGGTTCTGAAAATAGACAAGGAATGGGACATTCATCTGAGACTATGTTGCCAGCTCTGACGAATCATTGGTGCCATATATATATTCTTTTGAATTGAGAGCTAACAAAATACAATACATGAAATAAAAAAGTCCCTAGCTGAGGTTGTGCAAAACGGGGTACCATACTATTCTGTCGTATGATACCAGAGCACAGGGAAAAACCTCAGTAGAAAAAACCCTGCCTCGCCGTTTTTACAAAATTGAAACTTAAAACTATTCGAATAAATACCTTCAATATTCAGATACAAAATACTAATTCTTGCTCTTGGGCCAGGAGGGTGTTTCAATCCAGGTCTGGCGTTCCAAGTGATGATTTTCGAATCTTCTGTTCTTCTAAGACCGCTACATAAATATAATTAGTTTCGTTCTGATCTCTGAACCAATCAACTTACTGATATCGAATTAATTTTGTTCTAGAGTGAAAATGTGAGGATTATGAAGAATTTTTATGAAAATTTGGTTGAATATATAGTCCGTTCACGAAGGTTGAGCTATAGTAGGCGTTCCCTTTATTATCAGAAGTTGGCAGTATTTACTTTCATAAAGTAAAATTAAGTCAACGTTGCCGAATGTACTCGGCCTCGTCCGACGAGCTTGCGAGTTTTCAGAGAACTCTATGCAATATTGACAACATTGTGTATCAATCTGACATAAAAATAAAGAACATAACCTAGAATTTTTATATACACAGTGGAATATACCAAATTCTATGGCCAAACGACGGCTCAACCTTTCGTGAATGGAGTATAGGTGATGTCGAAAATGAACATGACAACTGATCAAGAGTTGTGCTCGGCTGGCTTCATGAATTGCTCTGTTCAGCCATATTTCTAGAAAGACTAGCATGTGTATTTTACGTTCAAACAATATTAAAACTCTCTGACTGTCATGTTAACAACCGAAAACTTCATCAGTCAACCGTCTGTTGATATCAAAAATATCTTGGCTCTAATAATAAGATCCAGCATAAAAAAGATCAAATGAATTTTTGACTATTGAATAGATCACAAATATTTCAAAGTCATCAATTGTTTTCTGAGAAATGTCAAAAATGACAAACATTTTCAAAAAGTGACGACAGTTGCTTTTCTGAGAGTTAAGAGTCTGAGTTTATAGGCAAATTATGACCAAAATGTGGAACAAAAGAAGTGAATATGAGGAAAATAGCCCAGATAATGTATCAATCATATCAAGTTATTTATACCTATCCATACTTTGATGACTTTCACAATAAACAATAAAAATATAAGATGATTGTGAGATACTTAAAAAAATAAAATTGAGAATAATTGAAATTTTTCGGTGCAAACTTCATCAAAATATGATTTTGATCTCCTTGCTTTTTTCAAAAAAAAAATCAAAAGCGCAACTGATTTTCAAATTTATTTTCAATTCGGTGCTTTCCAAAGAAAATCTCATTTTCGACAATGGCAACTCGCTTCGAAGTGCTTGCCAGAAAGGGCATCGACCCAAGTTTTACAAACTTCAAACTGCTATTTCCGTAACGGAGACAAGAACGAATAAATCGCAAACCGGACGTTTTTTATTTTGACTCCGATATCAGTTTCAGGAAGAGGTAATAGGATGTTTCCGGGCAGAAGAATTGTTTGGCAGGGCTTGTTTTATTTTCACAGGTGTTTAAGTAGGGAATTTCACGGTGCCCTTTGTTGCGAGACCTACCCTCGCGCTGGGTTTAGACGTAGGAGGGTGGATAAATGAGTTTTATGGGCACTATCTGATTTTTGATGAAGATAAGAAAGCAGCTGGGGTGTCTTATTTTTAGCCTTACACAATTTTTGTTAAGTCAAGCGAATGATTGTTTGAAAATATATTGATGTGCGATCTAAACCGATACGAACAAATTGTTTCAAAAACGGAATGAGCCATTTTTTGTTTGATCTTAGAACGATTATTCTATATATTTGTTCATACCGTAAACAATTACTGCCCCAAGCTTTCGCTCAGGTCTCGTTTGTAACAAAGATACATTGAGATCATGAAAAAATCATCAAATTAAAATTTTTGTTCCTCAATATCTCAGACAAAGGAAACCATTCGAAATGAAATTTCGCAGGCACATGCAGATCCTCATAATAAGCTTCATGCATCATTGTGTGGCCATAGTGTTAACAGAACCATAGAAAATTCATTGGAATATTGAAGAGAAAAATGTTTATATTTCCATAAGAAGACATCCGATTCGAGTGAAATT